>JAPPVO010000031.1:67726039-68297661 GCA_030407325.1 Camellia japonica
TCATTACAGCATCCTTCGCATGATCATAAGTTATGCACTTGCATTGTGCATCACTTTGCATCTTGCCCCTGAACTACGCTGGTTGATTCCTTGCAAAGGATAACGTAGCAAGCATGCGGGCACAACCATTTATCTATCGATATTTTTGTTTGTTGTCCAAGTCTTCGGCTCTTGTCAAAAATAGGTCGTCTCTGGGCTTTGACATTCACTCACGTCATTGTTATCACTTCCGAGTTCTGTCAAAGAGGGCAACTGTAGACACCCCATTTTTGACCGCCCCGAAGACTTGGCGCAGACTGATGTTTTGGTCGATGTTGAGAGATGTGCAGGCCACAGTCAGTTTCTTTGGCAAGAAGAGAGGCAAAACTTTCCAAACACTTTGTTTAAGGGTTTGGAGTTCAAGAAAAGAGGAGAAGAGGAAGAAAATAGGTTTGGGAGAAGTTCGACATGAATCCGGGTAGAAGCGAGTCGCGCAGCCCTCGCTGAATCAGGCCCATTCATCCGCATACTTGGAGTTAAGCTATGAGGCCACACCATTTGAAGGAAGACTTCCGGGGCTTCATTTTTTGGTCAAGAATCTCCTACATCCAAGTCCGGGTGGAGGAGATATGATTGTTTAAAGCAGGGGATCAGTCCGGTTGGATCAAGTCTGCGCGGCTTCACGGAAAAGGGCATAACTTTTTGCACAGGAGGAATTTTAAGGCAAGGTTTGTGCATTGGAAAGCTAACTTCCGGGGCTTCAATCTAGACTTCCACCGGCACTTGGTGACCTTACCGGCGCCCACGCACTACATTGTGTCCGCCGACGGCCAGAATAAAGTGCAGGTCGGCACTTATTTGTGCCGACCGGCCATTTATTGTGCGATGACCGTTTTTGCTGGCCGGTTTGCCCCTTTTGACCCTTGCAGGCATGGTGCAGCCAGCTGTGCCAGCTGGGATGCATAGAATCAGATACACGTGCATGCATGTGCATTTTTTGCACCATTTTGAGCTTGAACCCCCTCCTTTGCCCCCTTTGCTCAAGGCTTCTTGGGGAAGCCTTGACCCCTTTGTCTTGGCTTCCTCAAGAAGCCTACCAGCTGTCCAAGCTTCTTGAATAAGCTTTGCCCCCCTTGACCCTTTTGATGACTTAGCCTCTAAGTCTTGGCTTATACTTGCTATATAAGCATGCATGCCCCTCTCCATTGCTCAAAGGTTGGAGACTTGGAACAAAAAACCAGAGAAATATATGTATATCTGATATATACATATACATCCCTCCATCTCTCAATATATCTCTCTCATTCCACCTCCAAACACCCTTGATCTTGGGCTTTTCTTCACCACCACCTAGCACCACCACCACCACTCCATTTCCAGCATTCCAGCCATTGGAGGTCATTTGCAGAGGCTAGGAGTTCATTTTCTTGGATCAAAACCTGCTGGTTCATTGGTCTTCAAGGGTAAGTGTCTATTTTCCCTTCCAAACTAGCATTTTCTTGGTTCATATCTAAGCCATAGTTGCATGTATTTTTGCTCTGAGATGTAAACTACGAAGTGCTTGTTTTGAGCCCTTCTCAACATTGAAGAAGGGCTCAACACTGTTGGGACCTCCATGTATGACTTGCTTAATAACCCCCCTTTGGTCCCCATTTTTGCATGCTTTCTTTAGCCTACCATGCTTCTGTTTTTGGGCCTCGACAGGCCTGAAAAGTGTCTTATTTTGTCCCCCTCTACATGTCTCATGAAGGGTCTTTGGCTGTTTGGTGCACCCTTTTGGTACTTCATGTTATACCCTTTGTGGCCCTTATCTTGCATTGCATTTTGAGCATGTTTGTACATTGATTTGGGGCTTGTCATCTACTGTGGTAGTCATATTTTTGGTCTCTCATCAGTATGTTGTGAAGGGTAATTTTTCAGTTTGGTGCATTCTTAGCATACCTACCATGTGATGCCTTGTAATTGCCTTAACATGCCTTAGGTTGTTAGCCTTTGTTCGAGCATGTTTTAGGCTTAGATTTGTGAAGCTTTTGTTCTTTATTTTTCCATGCTTTAGGTCTGTCTTAAGTTGTTTGAGTCGATCCTAGCATGCATTATATAGCCTCTTTCATTTTGTGGCTTGTAATGCTTCAAATATGTGATTGTGAGCATTGTTGCATGCTTTGTTGATTTATTAGTTGGTTTGGAACCTCCTATAACATGATTTCAGAGCTTTCTATGCATGCTAATTGTCCATGTTTAACTCATTTCAGTGTGCTTGAATGTTGTCTTGTTTATGCCTAAGTGTTGGATTATGTATGCTTGCATGTGTACATGTATTGCATGTATCTTAGTCTTCACTTCTATAGCATTTGGCCACTGATCTTAGGTTTATTTGGAATTGCCTAAGTCATGTTTAAGACCATCATTTGCTTGCTTGCATGCTTACCTCATATTTGCTTGTATGCTTTGCATAATTACATTGCATCGTTCATGTTGCATATCTAGTTGACATGCCTAGGATTGCACACATAGACATGCATTCCTTGTCCCTTGATTCGGTGATAGGGATTGGGACTTTGGTTTGCTTGGTTTGCATACATTTGAAATAGAAGTTGCATACTTGGTTCCTTGGGCCATCATGCTTGGAAATGCGTGATTGGTGGTCCGAGAATCGAGGCACATCCTCCTTTGAGTCATTAGCATGATAAGGAATGTGTTTAATGCATAAATTGCTTGAATTACATTGCCATGCAAGTTGTTGTCCTCTGCTGCTGAGAGTTGCAGGTTCTACAGGCATTTTGTGCCGACCGGCACTGTTTAGTGCCGACCGGCAGTAAATTGGAAGCCGATGTATCAATTCAGTGCCGATGAGCTCAACTGCACTGCCGGTGGAAGTTCTGTGCAGCCGGTGATGATCTCCAGTTCCCAAGGAAGTATTCCTGAGACTTTGGCAGTTTTCAGAGGAGTATAGCAGGGGAAACAGAGGCAGGCTGGGCATGGCAGTGCGATTCCGAGCAAGTCCCGAGCACGCGTTGCATCCGGCCCCCATCTCGAGGCGGTTTACTGCTTTAATTAGATTAATTAATTTATTTGATTAATTTAAATTAATTTGTAATATTTAATTAGCTTGCGTAGTTAATTATCTGTATTATTCTTTTGGTCCCTCCGTGTGAGGGCATAATTGTAATAAGTGTGTGTGAGTGGGTGTATGTCTTCCAAACCCCCATTTCTTTCTATCCCTTTTATTTACCTGCTTACGATGGTAGATTAGGGCACGTCTATTTTAGCATACCTTATGCAATGCATGCGTGCATTCATGCATTTGTTTACATGCACCGGGCTCGGTACATCATACAAACCGCATTGCAATTTTCAATTCCAAATTGGATACGTGCTATTCGCACATTTCATATGCCATGTTTAGGGTTAGCCGAGCCTACTCTAGATTGCATCTATGCCTGTGTTGCATTAGCCACTTAATATGAACTAGGTCATGCATGTTTGCTAACTAGTTCCTTGTATTTGGCACGGAGTACGATGTAAGTTTTTACGCTTTAGCATAGCACATGAGTGTGAATGCTAACATGACAGTATGATTGCCATGCGGCTAAATGCTTATGTGATATTACTGTTTGAATGCCTGTGGGTGAAGGTTGGATTGCGTGAGTTGGAACAACTCATTGAAATCCGTATTTTAGCCTACTTGCGAGTAGCAAAAACTAACACGTTTTTTGAACAAAACGGATAAGGCAATGTTTAGTTCCAAGTCAGGCAATCTAGTCTATACTTTTGTGTTGTGCGCATCACATAGTAATTCTAGGCTAAAAATGGGATAAGAACGCATAATGTTTTCAAAATCGGATATCACGGTTAGTAGAGGCCGGTCTTCGGACCGGGCGAAAGGGGGTGCTCATAGATGACCTTCCCCGATCGTACCCAAGCTCCCGAGCCAAGACATTTGGTGATGACGGACACGTGGTCTTCGGCACCGAGTCAGGGTTTCCTAAATTTCCATTTAAAATATTTAGGTGGCGACTCTGTAATCTGGCAAAGCAGTCCATGTTTGGCACTACTTTTCAAAAAAAATCTGTTTTCTCAAAACAATTTGCCGGATGTGGACTCTTTGGTTCAGATTTAGAACCGCAACACAAAAAGGAGAGTCCGAACTGTAGCGAGGTCCCCCCGGCGCGCTGTTACACCTCCTCTTTAGGTCAAACAACTTCCGAACCCTAGAAAAGCCTTGTCCTTTCTTTTTATACTTCTACTCGCTTCCAAACAGGTTTAAAACATCAGTTTGACTTTTCTAGAAAAAGTCAACTCTGTCCAAATTTTGTCTTTTTGCCCATTTTATGCTCCGACGATGTACAACCTGATTGACATTCAACACACATAAAATATACGGTTTGACCAGCAAGTGAAGTTAAAAGATTATAATTAACGGCCTCAATGATGTACATTTCGGCCTTAATCACATGAAAGAATAATGAAAATTATATATAAAGAATTTCTAAAACACCATACAATGGTTCAAACCTTTACATAATATAAAATCAAAAAGAAAAACCTATTCAAAACCCTAGAAAAGACGACTAGCCACTCATGGAGGAGTGGAAGGAGGAAGATGAAGAAGAAACCACCATTGGAGACATCCTTGAAGCTTTTAGTTCCTTTCCCTTCCAAACCCTAGCCCCTCTCTTTAGGTCAAACAACTTCAGAACCCTAGAAAAGCCTTGTCCTTTTCTTTTTATACTTCTATTCCCTTCCAAACAGGTTTAAAACATCAGTTTGACTTTTCTAGAAAAAGTCAACTCTGTCCAAATTTTGTCTTTTTGCCCATTTTATGCTCCAACGATGTACAACCTGATTGACATTCAACACACATAAAATATACGGTTTGACCAGCAAGTGAAGTTAAAAGATTATAATTAACTTCCTCAATGATGTACATTTCGGCCTTAATCAAAACCGCTTTCAAAAACAAACATGAGATGCTTTGTTCCAATTCAGGCAATCCGGTCTATATTTGTATGCTGTGCGCATCACGTAGTAAATCTAGGCTAATAACCGGAATAAGAACGCATAATGTTTTCAAAATTCGATATCATGGTTAGTAGAGGCCGATCTTTGATCGGGCGAGCGGGGGTGCTCACGAAGTGACCTTCCCCAATCGTACCCAAGTTCCCGAGCCGAGGCAACTTTGGTGATGACGGACATGTGGCCTTAGGCAACGAGTCAGGGTTTCCTAAATTCCCTCCAAAATAAATATTTAGGTGGTGACTCTGTATCTGGCAAAGCAGTCCATGTTTGGCACTTCTTTCAAAAAAATCTGTTTTCAAAAACGATTTGCCGAATTTGGACTCTTTGATGATTCATCGGTCTTGCATTGCACTCTGCGAGATTAGATACAGGACCGTGACATTGAGTCCTGAACTGTAGTGAGCCCAATGAACAAAACGGGATTCCCTCCCGGGACGTTCGGGCGCGTGTACAAGTAGACAATGTTAAGAGTTATTTGAGTCGTTTGTATAGCTATTATGTCACACTTTATCCTTCAAACGAGAAACTTTCAAGTGTAACTGAAGTTGTGAATACGGTGGAAGATGATGATGATGATGATGATCCCTATTCTTTGGTTGACTCCCAATTTAATTTCTATTTTGAGGGGTGATGCACTAGTGGATCTAAGTCAGAATTGGAACAATATTTATCCGAGGTTGAACATTTTACAAAGAATCAAATATTTGAGATTTTGGATTATTGGAAGGTGAATACAACCAAATATAGAGTGTTATCGTAACTTGCAAGGGATGTGTTGACGATACCTATTTCTACCGTTGAGTCGGAGTCGGCTTTTACTATGAGGGGTGTAATTTTTGACCTATTTCGTAGTTCACTCTCACCTTCTATGGTTGAAACTCTTGTTTGTACTCAAAATTGGCTTCGAAGCAACCTTCCAATTTCTCTTTAAAAGGTAATGGATGATGTGGAGGAATTTGAGCAATATGACTCGGGTAATATGAGAATTTATTTATCTTCATTTTTATTTATATTATTCATTTTTTGATGTAAGCTTTATTAATCTTCTCTTGTTGACTCCTAATTAGGTACTTTGAAGTCAAACTCATCTTCAAGTTCAACCTATAATATTGATGCTATAATTGAACTCTAATATCCATTTGCTCATTAGTATTTTTTCATATACTCAACACATTTTCTCACTATATTGAGATGCAATATATAGACATTTGTTTATCATTTCATTACTTTATTCTTTTACACTTTTTTTTGTCAAAGGAATTATAAAGATTGAAGTTTAAAGTTTATATTTTTCAGTTTGTTTTTGTTCATCAACCAAATGCATGGAATTGAGATTTTTGAAAGTTGGATTAGATGTGAGATATCTTGCAAATGTTTTTATTTTAGTTCATAGGTTTGAATTGAATGAAGTTTGACAACAAAATTTTTTTTTTTTTAAATTGCATTTTGGATGAATGTAAGTTAATGGAATTATTTTTTATTTTTTTATTGCATTTTAGATGAATGTAAGTTAATGAAGAATTATTTTTTTTATTATATTTTATTTGGGTTAGGAATGATGAATGTTGGATTTTTTTATTTGGGTTAGGAATGATGAATGTAGAATGAATGCAAGTTAATGATGAATGTAGGATTTTGAATAATTTGTTTGGGTTAGAAATTGATTTTGTTGTGTTTTTTATTTTATAAGTTTTAATTTATCAATTATTAATGTTAAAGCATTTTAGAAAATAGGGAAAAAGGGCCCAAAATAAATATTGATAAAATGGGGGAAAAAAAAAGACTTACAAATAAATTTTTGAAAAAAAAGTCCAATCTGCAAACTGTCCGCACATCCACGAACTCTATCTGCACAAACCGCAAACTGCACTGTGGGCAGTTGCAGGTTGACTTTTTCCCGAACCGCATAGATGCAGGCAGGTCGAAACCGAATCACAAACCATTCAATCCGAACCGCGAACACCTCTACATAAGACTATGAGCTAAGGGGCAATTTGGCAACCCAATTAAAATAACTTTTAGCTTTTAATCCATTTTAGGTCATATCACTTCTCACATTTTTTATATATAAAAGAATAAAAAAGTAAAAAAAAAATCAAAAAATCAACTTTTAACTAACTTCCCAAATCACTTCTAACATAGTCTGAGAATTGGCTAAAAGTCAAAAATCAACTTTTTAATATATTTTAAGTTACATTATCACTTTACTTTTTTATACGTTTTTTTAAAAAAATTAAAAAACTAATTTTTAATCAATTTCCCAAAACAATTCAAAATAGGTTTAAAAGTTACAAAATGTCATATCTAAATTATAATCATTTTATTTTTTCTCTCATAAAAATTAAAATAGTCAAAAAAAATTTATTTCAAACTAGACTTTTTAACTTTAAACTAAAATAATTAAAAAATTAAAAAACTAAAAAGCGAATACATACCAAACAAACGTATATCAATGGTCTTTTGGCGGGACTTTTTGCTTTGAGTTCCCTCCTCCAAAAACAAACCCCCCAAATGTTCCCTCCGCTTGGTCAACCTCCAGATCGCCCATTCCACTCACCCCCGCGATGCCCAGTTGAAATTCATCCCTAAATTCATCACCAAATTCAACTACCCACTTCTCAAAGAAGATGAAATCGTCAATTCCTGTAATGGGTTGCTCTGCTTATCTGATTTCGCTGACGATTTTGACCCCATTTTCATATGCAATCCGATTCTGGGTGAGTGCATTACTTTACCCATCTTACATCACCATGGAAATTATGATGCTACTATGACTGCTTTTGGGTTTAGTCTCAAGACTAATCAGTACAAGGTGATTCGGTTTTTTCTCCAAGAGGTTGTTTATATTGACCACAATACCCAGATGGGTTCTTATCGTGAGGAGGCAGAGGCCAAGATTTACACAATTGGTGGAGAAGGGTTGTGGAGGAATATGGGTAAGGTACCTTATCATTTGACAAACCACTCGTTCAATTCTTTCGTGATGGAGCTATTCATTGGCTTAATTTCAACCATGATAGTCCCGGCTTCATTGTTGTTTCGATTTGGGACCGAGGAATTTCGGGTTGTTCCTCAACCTCCTGAGTTTGGTCTGCATAGAGAGTTTTGAGGGCATAAATGTGTCGGTGTGCTGCGGGATAGTCTGTCCATTTGTGAATTTTCTATTCATTGTGGTATTGATATATGGATAATGAAAGAGTGGCAATGAGGAGTCTTGGAGCAAAGAGTTCGTTATTGGAAATGTGGTTAGCCAATTATGATTCCAAAGACTGGGGAAATTTTGATGCTTTACAACAAGGATGGTCTTGTGCTGTATGATCCTAAGCTAGGTGGGTTTAAGAAGTTAAGTCGTTATTGGATCAAATTAGAATTTTATGGGGCTGCTCATAATCCGAGCTTGGTTTCCCTCTGTGATGTTGCCGAAGGAGAATACTTCTCTTTGATACGTTGCCAAAGGACAAAAGGTTGAAGGTAAAAATTCAGATGATCTAACTGTTATATAGCTTTTTATTTACAATTGAGAGCTTGGTTGGCTATTATATTGTTTTGGCTCCACCAATATTGTAGCTGCTTACAAGCACTCATTTTCATGTTGATGTTTGTGTTTAATTTATGGAATCTTTAAAATTTTATGCTTCTTCTTTGGAAAATGACATAATATTCCTGTAAAGTTTCTGGGAATCCACTATTCTTGTAGTAATAATTTTATTTCATTCACTAATGCTCCATTTATCTTGATTGGCAACAAGAACGAGGGCATGGCTATTCGGAAAACCAGATCGAAACAAAAGCCTGATTTTCGGTATTATGTAGCTGAACGAAAGGCATATGTTTGGTTGTGGAGCACCGAACATATTGAACAAGTTCGGCTCTGTGTAACCAAACGAAGAAAAATCGACCAACCTGTGAAGTGGAGAGAGAGAGAGAGAGAGACTCATGCACCAAAGGGAGAAAAGAGAGTAGGTTTCGGAGGATGAAGATGAAGATCATGAAAGAGAGTTAGTGAATCAATTGTTCCTTTTTAGCCGCCGCCACCAAAACCCTAACTTTCGTCGCCATTGATAGTTTCATGAATAACAAGTGGTAGTGAGAGGCTTGTTAGAGGAGGAAAATAAAGGAGGTGGGTTGGTCGTCGGAGGTTGTCGATAGAAGTGGAAGTGGTGGTGGGATTAGGATTAGGGTTAAACTTGGGAGGATAGGATGGGGGCAAAATTGGAATTTGATATTAGGACAAAATTGTAATGAAATAAACATAAAAAAAAATGAAAGATCCAAAATAAAAAGGTAGAGGTATTTAGCAATCCTGTAATTATATACATGATTCTATTTACACACTAAATATTACATTATATTTATTTGTACAATATTTTTTTTGTTTGTTTGGTTTTTTTGGCTTTTTTCATTTGATTGACAAAAGTGCCCTCCACTTGGAAATGATACTTTTTTGACTTTTTGTTTGTATATAGGTCAATTTGGTAATTTTGCATCCCAACTAAAGTGTTTTGTGATTTTGTAACTTTTTTTTTGGTCTTTTTGTGATTATTTGGCCAAAAAAGAAAACCAAACCGGGGCTAAAAAAGTGTATTTTTTTGTGTACTTATTTGAATCACATTAATCAATATTTCATTTTTACTTTTTTATATATCTTTTTATAAAAAATAAAAAAGTACATTATTTAGAATATTTTAAACCAATATGCTGAGGGCGACATGGTGCAGTGGTGTAGGTGTTCGTGTTTGTAGTTTGTTTACTTGGTAGTATTTTTTAAGCTTCCAAATTCAGTTGAACGAAATAATCAAAAAAATTTAAAAATTATGAAAGAATTAAAAAAGTAGTTTTTTTTGGACTTATTTTAGTAATTTTTTGGGACTTATTTTAGCTTTTTCATTTTTCATTTTTATTTTTTTATTTTTTAGATTTGTTACACAAAATGATCGGAAGAATAAAAAAATTTAATACTATAATTTAAAAAAAAAAATCAGTAAAGATAAAAAAAATTAAAATAAAAAAAATTGGTCTAACTAACTAATTAGCTGACATCCAAACAGACAAGAAATCAAACCCTGTCCGGATTAGGAAACACAGAGAGTTCCATTCCTTGGCACTTCCAAATCCTAAACCGATTCAATTTCACATTGACTCTCACTCTATATAAACACCCCTAACCATCATTGCCTACAAACCCAACTCTCGCTTTCTCTCTGCTTTTTTAGGTTCGATTACTGCCTCGTCCTTCTTCTTCCCTTTTTTTTTTTTGTTCTTATTCTTCAATCAAGCAATGGCTGGTGCTCTTATCACTCCTGTTGGTGACGATTCCCCGAAAGATTATCCCGGAAAACTTACTTGGTATGTCTTCGTAACTTGCATCGTCGCCGCCATGGGTGGGCTGATTTTTGGCTACGACATCGGCATCTCTGGTAAGCCCTTCTTTAACTTAATAAATCTTCAATTCTTCACAATTCTGCTCTGTAGAAAAATCAATCTTGTCTATTCATATATATATATATATATGATATTGATTACTGGTGTTGCTACGATGATTAGGTGGGGTGACATCGATGGCTCCCTTTCTTGAGAAGTTTTTCCCGTCTGTGTATCAGAAGGAAGAGCTCGATCAGTCAACCAATCAGTACTGCAAGTTCAACAGCCAAACGCTGACCATGTTTACGTCGTCTCTGTATTTGGCTGCTCTTTTTGCGTCCTTCTTGGCGTCGACAATGACCAAGAAACTGGGCCGTAAGTTTTCCATGCTTATGGGCGGTTGCGTCTTCTGTTGTGGTGCTCTTCTCAATGCCTTTGCTGTACACCTCGCTATGCTCATCATCGGTCGAATTTTGTTAGGTGTTGGTGTTGGTTTCGCCACTCAGGTAATTCATTCATAAAAACGAAAGCTCTTTCTTTCTTTCTTTGCTCCAATATTATTACTACAGTCACACTTTGAACATAATAACGAAAGCTCTAACTTGTTTGTTTCAAATTACATTACAGTCAGTGCCACTGTTTGTATCGGAGATGGCTCCACATAGATACCGCGGAACCCTCAACGTCTGCTTCCAACTATTCATCACAATCGGCATTCTGATTGCCGGTCTGGTCAACTACTTCACCAACATGATCAAGGGCGACTTGGGCTGGCGCATCAGCTTGGGCGGTGCCGCTGTTCCAGCCGTCCTCATGATCTTCTCATCTCTCTGGGTCTCCGAAACCCCAAACTCCCTCATTGAGAGAGGCCATTTGGACAAAGCCAAGAAGCAGCTCCAGCGCATCCGTGGAGTCGCCGACGTCCAAGCTGAGTTCAACGATCTGGTGGATGCGAGTGCAGCCTCAAAGGAAGTGGAACACCCATGGAAGGACCTATCCATGAGGAAGTACAGGCCTCAGCTTTGTTTAGCTATTTTGATTCCCATGTTTCAGCAACTCACTGGGATCAATGTGGTTATGTTCTACGCTCCTGTGCTGTTCAAGACCATTGGGTTTCAGAGCAACGCTTCGCTTGCATCGGCCATGATCACGGGTGGTGTGAATGTTCTTGCCACATTTATCTCTGTTTTTGGGACTGATAGGTGGGGGAGGAAACCCCTGTTTCTATGGGGAGGTGGCATCATGATTGTGTTTCAGGTAATACTTGTAACCAAATCTTTTTCTCCATCATCTTTGTATTTATGTATTGATTTTGTGTCCAATTTTTCAAGTTTGTAAAACACAGTTGTATTGTATTTGCACTATGTCATTACATGTTAATTTTTTTGATATTATTTGTATATATTTTATTATGTATGTATTATTTATATTTGCAGAGTGCAGTAGCAGTTCTTATTGGTGCTAAATTTGGAGTAACAGGAGATGCTACCGATTTGGGAACACTATATTCAAGCATCCTAGTATGTTGCATCTGCATGTTCGTCTCAGCTTTCGCATTCTCATGGGGTCCTTTGGGATGGTTGGTGCCTAGCGAAATCTTTCCTCTCGAGATTCGGTCATCCGCGCAGAGTATCGTCGTGGCCGTGAATATGTTATTCACTTTCCTCGTTGCCCAAGTCTTCCTTGCTGCTCTTTGCATGGTCAAGTTCGGCCTATTCATCATCTTTGCGGGTTTAGTGCTAATCATGAGCCTCTTCGTCATCTTCTTCGTGCCGGAGACCAACAATATACCCATCGAGGAAATGTCACAAGTGTGGAGAGGGCACTGGTACTGGAAAAAATTTGTTGATGATGAAAAGGAAATCGAGATGAAGAATGGAAGGCCATAGAAAGATATACATAACTAGCTCGCATGTCTTTATTAGTATTCTTTTTTGGGTTTTTACTTTTTTTTTTTTATTAGTACTTTTAAGTTGTTCAACAAAAAACAAGGTTGTTAGGATTCTTTTCCATAAATTTTACTGGTCTTATTACATTTATTTGTGTTTGTGTATGTTTGCAAGTGTTTCTATTGTTTTTATTTTATTTTTTGCTTCACCTTTGTGAGCAAGGTTGCTTTTGGCTGGGCAACAATTTTATGAATTTAGACTTAATTGCTTGAAAATTATGAATCTCACAATATATAAATTTAATCTCTACCATACAATCATTCACCCATAAAAGTCTAGGTGATGTTGTCACAGTTGGAAAAAGTTACATTTGTTTTTTCAAACTTTTTGTTTTTTAGTAATTTTTTTTTAAAAAATCTATGTCAAATTTTTTATTTTTCAAATTAGTCTAATTTAGAAGGAATTAAAAAAAAATTACAACAAAATAAATAACTCTTTTTTCTTTTCTTTTTTTTCTGTCTTTAAATGGCTTTTTGCTTTTTGTTTGTTTTAGGCCCATCTCATCTAGTAAAATCTAAATGTGATTTTTTTTAAAATAATAATAAAAAATTCACTAAATAAATATATTTAGCATACATGAAAGATTTGGTTATTCCATACTCCATGCTTGTTGAAAAAGGCAGTCTTTCTCCTAGTTTTCCTTAAATTTTCAAAATTTTTATTTGGTTGCCTAGCATTTTTTTCGTTTTGTATTTTCTAATATTAATTGTTGTAGTTGGGCTATAAGAAAGTTTGTGGAAAATACTACTTTCATATGGTTAGATTTTGATTATTGGTATAAAATGAATCAAGTTAAACTTGTTAAAAGTGCATTCAAGATTGCTTATTATTCAAACAAATCAAACTTGAAACAATTGAAAACTTTTTAAAATTTCAAGCACCAAAATTACTATTATTTTACTTGGTAATCTTATTTTACATTATATAAATCTAAGCCACTATAATCATTTAAGATCGACTTGAAAATCAAATTTATTATAACATATAAGAGTTTTAGGGACCAAAGTTTTGTATAAAAAAATAAAAATTTTGTTAAAAAAAAACATTTGGGGACTAATTCTTGTCGTCGTCCCAAAATGTTGGGAAAAAAAAATTAGCCACAAAAACTTGAAAATGTTTCTAATAATTTAGAAACAAAATAATTTGATTCAAAAAAATAATAAAATTTGAGAATAACTAAACAAGAGCTCAATCAGTATCAATATCAATATCTTATATTCCACATGCCCAGGTTGTTGTGGGAGCAAATAAAGATTGGGAATTGTCAATCAATGAAGATAACCTTCACGTTTGTACAAATTCTTTTTCATATTGCCACTTTTTTTCAAAATAAAATGATTTATCAACAAAATTTTTATATATAAAACTCATATAAAATGATGTGACTATAATATTTTTATACACAAAGATTGAGATGAAAGACCATGAAATTATACATAATTTTTTGGGAAAATTACCCATTAGTGATCCTATCAAAAAATTATAGGTGTTTTAAAATATACCGCTTATCTGTATTATTTTTTTTTTTAAATCTCACACTAAATTGAAATTTTCCCTAATTTTTTATGAAATTTTTCACTACAATAAATGACACTTTGGCGACTAAATTTTTAGTCGCCAAAACTCACTTTAGTTGCCAAAAACTTTTATCGACTAAAATGTTTGGTCGCCAGATTGGTCGTTGAATAATTGTCATGAAAGGTAATTGGCGACTAAAAATGGTTTAGTCGCCGAAAGTTCTCCATTGGGGACAAATTTTTTGGTCCCCAAAAGCTTTCAAATAAATTTAATATTGCATTTTCAGCGACTAAATTTTTCAATAATTTAGCTACTAAAAGTTTTAGTTGCCAAAATATTTTTTTGGTTCATCTTATTTCTTTTTAGCTACTAAATGTTTTAGTTGCCTAAAGTCTAATTTTTTTAGCTAGTAAATATTTTAGTCGCCAAAATTTTTTTAAGCTACAAAAAGTTTTAGTCACCAAAAGTCTTTTTTTTTTTTTTGGCTACTAAATATTTAGTCACCAAAATTTTTTATTTATTTTATATTTTTTTTAGCTACTAAAATGTTAGTCACCTAAAATTACAAGTTCTAATAGCTACTAAATATTTAGTCGCCAAAAGATTTGTTTTCATTTTAATTTTTTTAGTTATTAAGTATTTAGTCACTAAAAATATATACTTCCTTTTTAGCTACCAATTGTTTGGTCGCTAAAAACATCATTTTATGTTTTTTTTAAAATTAATTTGTCTACAACCTGTATGTATTCTGTGCAACCTGTACCATGTATATAAACGAAATAATACATATATTATCAACTATTCGACAATCTACATCAATTTCACTTCTAGTCATTCAAAAATGAATAATATCAAATTCTATACAAACCAAGTGTATTCCAACCTACAATAATAATTCTATACAAAACAAATAATCATACAAAAACCATGTCCTTCCTACACAAAAAATATATTCACTACGACAAGCGGTAATCTATATATAGCACGCCAAAAGTATTCTATACCACGCTAAAAATAATCTGTACGATTAATACTAATCCACACAAAAATAGGACAACAAAATAGGCTAATTATACAAAAGTATAAATTGTCCTCTATACACAAAAATGAAGTAGCCACAAATCCATGCTAAAAGCCATCTAAAATAAATAAATAAAAATTGCACCCATTAGTACTAGAAATGCATGTAGAACTTGATACTCTGAAGCAAAAACATTAGAGGTTATGATGAGTAAATTAAACTATTCATCATCTTCAGTACTTTTTTCATTATACTCTTAGTTGACTGAATAGATCTAAATCAATGAATATCATTGAATACACAATGAAACAACTAATTCCAGATTTAGAGTTTTGTCTATGTACATGATGAGTGAATAAAATCGGACTTGACTTGAAGAATGCAAGATGCCATACAGATTACAACCACTGAGATCCCAAAACACTGATAAACTCACTCGTATGAACATCCCAAAAAACACACACTTAAACCATTACAAGTGTTCATAGTACCAGATACAAAATGCACAGATGTAAGGCTATGTTTACAGCTATAGATGTGAAGTTTAAGGCGTTTTCGCCCCTCGAACGCCATTTTTCGATTAAATTTAAGGCATTTTTCGCTCTAACTCTCAACTTACGTATGCTAATTACGTCCTGTCAGTCCCCACAGGTCCTATTTGTCACGAGGAAGCTGCCCATGACATCCATACAGTGGTTCAGGGGCTATTTTGCGTTTTCGTCCCCCCAAACGCCCTTTTCAGACTAAGGGGTTGTTTGGGGTGTCCTAAATGAGTGCACTTTTTGTCTTTTTGGACTAAAAAATTGAAAAAAAAATATGGATGTTTGGGTTAACTTTTTGACTTTTTATGGAAAAATGTGTATTAAAAAATTGTATAAATTAGTGTGTAGGGAAAAATTAGGATTGGGAGTTGTGTAGCCGTAATTTTTGACTTTTGATGAATAGTGATAACTTTTTAACTTTTTGAGTAACTTTTTGACTTTTCAACTTTTTGATAACTTGCCAAACTTGGCCTAAGTTTAAGGTGTTTTTGACTTTAACTCCCAACCTACGTGTGCTAACTACATTCCCTCTATTCCCAGATTTTACTTCGACAATAAAGGCAAGGCCAATGCTACATACCTATACCAAAGATGAATGATGTGTGTTCATGCCAAAGACATGATTCATAAGAAAAATTTTCTAATCCATTTTGTAATTTTTTTCAAATGGTTGTAGAAGAAGGCACACATTATCCATAACAATATATATGTTAAACATCTTGTATATGGACTATAATTATCAATAGTTGGAAATTGTTATCAGAGCACAATAAAGGACTAACGGAATTTCAATTTCATGAAAATAATAGAAAGAGTAAGTGAAACCGGATTTTACTCCAGCAATAAAGGCAAGGCCAATGCTACATACATGTACCGAAGATAAATGATGTGTGTGCTCATGCCAAAGACATGATTCATAGCATCAAAATTGAAACTTGCATGAACTAGGCTAGGAAATATTACTAAAGAGAAAGAATTTCAAGGATTTAAAAGTAGATGCAAGAGAAGCTAAATTGATTTAGAAGAGACTTTGTCAAGTATAAAATTGAAACTTGTTGATTCCACACAAGTCATCCCATCAACATATTTTCCTCTATCTTCATTTGACTTATCTCTAATATAACATGTCATACAAAGTGCATTTCCTTATTTATTATAGGATCTTATGACTTGTGTAACATAAAAAATGACTACAAAGAATACAGACATACCTGGAGAATTCAATTTTCTTCAACAAAGAGGACTACCAATTAAATAGCTCCACAAAATAGAACTCATGGTACAACTGTTTTTTTTTATTTTTTTTTAATCTCCCCAGTAAGAGAATCTAAAGATTAACTCCACCCCAACCTATACCAAGCAATATCTGATAAAAGAAACACTCCTGAGTATATACATTTTGTATCTGCCACATGTATAACTAATGACTCAAATATTAGAATGGGGGAGTGATAACGTATTGAATGGCTAACTTAAAAAAAAAGTGCAGGTGTGCCATAAAAAAATTCTTATTGTCAAACACCTCAATGCTTTCAAACAATGGATTAGGGCTTTGAATACATACACAATCAAGGAGCAGCCATACATGCAAATACATACACAATCAATAGATTAGGGCTTTGAAACTAATGGAAGAGAAAGGAAAAAGAGGGGGAAATGTATCAAACAACTAAAATCAAACCCATATTTAGGACATTAAACCCATAGAACTTTAGAAATTAAACCACAACAACCAAACCATTTCACAAATCAACAGGAAATTAAACCGAATCAAGCATATAAAACCCTAGAGCAACAATCAGAAAGGGGGAAATAGAGGAAGGGATAGAGAGAGAGAGAGAGAGAGAGAGAGAGAGGGAACCAGTGATCTACAGTGGTGGCGGTGGCAGTGTGTGACGTACGGTAAGCAACGGTGGTCTACAATGAGGTGAGGTGGGATGAGGTTTGGTGGTGAAGGAGAATCTGTGTGTGAGAGAGAATAATCTATTTTGTCTATACAGAGAATAGGCGGGTGCCAATATTAAATGATTTCCCTCTAAAATTTTCACACCTTTTTATGAAATTGGTTTTTTGTCTGTAAATGTTAATAATTGGCGACTAAAACTTTTTGTAGCCAAAGCTTAATCAACGGCGACTAAAATATTAGTCGCCAAAATTATTAATTTGGCAACTAACTTTCTTTTGGTCGGAAAAAATGAATATACCATGACTAATTTTTTTTTTTAGTCACCAAAACTTAATATTTGCTGACGAAATTGTTTGGTCACTAGAGAGTAACCATAAAAATATGATTGTTATTTGGCGACTAAATTTCATTTTGTTGGCAAAAAATATTATACAATGACTAAAAATAAATTTAGTAGCCTAAAATCTACACTAACAGCGACTAATATTTTTTTTAGTCCTATTATGGAATATTTAGCGATTGAATTTTTTTTAGTCGCCAAAAAGAAATATATCTCGACTAAAAAAAATTAGTAACTATACCTTAAACCAACACGGACTAACACATTTTTTAGCTGCCAAAAATGTCACTTTTGTCATCAAATTTGGTCGCCAAAAATATAAATGGTTAAAAAAATAATTTGTAATGTTATCACAAAAAATTCCCTCAATAAAGAAAATGTAGTTCTATATACCGTTTAAAGATGATAAGGAAAACACAGTGCGAAAAAGTACCTGTTATACAATTAAAAAATTAGACAAGTGGCACTTCCATATTAAAAAAAAAAAAAAAATATGGGTTAATATCATATCGTTATAATAAAATTAAGGCTTTTGTTAACGCAACGTGTATAAGGAAGAAAATTACATAAATATGATTAGGACTATTATTTGTGTGATCCAAGTTTATTTTGAGTATGATTTCTCATACAATGATCACAAATTGTTTTTTTTTTTTTTTTGGGTACTGACTGTGGTTTTGAGAATAGATTATTTTAATATATATATATATATATATTGTGTGAGTGATTTTCTGACCACACTGCTCTCGTAGGAATTCAGCTGTAGAACACAGGCAGAATAGATGGCACCTTGCTGATTTTTAAAGCCATTAGCGCGTCCACCCTTAATGGCTGTAATTTGTTTGTTACGAACCTGGCCACAAACATCTCGGCCAGGCCATCCCATGTCTTTACGCTTCCCTTCGGTAATTTATGGAACCAATCTGATGCAATCTCCCCAAAGGACGAGGGGAATACTTTGCAGAGTAGTGGCTCGTTTCCACTGTACAATGCCATTGAGTTCAGAAATAGTCCAACGTGGAAGTTAGGGTCTGACTTACCATCGTATATTTGAAACCTCGGCATGCTGAATCTTTTTGGTGCTTCAAATTTGTCCAGTTCTACCGAGAACGGTGTCCTCGGCTTGACGGCTGAGGTTACCTCGGCTTCAGCATTCTGTTCCTTCCTCTTGAGGTAGTTTCTCAAGTCTTCTTTACTTCTCCCCGGAGCTCGGCTGTCTATGGACTTCAGTCTCTTCGGCACACTACTCTCGGCCTCATGATGGGCCCGTTTCGATCTTTCTCCGTGGGTTGTGTCAAAGCAGAGTGCCTGCTTTTGAACATGCCGATGTTCTCTTGGTTCCTGATCCTTCGTTTGATACGTTCTCTGGGACTTCTCTTGTCTTGGCTCCTCTCGTCTGTCCTCCCCGGAGGGTGGGTGAGAGTGCCTTTTGCTCCTGGAGTGTTGTGGTGCTTCAGGAATTATTTTCCTTCCTCCCTTCGGAGTATTAACTGCTGGAATTGGCGTGTCTTGCAGCGGGTATGGTGGCTGCATGACATTGTTTTGCATCATGAAGTTGACGACTGACTGTAGGTCAGCCAACTTGTCTACCAGTTCTTTTACTTCGTCATCCCTCTTTAGGCACTTATCCCTCCATACCTGGAGGCTGTCTTCATTATAGTATCTGCCCTGGTCTGTTTTCTTCGAAGTGTCGCTCTCCTGGACGACGTCCTTCCCCCCGTGTCCCTGGCTACGGGCTTTTTCGTTATGGTGGTTTCCTTCAGCGTCAAGGTTGATAGGCCTGCCACTCCCAGTGGGAGCGTCGTCCCCAACCTTTTCGTTTTGTGCGTCACTGGCCATCTATTCGTCTTTCTTTCCCACAGACGGCGCCAAATTGTGTGAGTGATTTTCTGACCACACTGCTCTCCTAGGAATTCAGCTGTAGAACACAGGCAGAATAGATGGCACCTTGCTGTCCTGCACAGAAAGAAAAGGTTCTGGCGGTGGTTCTTCCACCCGGAGGGACTCCGACGATCAAGTCAGTATATCTCTCAAAGATAATCAAGTATTGTTAGGTTTTTATTCTTGGCAATCCCGTTTGACAAAACTCTTTTGAGTTGTAATTTTATTCGCATTTTTATTTCAGTGAGGCTATGAGTTTATTAGATGCGAATCCAACCCGAATCGAGCTTTGCGGAGAAGTTTGTGATGTTAATGCTTTCAAGATTGCCACTTCGCTGATTATTACGGGGGTCGAGCTGCCCGGTCAGCTCGCGGCCGAAGCAAAATTCAAAATTGCATATCAGCCGTTGCTCGCTCGAGCGAGCCTCAGAATCCGGATTTCTCAAGGAGTTTGTTTTCTTCCCAATCTTGGATTACTTTTGGTTCTCTATAAATACTTGGTTTTCTCCCAAAACTAAGTAATTGATTGAAAAGTCCTCCAGATCTTCTTTTTGGTTCTTAAAGGTTTATATCTGGGGATATTTTGTTATTTTTTCTTTGATGTTTTATTGAGTATTCAACTCATGGTTTAAAGAGAGTACATCAAAGGTTTGTTTGTTATACACAAAAGAGAGAGTTGTTCTTCAGTTGTGAATTCTGAAGAATTCGAGCCTGAAGCTTTGGTGGAATCCGGAGTGGCTCATCAGAAAGACAATTCCGTGCTGAAGATGGGGTTGGAAGAGGCACATAGAGGTTGGTTCAATTAGGCGTTGTGAATTCGCTAGATAATTGAGAGTATACATGTGTAATTCCTTTAAATCTTCTTAGTGGATTGTTCTTGTGGCAGTTGCCCGTGGTTTTTTTATCACAATTGGAAGGTGTCCAATTGTGGTTTTTCCACGTAAAATCTTTGTGTCTCTTTCTTTTGATTGTTTGATTGGGATTGTTATATTTTGCTTATTATTGATACATAATCACAAATTAACATCTAGGGTTTCTAGATTTTTCAATTGGTATCAGAGCGGGTCGTTCTATTTTTTTTAAAAAATTTTCTTTTAGAACGCTCTATTTTTTTAAAATTTTTTTTTTTTAGAACGAGATCTTGTTTGATTTGTGATAATGGATTCAATTCGTGAGGGAAATTCTATGGTTCGACCACCCCTACTTGACGGATCCAATTATTCTTTTTGGAAAGCTCGGATGAGATCTTTTTTAAAATCTATTGATGAAAAAGTTTGGCAATCCGTCATGAATGGGTGGACTGAACCAACAATTACTGTTGATGGAGTAACTTTCCCCAAACCAATTGATAAGTGGGACACAACTGATTACCAAAATAGTAGCTGGAATAGTAAAGCTATCAATTCTCTCTTTTGCGCTGTCACACCTGAAGAGTTTAGCCGTATTTGTAATTGTGAAGTCGCAAAAGAGGCTTGGGATATCTTACAAACTATTCATGAGGGCACTCCTTCTGTTAAACGCTCAAAACTTCAAAGGCTCACATCTAGTTTCGAAAACCTTTCAATGAAAGATAGTGAGACCTTTGATGAATTTTATGCAAAATTGAGTGACATTGTAAATTCCAGCTTCAATTTAGGTGAAAAAATACCGGAATCCAAGATTGTAGGAAAAATTTTGAGGTCCTTGCCCGATCGGTTCCAACCAAAAGTTACGGCCATTGAGGAGGCTCAAGATGTTGACAACCTCAAGCTAGATCAGTTGGTTGGAAATCTCCAAACTTATGAGGCACATAGAAATTTCAAAAAGAAACAAAAAGATGTTGTTTTAGTAGTGCTCATAAAGTGGTGGAGGATTCTGATGAGGACTGTGAGATAGACTCCAAGATTATGGATGCTTTTGTTAAACAATTTAAAAAATCTTTTTTGAAAACGAATCCTAATCTTTTGGACTCTACTCATGCTCATAAATTTAAAGGCAAAGATAAACTCAAAATTAATTCTATAGCCAAGAAGGAGAAAGGAAAGATACAAGGGAACTCTGAAAGAGTCCAATGTTATAAATGCCAAGGTTTTGGCCACTTTGCTCAAGAATGCCCTACGCGTTTGAAGAAAAAGAAAGCCCTCGCTGTCACTTGGGATGATGAATCAGAATCTGATGAAGATGATAGTGACAATGAAGATCAAAGTGAAGAGGGACATAAACAATTTCTTGCTTTCACGGCGGCTTCCGAAGCTGAAGGACAAACAGAGTCTTCGAAGAGGTCAGTTGAGAATACCTCTGATGATGAATCTTCGGTGAGTGATCATGAAGAACTTGAGCAAGCCTATGAAAAGCTGTATAAGGAGTCTCTTAATTTATTCAAATTGAATGACAAACTCACAAAGAAACTCAAAGCATGTGAAAGTGAGAATGTCAAACTTAAGGAGGAGATTTCCGAGGCTAGGATCAATGCCATCAAGATAGCTGATGATCAACAAGTTCTTTGTGCAAAACTGTTGACTTGTGAGACAGAGAGGAATGAGCTACAGGAAACTCATGCCATGTATGAAGAAAAGATTGAATCTCTCGAGATGTCTCAAGTTGCTTTGGAAGAACTGATGATCAAGAAAGAGGAAGAGCTCAAGATTGCCATGGTTACCATTAGTCTTTGGAACAAAGGATCAAAGACTTTGGAGGATATCATTGGGTCTCAACAAATCTGTTCAGACAAGAGTGGCATTGGCTTTGGAGATAAGAGAGAGCAAAAACAGAGTGCTTCTACATCTCATGATACAAGAACTCAAGGAAAGGGAGGACAAAAGATTCAACAAGAGGAAAAACTTCTCAAACTCCCTAGAGTTGGTAAGGTAAAAGAAAAGAAGGTACACTCTGTACACCCTGTTTTTATTTGTCATCATTGTGGTATGCATAGTCATATTCGCCCTTTTTGTTATAAGTTGCATGGGAGAATGTCTCAAAAGGGTAGAAATTCGAATACTTTTTGGGTTAGGAGACAACCTTACTTGTCTAGGCGGAATACCAAGATTCATGAGGGTGTTCACAACACCATGACATTTACCAAGACCGCTAGACCTGATTTTGTTAAGACCAAAAAGATTTGGGTAAGAAAACTTGACTTGTGTTAATGTGTTTTCTCTTTTTAGTTTTTTTTGGGTCTCTGTGTGTTTTTTTTTAATGAAAAAAAAAAAAAAAAGTGTGCATGTTCGTTTTTTTGTCTTGCTTTGGTTAAGGAAAAAAAAAAAAAAATCCAAAAAGATTTTCTTAGTATGGTTTTGCAAGCTTGAAATTTTTGAGTGGTCCTTGGTGCATATTGGAATTGATGAGAATAACCATTACATGTTAACATGTGTGTGCTTTCTGTGGTCATTGCTCATTTTGGAGTGTGTGTTCTTTGATTAGTATGTCTCATTCTGTACACACTCTTGGATTAGCAAATATTGGAGTCTTCCACCGTAGTGATTTTTTTTCTCATGGACTTCTGGCATTGTATCTTTTGCTTTTCTAGAGGAATTGACCTATACTAGCATATCATGGGTGATGTTGAGTTTCTTAACCACCTTCTATCTTTTTGCATCTCCACGGCTTTCCCCTCTGTTCTTTGGAGTCCAGCCATGAGGAAAAGGCTACCTCAGAGTCACCAACCAGGCCATCCTTATTATATCCATGCTTCTCTGGTTCGGTTTCCATACTCTTGAGCGTGTCAGCCGCCGATGAGTGTGCAAAAGAAAGAAAAAAAAAATGTGCACAAGAAAGAAAAGAAAAAAACTGTGCAAAAGAAAGAAAAAATGTGCAAAAGGAAAAAAAGATGTGCAAAAGAAAGAAAAAAAAAAGAAAAAGATGTGAAAAAAATAAATAAATAAAGGATTCATTGATTGAGGGGGAGCCTCCGCTTTTACTCACCAAATACCCCTTGATTCCTAGTGGTTTGACTTTCCTTAGTTGTGCTTAGATTCTCTTGTCGGAGGTCCAACTTTTATATTACTACTAGGATTGAATCTAGTGTTTGTCGAACTCCAAGAGTCACACACACACTTTTATCATGGGATCTATGCTTTTCACATATTACATCACTTTCTTTCGTGAGGAATCTTCTACAGACTGTGCACATTGTGTTTACTAGTAATTGTGCTTCTTGGATAATCTTGTGTGTTTCAAGGTACAAATCTGAAATTCCTTGCTTGCTTCACCATATTATTTTTTTTGTCATTTTTCTTCTTGTTCATTGTTTTCAATGTGTGTGGTTGTTTTTAGTGAGGGGGAGTTTGGTTTATTGTTACAAAAGTTTGTTCGCATGATCACTTTGATTTGTTTGGTAAGGAAGATTGGTTTTAGTTGTTTTGTGTGTTGCTTTGCATTCTTGCATGCTCCTGATATTTACATCATTATATCATTGCTTGTGTGGGTTTTGATCTTGATTTTGTTATTTGAGATTCCTTTGTCAATTCAAACAGGGGAGAAAGTTGTTTTTCATGTGTCTTAGGATTTCATGTTTTTATGCCATGTGTCGGGTTCAGGTTTTCATGCTACATGTTCTTAAAATCTCCAAAGTTGCATCTTCATGTTATTCATGTTTTTCATCTCATGTTTCAAGATAGTCTTATATTGTTTTTCATATACTCTTATGGGACTAATATTTGTTTTGGAGATTGTGGCACTGATAGTTGTTTTGCAGAGATCATGACTTTGAGAAAGAAGTTTGTTTTTTGTTGGCTGTAATGGGTTGGGGTGATTAGGATTTTATTTGTTAGATGTGTTTTGTCACGGCATTGCCAAAGGGGGAGATTGTTAGGTTTTTATTCTTGGCAATCCCGTTTGACAAAACTCTTTTGAGTTGTAATTTTATTCGCATTTTTATTTCAGTGAGGCTATGAGTTTATTAGATGCGAATCCAACCCGAATCGAGCTTTGCGGAGAAGTTTGTGATGTTAATGCTTTCAAGATTGCCACTTCGCTGATTATTACGGGGGTCGAGCTGCCCGGTCAGCTCGCGGCCGAAGCAAAATTCAAAATTGCATATCAGCCGTTGCTCGCTCGAGCGAGCCTCAGAATCCGGATTTCTCAAGGAGTTTGTTTTCTTCCCAATCTTGGATTACTTTTGGTTCTCTATAAATACTTGGTTTTCTCCCAAAACTAAGTAATTGATTGAAAAGTCCTCCAGATCTTCTTTTTGGTTCTTAAAGGTTTATATCTGGGGATATTTTGTTATTTTTTCTTTGATGTTTTATTGAGTATTCAACTCATGGTTTAAAGAGAGTACATCAAAGGTTTGTTTGTTATACACAAAAGAGAGAGTTGTTCTTCAGTTGTGAATTCTGAAGAATTCGAGCCTGAAGCTTTGGTGGAATCCGGAGTGGCTCATCAGAAAGACAATTCCGTGCTGAAGATGGGGTTGGAAGAGGCACATAGAGGTTGGTTCAATTAGGCGTTGTGAATTCGCTAGATAATTGAGAGTATACATGTGTAATTCCTTTAAATCTTCTTAGTGGATTGTTCTTGTGGCAGTTGCCCGTGGTTTTTTTTATCACAATTGGAAGGTGTCCAATTGTGGTTTTTCCACGTAAAATCTTTGTGTCTCTTTCTTTTGATTGTTTGATTGGGATTGTTATATTTTGCTTATTATTGATACATAATCACAAATTAACATCTAGGGTTTCTAGATTTTTCAAGTATTCAACTCACAAGTTTGAGTATTAAAAACATACCGTTGACCCATGGGGGTGCCTACCTTTTATAGTCAATACAGTCCTAGTCCCAATAGGAGTCTAACTCCAATGGACTCAGGATTATTGCTAATCTGGAACTCCCAATGGGTTTAGGACAAAACTCTCCAAGAGTTTTTCCTATATCCAAACTGAAGTCTTCTTCCAATCTAGGACTCCTGTCCTTTATCCGTTTATCTCGGATTTCGATATCTTCGGAGATAACCTCGGCAATTCCGTGATTACCTCGGCATAACTTACCAGGACACGTGGCACCTCGGCCGACACGTCGGCGTCACCATGCCACGTGTTGGTACTCAGAAAATATGTTCCCACATATATATATATATATATATATATTTTAGATTTTTAGCTAGAATATGAGGTAAAAAAAAAACAGTATTTTAGATTTTTTTTTGTTGTGAATTTTTAGGAAAAAGGATGTAGAAGTTAAAAGAGAAAATTAAATTTATGTTTTTTGTGTATAATCCTTTGACTTTTTGACGTTTTTAATGATTTTTTTGCTATTATCCAAAATTTTCAAACTTGCCCTTAGTATTTACACTTTTTTATATAGTATTATTGTTATTAGTTAAGTGTTAACGCATTGGGGGAGGTTAATTAGAAGGGAAACACTTGGGTAGCATTTGGTTTGAAACTCAAATCATGATTTGAATCAAAAAATTTCAAAACTCATAGTTAAACACATAATTCAAAATTCAATTTAAAATCTCTTTTCAAAATTTAATTTTTAAAATTTTGTTCTTTAAAATTATTTTTTATTTTTATTTTTGAAGAAAATTATTTTTTTTCTTCAAAAATATATATATATATATATATATTTTAAGTATTGGCCAAATAATTTGTTATGATTTGGATATATATGGGCGATCCAAATTTTTTTAAAATTTACAAAAAAAAAATAAAAAAAAAAAATAAACATTTAAAAAATAAAATAAAATATTTAAAATAAAAAATAATTTTTAAATTTTTAAAAAAAATTAAAATATACAAAAAAAAATACATAGCACAAATGTAGTAAATACAACATACATTAAAAAAAATATTTATAATAAAAAATATTTACCCTAAAAAAATAAAATTAAGAATTTTTAAATATTTAAAAAAATAAATCCAAAAAAAATTTAAAATATAACTCAAAATTCAAAAAATCAAAACTCAAAATATAATTCAAAAGTCTTTTCAAAATTTAAAACTATTTTTAAAACTTTGGTCAAAAAACTCATTTCATGACCTCCACGTCACCATATGTTGTAGGCATTGGGGTTGTTAGTGTAGAGGCAATATTGTCTGCTGTTAACCTAACATCTTTTAAACAAGAGTACTGCTCAATG
Organism: Camellia japonica; assembly: GCA_030407325.1. Classification (NCBI taxonomy): domain Eukaryota; kingdom Viridiplantae; phylum Streptophyta; class Magnoliopsida; order Ericales; family Theaceae; genus Camellia; species Camellia japonica. Next base: position 67,752,610 of record JAPPVO010000031.1, read on the forward strand.
GCCCACCATATTTCTTAGGACCCTCAACTTTTTTGTACTCTCAATATTAGAATTGATTCCTACCTTTTCTTCTTTGAACACCTATACTATAATGCCAATCATACCCCTCTTCATTGGAATCCCACCTCTATCACTTCTCCAGAATCTCCACATCCAGTGAGCCTTTTCCTCCCTACACCCCATCTCCAGCAGGTCTTTTCCTTGCCATCCCCACATCTGGCCACCTCTGACTGCCTTAGCCACCACCATTTTCCGATCGTTACCCTGGCGCCCAATTCCTTTCCGATCCCTTCTCAATTCTTTTCCATTGTTGTCCCTATCTCTCCTACTCTTTCTTCATCTATGTTTAAAGAGGCTAGGGTTTCAAAGATTGCCATGGATAAGATTTTGAAGGTCACCATGGCTAAGGTTTCAAAGATTTCCATGGCTGGGGCGTCGTTCGGCTATACATGACCGAACGTTTTGAATCAATTTGGTGCTTCATAACCGAACAAGTAACCTTTGTTCGGCCCTAATTCGACATGTCTGAACAGATCTCATCTGTTCGATTATTTACCACTGTACACTAGCGTTTTGTTCGGAGTTGGTTATTCAAACGGCAACAATGGTGGTTATGGAGGCAAAGTAAAGGGTTGTGTATGTGCAGCGCAGTAAAGAAGGTTATAGGTATGGTTGCTAAAGATGAAGGGCGGTGAAGGTGAAGAATGGTAGTGGCGCGGAGAAAGTATGGAGAGAGGTTTAGAGAAGAGGGGGGGTGACAGGTCTGGGTCGGGCTGCAGAGAGCAGGAGACTACTAACGATTATGGTGCTGGACAGAGATGCGTTGCTGGCCGGAGTGTGGGTGGAGATGAGATTAGGGTTAGGGTTTGTAAGCATAGGAATGAGGACAAAAATGGAAATTAATATTAGGACAAATTTTAATAAAAAAAATATTAAAAGGTAGGGGTCCAAAGAAAAAAGTAGGTGTGTTTAGTAGCACTCTTTAAACATAGCATATAGGTCCCCTCTATATTCTTATCCTCCATATTTTTCCATACATTATTTTTTGGGTTCCATTTTAGGTCCATAATGATAATTTAAATCGTTCATCTTATAAATCTTATAATGAAGCCTGTCTGTGCAAAAAATCAGTCTCATCAGATACCGATGAATATATAAACAAATCTCTTTTTGTTTTATAGAATGAAAGGTTTAAATTTAAACTCACAATTATTGTCTATTTTGAAAAAACAAGATGTAATTTATTCATATATCTAGTAATATATGAAGAAATTAATTTTTTGCATAATTCATTTAAATTGTTGACATTATAATATAAACGATTTAGATTTTAAATATGGGTTTAGAATATAGCCCAAAAAATAAAGTATGAAAAAATCTGGAGGATAAGAGTATGGATGAGCAGGCCCGACCCTGGTCATAGGCCCAAAAGGCCATGGCTTAGGGCTCCTCAAAATAGGCCCAAAAAAGGGCCCCCTCCTATTATAATTTAGTGTAATATATTAAGTATGTTTTAAGTCCAAATTTTTTTTAAAAAGGCCCAAACTAATTTAAAATAAATTGACCCATAAAAAAATTAAAAGGCCCAACAGTTTGACAGCAAGCAGCCCAACAAAACAGCAGTTTGAAAGGCCCAACAGTTAATCCAATTTTTAATTCCTGACAGTTAAGGCCCAACTTTGATAGCAGTTTGAAAGGCCCCTCCTGTCTAATTTGTAACTCGACCTTCTCTTAATCCAATTTTCTCTACAGTTGTTTGACAGCACACCAGCAACCCGAGCCAACAAAGCAACAAAGCAGCAACACACAAATAGAGCACACAGACGGAGTAGAGCAGTAACACATGTACTTTTTTTCTTTCTATTCAATTAATTAAATATTTGTCTTGTCTTTTGCTCAATTAATTGTTGTTATAATATTGGTATTTACATCATCAAGAAAAATTTGTTTAAGTTTAATAGTTCACATCACATGATTTAAAAGTTCAGTGTTTTGTTAAGTGGTGGTGGTGCTCTTGTTTTGAATTTTGATCTAAAAAAATATTTTGATCACAGCTCATTATGACTCTTAAAAGAAATTATTCGTCTGGATTCACAAAAAGGAAAAAGAAGCAAAGAGTCGAAAAATTAGTCGAGTGTCAAAGAGGAGCTATTGATAAGTTCTTTATGAGTAAGAAACAAGCAGAACAATTAGTTGAAGACTTGAATAATGAAGAATTTGAAACTTTGGTGAATAATGAGAATGAAAATTTGGTGGATGAAAAAGGAAATGGGAAATTTGGGAGTGCAGAAATCAATCAAGATGATGAGATGAATACGGAATGTGAGCATTCAAATATAGCTAATCCGGGGACTTGGAAAATAATAGACCAGAATTTACGAGATTTTTTAGTTGAAAGAGGTCCTGTGAGAAGAAATTGTGAGTTCAACTTCCCTAAGGATGATTCTTCTAGGCATAGGCATTTCTCACCTATTCATTGCATTCGGCATTTACCAAATGGAGAAAAATTTGATAGGACATGGCTGATATACTCGGAACTTTTGGATAGAGTATTTTGCTTTTATTGTAAGTTGTTTAAGCAAGAGGGAAATAAGACTCAATTGGCTACCGAAGGATTTAAAGACTGGAGAAATATTGGTGAGAGACTTAAAGGCCATGAAAGTGGTAACGAGTACATTACTTGCATGAGCAAATGAATTGAGTTGGAGGAAAGATTGGGAAAACATCTAACAATAGATAAAAGTATACAAGAACAAGTTAACAAAGAGAGAGAGCACTTGAGACGGGTTTTATTGATGATAATTGCAGTTGTGAAAACACTTGCCAAGAATAATTTCCCTTTTCGTGGAAGCCATGAGAAAATTTATGAAGAGAGCAATGGACTTTCTTTTAGCATAATTGAAATGATTGGCGAGTTTGATCCAATGATGGAACAACACTTGCGACGGATAGAAAAGAGTGAGATTCATTACCATTATTTGAGTCACAAAATTCAAAATGAGGTGATACAAATGTTAGCTGGGGAAGTCAAAAGTGCAATTTTGTTGATAATCAAACTAGCAAAATACTTTTCGGTCATACTTGATTGTACTCCGAATATAAGCCATCAAGAACAAATGTCTCTTGTTGTACGATGCGTGGATGTTTCAACAAATGCAATTAAAGTGAAAGAGTTTTTTTTGGAATTCTTGAATGTGGATGATACATCGGGAGATGAGACTTTTTGATAAACTTCAAGAAGCATTAGTTAACCTTCAACTTGATATTGGTGACTTAAGAGGGCAAGGATATGACAATGGCTCTAACATGAAAGGCAAAAACAAAGGTGTTCAAACAAAAGTACTTCAAGTAAATCCTAGAGCGTTCTATACGTCGTATGGTTGTCATAGTCTTAACTTTGTGCTTTGTGATATGGCCAACTCTTGCTCTAAAGCAAAAACTTTTTTTGGTGTGGTACAACACATATATGTATTGTTTTCATCTTCCATTCAATATTGGCAATTTTAAAAGATAATCTAAATGAAGGCCTCACGGTTAAATCGTTGTCACAAAAGCGTTGGAAAAGTCGCATTGAAAGTGTTAAACCACTAAGATACCATGCTTCAAAAATAAGAGATGCTTTAGTTGACTTGTACAACAATCCTACCACAAATTCGATTGCAAAAAGTGAAGCTAAATTCCTGGTAACTCATGAACTTGAGACTTTTGAGTTCTTGTTTAGTATTGTAATTTGGTACAATTTGTTGTTTCATGTGAACTCTATTAGCAAGCTTCTTCAAAGTGAAGATATGGACATAGTAGTTGCTGTAAAGCAGTTAGATGGGCTTGTTAAGTATGTTGCAATGTATAGAGAAGTTGGTTTCATGAAGGCTATGGTTGAAGCTAAAGAAATGGCAAGTGAATTGGGAATTGAACCTACATTTGTTGAAAAGTGTATCATTTCTAGAAAGAAACAATTTGATGAGAATGTTAGAGAAGATGTAACGCCCTCAAAATAAACCCATAATACATAATATTAACATGCGGAATTATAAGGAAATAAGTATCTTATTTCATTCATCAGAGTACCATGATATAAAAACATCATAATAAATGCCCTATGGGCTTACATCTTGCCAAGCCAACACTTGGACACAATTCCATGAGTTCTAACTCAAAAGCAAATAAAGCCCTAGGCTTGAAAGTTTACAAGTTATTCAAATAAAACAAATAAAATAAAGCAAGTTTTCGAGTCCAAATCCTCACAAGCTAAGTCCTTGGAGGTAGTGAACCACCTGAACCTGAAAATGAAGTTCCCATATAGGGTGAGCCACAGCCTAGTAGAAAAATACTAAACCAAGCATAAGAATTAACTAAAGCATTAGCATTCGATACATGGTTAACACAAGATAATCAATTTCCAATTTCATGACACGAATGTCTATATTGTCTATGACATATCGTCTATGACACCTTTCACTTTCCAATATTTATTCAACTTTCCAATTATATCATTATGGCTCAGAACCTGGCCAACTATAATAGTGATCCATTTGTCACAAAAATAAATGAGACTAAAGCTCAAACCACAACACTTCCATACTTCCAACTGATACACATTATAATGATGTATCATATCAACAACAAATAGAAATATTTCTATTATCAATAAGCACACATAAAAGTGATGCTAGTGGAGTCCATCCCCTATCTCCTCCCAAACAATAAAACACTTCAATATAAATAAGTACACATAAAAGTGATGCTAATGGAGTCCATCCCCTATCTCCTCCCAACAATTCCGGTTTAGAGGTCCATCCCCTATCTTCCCCTAAACCGTGGAGTTCATCCCCTATCTTCTCCAAACAACATGCATATGCAATGAAACACACAATTGCCATATACAACACATAATCAATACAAGTAATGTTCTGTATTAATTCAACAGTCAACATAAGTGACTTAATTCCAGTTATACCTAAGCCACATGCAAGGTCTACAACAATCACGACTATCCTCCACCGATAGCCCAAAACAGTTATTTCTAAACAAGAAATAAATACAACAATGAATGTAAAATCAACATTCTCATAGGTAAGTATTTAAACTACCCAACTATGTCATTAATCTCATAATTTCCCCAACTTCATGAATTAAACCCAATTCCACATTTTTCCCTTAAATTAATTATACAAATTAATCTAAGCCAAAACCCTAAGGTTTCTCCCAAAATTACCAAACTACCCCCCCCCCCCCCACATACCAAAATACCAACACTTAGGATTAAAGCGTATAAATGGAGTAGGAAATCCCTACCTCGAAGCAAGAACCCAAAAAGAAGAAGACGGAGATGATAGCCCAAACTCCAAAGTGCTCCAAATCAACAACCGTTCAGATTAAATGGAAGCCCTCGACCCACTCTACCTTTTTAATGAAGGAACTAGGTTAGATACTCACTCTAAATAGATGAAACCTAGGAGAGAAGATGAGTTGGGAGAGAGAGAACTTGGAATTTAGGGTTTAGAATCTGAAAAGAAGATGAAAAACTGCTTAAAAAACGCTAAAACACGGTTTTATACTCAGCCGCTCGAGCGGACAAACTCCCGCTCGAGCGGACACTCACAGACTCCCGCTCGAGCGGACAATTCTACGCTCGAGCGGCGGATGCACACTCCCAGCATCTCGACAAACCAGGTCCCCACTCGAGCGCCCAAATCCCCGCTCGAGCGTCAGTCACACACTCCCGCTCGAGCGGCCCAACTCCCGCTCGAGCGTCTAACCCTGCACAAGAAATACTGGATGGGTGTTTTTCCCGCTCGAGCGCCAAAACCCCCGCTCGAGCGGACAAGCCAAAATCTGGGCAACTAGTTTTGGTTCCTAAGCTCAACCAACCTGTTCCAAACCCGCCCAACACATCCTATAACTCCAAATAAGAAAATATAGGACGACAACAACCATTACACAAAGATAGAATCTACGGAACCTAAGTCCGGATACAATAATCAAAAGGGAAAAGACCGGGGTCGTTATAGAAGAGGTGTCCCAGTTGACTGAAAAATCATTTAGAGTTGGTTACTTCTTTTATTTTGTTGATCAAGCCCTTTGTTCACTCAAAAATAAGTTCGAAAAATTCAAAGTATATGAGGCAAACTTTGGCATTTTGTTTGACTTGAAAAAGTGTAGCGATGAATCGTTGAAGGCGGGGTGTGTGAACCTTGAAGAATTTTTAAAACATGGTGAGATTTCCGATATTGATGGAGTTAAAAGTCTTGAAAGAGAGATTGCCAAAAGAAGTGAATAAACCAATTAAAGTGCTCAATCATCTGCAGTTGATGGCAAATTGTTTTCCAAATTCATGGGTTGCTTATAGGATACTTTTGATTATTCCAATTACAGTTGCATCGGGAAAAGAAGCTTTTCAAAGTTGAAAATCATCAAAAATTACCTTCGATCAACCATGTCACAAGAAAGATTGAATAGATTAGCATTGTTATCCATTGAAAATGATTTTGCAAAAAAACTAGATTATGCAAGTATGATTGATTTATTTGCTTCTAAAATGCAAGAAGAGTAAGGATCAAGTGATACTTATTAGTTATTGTAATGTAATGCTAAGTATTTTTTATGATTTTAATACAAATCTTTTGTCCTTTACCTTAATTTTTTTTTTCATTCAATGGAAAAAAAAAAATGTGAAGGGTCCTTGAAATTTATTAGTTGATTATTGGCTTTGAGCCCCAGAAATCTCAGGACCGGGCTTGTGGATGAGAGTCATTCCTTTAAAAATATTCTCTAACATACAAAAACCCAAAAAAAAAATAAAATTATATCCATCTTTTCAAACAAGAAAATTAAAATAACCTATTAAAATAATTAATAATAAAAAATTAATTAAAATAATATTCCCAAACCAACCCTAGTGAGGGAATTCACAAGACTCAGAAGAGGACTGTCTGGAGAAGTTGAAGATGCTCCCCGGGATTACACAAGGAGATCCATGGTACTTGTTTGGCACGGAACTAATCAAGAATCCCTTCACAAGGTCCCCAGCAAGGGAGGTGTTTGTGGAGCTGCCTAATGATGAACTTCGGATAGCCTGGATCAAGATGAAGAAGAGAATGACTTAGATATGGCCAAACATTGCCTTATCTAGTACATTAGCCTTTAGTTATAACACTCACACTTCTGTTAGTGTGTGACTTTGTGGTAGTGGTTGTATTATGTGTTTTGTTGACTGTTCCTTTTATTTGTTGTATGGAGAGTATCTTTAAGCCTTCATTTGGGATATGGGTTAATTTTTTAGTTTTTTTGATTTTTTGGAGTCTGAGACTAAAAAGTCTCATTTGGGATGGGTATTTTGATTTTTTTTATTTTTATGAGAGAAAAAATAAAATGATTACGATTTCGATGTGACATTTTGTCTTATTGAGCTAAAAAGCTTATCTTGTCTTTTTGTAACTAAAATAGCCCTAACCCAACCCAAACCTCCATGCCAAACAAACCCTAAGGAACTCATGTTGTTAGTTATCATATCTAGTATTATTATATTTTAATTACTTCAATGAGTTAGTTACTACTTCCTCCGTCTCAAAATATTAGTCTTTTATTCTATTTTTTATTGTCTCAAAATATTAGTCCCTTTTAAAAATCAAGGACTAAAATAATATAAATTTCCTACTTTGTCATTTTTTTAAATTTATTAATAATATAAAAAGTACAATTATGATAATTGATATTTCTCAAAAAATGTACTATCAAAGGGTAATTTTGGAAAATCAATTTTTTCAAAATGCAATAATTGTACTACAAAAAAAAGTTAAATTTCCCAAAAAAGACTATTATTTTGGAACGGATGGAGTATAATAGTTATTTTAACAAAATTTGTTAAGGCTAGTTACATTTAAAAAGTCTTGAGAGACTCTTTAAACAATTTGTGTGTATAGATAAATAAAATAAAAAGTAGTATTGAAGTACATAGATAAAAAAAGAATTAGGTAAAATAAAGAATAATCATTTTTATATTTTAGCTAATAAAAAATAAAAAGTATAATTAGAATTGCTCTAAGTTAATGGATGTTTGCTTTTTAAAATTATTATGTATGCTATTTGCTATATTGTGTGTGGTTTTTGCAATAGCTAAGGGTTGATTTGGAAAGTGATTTTTAAAGTAATTTTTTTATTGTTTAGTTAAAATATGAGGTGAAAAAAATTGAATTGTTTGGCAATAAATTTTTTTTTTATTTTTTACAGAAAAATGTACAAAAAATAGAAAGAGTGAAAATGAATTTTGACTTTTTCTTTTGTATAATTTTTTTTTTTTTTTTGGTTTTCTGATATATTTAGTGATTTTTTGCCTAAAACTAGTGCTGACTCTAATTTTTTTTTTTTCAAGGTAGACATTTTAAAAATGTAAACTTTATAAATATACTAAGGTCTTGTTTGGGAAGTAAGTTGGGACTAATTTAGCCCACTAAAAGACAAAATAAGTTAAAAAACTAATAAAATAAAATGTCACATTAAAATTATAATCATTTCATTTTTTTTATTACAAAATTATAAAAAAATCAAAAGTTCTTCCCAAATGGAACTGTTTTAGCCATGCTAAAATAGCCAAAATGCCAGACTAAAAAAATTCTTCTCAAACAAAGGCTTAAACTTTTCAAATCACACACACAATAAATAAATAAATGATAAAATAAAACTTTTTCTCATAGAGTCTGGTTTCTTTATGATTAATTTGTGCAGTAAGGTATAAAAAATAAGTTTTCGAAACATAAGATTTGAGAAAAGAAATAAAATATATGGATATATATTATATACTTTATATTGGATTATTGTCAAAAAAAAATTATATATACCAAAGAGAATAAACAAAAACAATGAAAAATCTCTATATACAAATTGAGAAATACTGGTACACATTTCTCTCAAAGGATGTATATAGGAGTCATCAATGGGACGGCCCAGCCGACAACTATTGCCTCCAAGTCCCATATATTAATGGATTTTTTGGGTTTTGATGTCAACGAGTTGGTACAAGTCAGACTTATTTAAAAAAATTAAAATCACGTTTCATTCGTAAACCCAAATCTTACGGATCAAAATTAAACTAAACCAAGTTATCCATTTTTTATTAGACTTATATTATTAAGTTCTACACATTTATTTTTTCTTTTTTAATAATTCATATGATCATATTAAAACAATTAAATTAAAGTATAAATTCACCAAATTAACAAATTATGACAATGACAATGTTATATGTAAAAAGTTGAGAGTTAAAAAGATATCACCAATCACTGTCAAATTCAATTTTAACAAATTATGTTTTCTGTATTTTTTTAAATACAATTTATAAAGATAATATGGGCCGTCAAATGTTGTGGTTTTTTTTAATGGAATAGTATTGATTTTAATGGATTAAAATTAAATTTAACAGTGTTATTTTTTTGGATTTACTCATGCGGGCCTATACGGCCCGGGTTCATGGGCGGGTTGGTGTTTCAAACCTTTGTCCAAAACCCTAAATCATCTTTTATGGGATGGAACGGGCTGGGTAGTCAAGCGGGTTGGGACAACCCATGGAACGGGTTGGGTAATACCGAATTTTTTACCCACGAGCCGCTTGATGACCCCAAGAAGTAAACCATATGCACCAGTTATGTATTTTTTATAATAAATAGTAAGTAATTTTTTGTAGAGTTATGACAATTTATGATTCAGAAATAGAGTTACACATTTGGTGATAATGTTACATATTTTTGTAGGAATGTTACATTTTTTTTTTATCCAAACATTTTCTAACCAAAAAATGTGTAATATTATCACAAAAATGTCTAATATTTTCACAAAATACATAATTTTATTTCTGAATCACAAATTATTGTAAATCTATTAGAAAAAATATGTAACATTTATCATAAAAGTACATAATATATATATCACAAAATTGCATAATAATAGCACATATAATACACATTTTTTTGAGGGATGTATAACATTATCTTAAGTGATAAATGAAACAACCAACATATCACAGTTTAACTTGTTAAAAAACAGAATATATACATATACAAAAGTGGGGAACTTCCAAATAAATCACATTTTTTTCAATTTTTTAAAAATCTTTAGTGATTTTTTTTTTTTCAAAATTATATCCAAATTTTTTAATTTTCCAGTCCATCTTGGGTAGACGAACCTAAAAAGTAAAATTATTTTGAAAAATTAAAAAAAAAATCCAAAATAAAAAAGTCCATTATTTTAGACTTATTTTTGCCATTTTAAACTATTTTTAAGATTTTTTTTTTTAATTTTTAGTTTATCTATAAAATCTAAAATCCTAAAGTTTTTTTAAAAAAAATAAAAAAATTCACTAAAATGAAATAAATGAAAAAAAAAAAAAAAGTAGGGAGAAGCACCAATAAATTCCAAAAAGTGATCTTATGAACTGTTTGATCCTCCCTTTTTTCTTATGAACTCAAAAGTCTCATTTTAGTGTGAATTACATAAAAGGCCAACCATAAACGCTTGTGTTATGTATTGAGGGATAAATATGAGTTTTCCTATAATCTTGAAAACGTTAAATGTAACACTTCAAAAAAAATTCTTAATATACTTTTCCAAACGTAACACTCCAATGTAATACTTCGAAAACGTAACACTCCAATATAATACGGATTTGGGATGACTGCTGTGCAAGATGCACAACAACCATTGTTGTGCAGTCAAATGGACCCATTTCGGGACCCATTTTGATCATCTGAGCCATTCACATTTTCGAACATAAAAAGTAGAACATACCTTCAAAAAATCAAGTTAATCGGATATCATTTATTTATTCATCTATTCACATTTATATTTACAAAAATAAACGACAATTGTGCTTTAAAGTATTAAAATAAATATAAACGTGAGTGGATGAAAGGGCTTGATTCTTTTTAGGTATGTTCTATTTGATGTATTCAAAAATGTGAACGGTTCAGATTATCGAAATGAGCCCCGAAATAGGTCCATTTAGCTACACAACAGTGGTTACTGTGTAACCCGCACAACAGCCACCCCAAATCCATATAACACACTAAAAAAATTCTTAGTGCATGTATTTTAAACGTAATAACGTATCATTCTACAAACATTTCTTAATTTTGACTTTTTAGCTAAAAAGTAGAGAGAAAAAATGTATATTTTAGATAACTTTTTGACTTTTTAAAAAAAGATGTGTAATAAAATATTGTAATAAAATCAAAATGACCATTCTACCCTAATTGATGACCTTTGACTTTTAACTTTTTGACTTTCAGATAGTTAGGCTTCCCCCACAAGCTTCCCCAAATAGTATGGATTTTTCGACTTTTTTTAGTAATTTTTTGACTTTTTAGCTTTTGTAGGTTATCCCAAACTAAGCATAAACGTAATAATCTAATGTAACACACTAAAAAAACTCATTAGTGTATTTTTTTTTCCAACCATGACACTTCAATTAATGTAATATACAAAAACTCCTTAGTGTATTTTCTCCAAACGTAACAGTTTAATGTAACACACTAAAAAACTTTTTAGTATATTTTTTTTTCAAACTTAACACTCTAATTAATGTAACACATAAAAACTCTTTAGTGTACTTTTTGAAACGTAGTACTCTAATGTAATATTCTAATGTAACACCAGAAAATCACACTAATAAAAATACAAATTTCTACGCTCGACCATCAAAATTTCAATCACCAATCTCCCCTAAAAAGAATCTTCCACACTTTACGTTTCTATTTCCATCCCAAAAATGAATAAAAAAATTAGAAAAATGAATCATAACAGAGTATTCACGTAAGCTCAAATGACATCAAATCAAATAAATATAACTTTTCAAACAAAAATGATTAATTTGTTCATAAAAAAAACTCTTAAAACTGAATGGATTAATATTTTCTCATATGGAATTTATGAATAAATTTTTCCAAAAAAAAAAAAAAGCTAAAAAAAGGAACCCTTAAACATAAATTTAAATAATTTTGAATAAATATTGATTTTCTCAAACTTTCCGGTTCCCGTTACAGTCCCTACCATCCATGGATCAATGGAGAAATTATTCAATGTTCTATATCATTTACAAGTTAATAGTCAAATACTTTGCCTTCGTTTGAGATGTGTGTTGACTTTTTGATTATTTTAGCCTTGGATTAAAAAGTCTCATTTGAGATAAATTTTTTGACTTTTGTGAGAGAACAAATAAAATGATTATGATTTAAATGCAATGTTTTGTCTTATTGAGTTAAAAAACTTATTTTATTATTTTTTTTTACTATTTTAGTCCAAACATAACATGCCAAACAAAGCCTTTATCTCTTAAAATTCTAACATGGGTGTTTGGGAAGTTGCTATTTTTGTAGGCTATTTTATGAGGCTAAAATTTTTGGCTCTGTTTGGTTGTGAACTGAAATCAATTTTCAACACGTGAGCTCGCGCATCACGTTTGGATACGATATTTAAAAATTGATTCTGCGTGTTAATTCAAATTACATTTTGAAAATCTGTTTGGTAAGAAGTATCTCTCTTTCTGCCTTCTTCATCGTCTCCCAACTTTCACGTGAACCTCATCTACACCCGTCCTTCAGATTCATCACGGGTGGCTACGGGTGGCTTCTCTGTATAACATCAGTACTTCAGATTCATCACGGGTGAGTTTCAGAGTTTCACAAGTGAGTCTGATTTTATAAATAATGAATCCACCCAACCTGCTCTGTACTGGTATCATACTTCACAAATCAACTGAATTACGATTTGTGCGTTGCGGACGATTCTTATTACGCACAACCAAACAACGACGACTGCGAGGTGAAATTACTCACAAAATTATTTACATATTTTGTTATAGGGAAATTATTTGAGAAATTCATCGTAATTTTTTTTTTTTCAGGTCAAATTTATCAAATTTATTATCGAATTCGACGAGCAAACAGTGGCACGTTAAATCAGTATACACATTCCATCACCGGGGATAATTATTCAACTCCCACTAATCTGGTAAATAAATCCTTCATCCTTCGTCTGTTATCTGAAAATCTATTATCTGAAAATGCTTTCAGACGAGTCGATTATTACTTTGAACTGTAAAAACTTTTTGTTCTTCAAGAATAGTCAGTAAATCATTTATCTGTTATGTATAAATGATTTCGGAGAAGTTGAAATCAATTCGTAAATGGTTTATCAGAATTTGGTAGGTCGTATTTTCCATTTCAGATCAGTTCTTATTTGAAATTATTTGAAATTATGAACGGTTTGAACCATTGTTTGAACCTTTCTTTGATGAAAGCTGAAGCGGCAGTGCCGGCCAGTCGTTCCCCGGGTCATCCGGCCGGTCGACCGGCCGGTCGACCACCCGGTCTTCCCACCTCTCTTCCACGTTGTCTACCACGTTGTCTACCACTTTCCATTCCTGGATGGTTTGAACCACCCGTCTTCCCTAAACTGTTTGAACCCACCGGCTTTTTTACTATTTTTTTGCCTTAATTTCAATTAACAACCAATACTAATTTGTGAAGAATTCAAATCAATATAACACAATGTTAAACACATAATTTCAAACATTGAATGTTAACTGAATTTTGTTTGTAAAATATTGTTAACTGAATGTTAACATTGTGTTTTTTTTAATTCAGAAATTTTTTTTTTTACATTGTTAACAACCAATACTAATTTTTGTTTTTATGTGATTGTTAATTCAAAAAAAAATGTAGATTTAGACATGGTTAAAATAAGGGAGAGCTACTGTTCTATTACCATTTAGACATATATATGTCTATATTTATTTATTTATATGGTAAATAAGATTTATAGAAAATATAGTAAAGTTTTCACTTTTAATAGCATTTCATTTTTTATTAATAATTTATCATTCATATGAATATGAATTAAAAAAAATAATAATGTTATCTTTTTTACATTACAATATTTTTTATGTTCATCTTATTAAAAGATAAGTCAATATACTTATGTTAAAATTAATTATATTTTTTCATAATTTTTCAACAGCTTAGAATATTTATGTATGTATTTTAATTTTTTATTATTTTCACCAATATTTTAATTTATAGAAATAAATAAATAAAATGTTCATACCATACTTTTTTTTTGATCGAGTTCATTCCATACTTTACTCTCCTTTTCTTTCTATTGGCTGAAATTACATTTTGTAGAATAAAAAAAAAAAGGTTTAGCGAAATTTTTTTTATGCAAAGCTTTTTTTGATAAAACAAAAAAATGTTTTTTCCATGACTAGTTGCAAGGAGCCGTTTGGGACACAGGAAAAAAAGTTGGTTTTGGGTTTATAAAACTTAATAATATAATTTTTTTTTATTTGTAGTTATATTTCTTCTATCTGAATGTTTTTTTTTTTTTGTGATTATATTTCTGCTATTTAAATTTAATTAATTTGCTACGTACTTTTTTTCCTTGAAATAAAATCATCTGTTCTTTTTCCTTTATCTGTTCTCCTTCAAATCATTTTGCACTGTTATTGTTGTATATCCATCGCAGTGTACTTTAAAATACTATGTTCTGCTTGTATATTCATTCCAAACTAGTTTCAATATAATTTGTATATTTATAGATGGATGGAAATAATTCCGATGACAATGAGAACACCAAAATGTGGACGCCCAGAATTGAAACGAAATTAATAAATATGTTGAGAGATGAGGTTAGAAACAATCAAACAACGGGCCGTACTACTTCGTGGACAAGTAGGCATTGGAATCATTATGCAAATCAGTTGCACAACATATATGGATTTCGGTATACAGGTGTTAAGGTGCGCCAAAAATATCAGCGATTGAAAGCTGATTATCAGACATTTAAGCGACTCCAGGCACAGACTGGTCTGGGATGGGATCCTATTATAGGCACTGTTGTTGCACCCGATGAATTTTGGGATAAGGTTTGCCATTAATCTGTACTATTTTCTAATTTTATTTTAAACATTTCATGATATATACAATGCTTAATTCTTGTTTTGTACTTGTTGTAGGCTAGCAGAAATGTGAAGAAGTTTAGGACAAAAGGGTTTGAATATTTTCAAGAAATGGCAGAAATTGTTGAAAATTGTTGTGCTACAGGGGCCTTGTCTCGTGCATCTACACAAGGACCCCTTGACTCAGAAGAAGAAGACGACATGTTAAATAAATTTTGGAACGCTGATGCTGGTGGGAGTAATGCTGCTGAGGCCATTCCTGTTGACTTATTCGGGGATGAGTATATAGATCCATCAAAGGGCAAAAGTCACAAGAGGAGGCCTGCAACCAGCCAGACTGACAGTGGTCATTCCAAAAAGTCCCGGTCAAGTGGATTTGATGATGTGTGCGCAGCTTTCACATCCTATGTACAAGCCAAAACAGGATATTCACGTGCACGAGAAAATGAGACTGAGGCTGTAAGTGCAGGTGGTGATGATTATTCCCTTGATGCATGTCAAGATGCATTGCTTGAGCTTGGGGACATACCACCGTTGCAGTACGTTAGGGCACTGACACTGTTCAAGGATAAGGAATGGCGAAGGTTTTTCATGCGCACTCCTACCCATTTGCGCCTAGCCATGATCCTCGCTTTGCAGTGAACTGAGACGTTCTGTTTTGCTTGTGTTAGCAAATCTTCGTGGTTGAACTGGTTGATCATTTCATTATTCCTGATTTGGTTTTTATTCTTATTTTTTTCATTCCATCATATCCTCTTTCCTTTTCTATGTTCGTATGTTTTTTTTTTTGTTTTTTTGAACTTTTAAGTGTTTTCTGTGGTATCAAAACTATGGAAGTTTTTACAATATGACCATGTGTTAAATAAATTTTGTTATCCTCTGCATTTTACTGTTTCACCAACAACGCTAACTGTTACTGCATGAATAACATATTTTATAATTAAGCTTTTACTGTGATGTAGACAAAGGCATATGTCATCCGACAGAGAAAACAATACATTGGAGCTCTCATCAGAGGAGGATAAGGTTGTTGATGATTTTATGGATTTCTTGATGATTGCTGTAATGCATGACCATATCAACGCGTCTAGTAGTCGCCGACCGCAGCGAACGTGTCCATTTAGAGGTGATGATTACATCTTCGGCCTATTAAATGGCCATCTAGAAACAATGATGAACGTTATGTGAATGGATGCACAAACATTCATTTTATTGAAAGACACTTTACTCCATAATGGCTTTATCGATACTGAACATATGCATATAAGTGTGGAGGAATCGCTTGGAATTTTTTTATACACTTTTGCACAAAACGATCGCCATCGAATAATGGCAGATAGATTTCAACACTCCACGGAAACAATTTGTCGGCACATAAAAATTGTTATGCGGGCATTGTGCAAGCTTTCATCATCCGTTATCAAACCACGTAACCTAGAGGACATCTCGGGAAAAATTTTAAATGACAGGCGATTTTTTCCCTGGTTCAAGGTATGAACAGTGTGACTGTCCTGTAAATTTGTTCATATCAATAAGGGTTAATAAATTTTATTATTTTTTAATTATGAAAGTAAAATCAATCAGTTTGTTTCGCTTCTAATATCAAAGTTTGATATCTGTCAATTAGGATTGTGTCGGTGCTATCGATGGCACATTGGTGGATGCATGGGTCCCTGCTTCAAGACAAAATACATTCCGCGGTCGAAAAGCAACGGTATCGCAAAATGTACTCACAGCTTGCGACTTCGATATGTTGTTCACATTTATTAATTCTGGATGGGAAGGTAGCGCTCACGACAACGCTATTTTGGTTGACTCTATTACACGAGCTGATCTACAGTTCCCACACCCACCCAATGGTGACTGCCCCTGAATAACATACGGTACACTTTTTTTCTTGTCTGTTTTTATACATATCAATTGACAGAACTGTGTATTCATTATTTACATGTAGGCAAGTACTATTTAGTTGATGCTGGTTTCACGAACATGCCTAGCTTTCTTGCCCCATTTCGGTCTCAACGGTATCACTTGCAAGAGTTTCGTGGCCATCGTTATGCAGGACCTAAGGAATTGTTTAACCATCGACATTCGTCATTACGCAACGTCATAGAAAGAACATTTGGTGTTTTGAAGAAGCGCTTCCCAATATTGCGGTCCATGCCAAATTACAAGTCTACACGACAAGGGCCTATTGTGATTGCATGTTGTGTAGTGCACAATTGGATCCGTTTGCATGCAGCTATGGATCCATTCTTTATGGAAGCTGATAATGAAATGGCCGCAGAAGCAGAAACAGACAGGCTTGTTGGAGACCAACCTGACTACGTTGACATGTCACAACATGGGTTAACGTCCCAATCGAACGTTAGGGATGCAATTGCTACTGCTATGTGGCAAAATCATGTTCACCATGGGCACTGAAGATAATGGTCTTCTTAGTACATGTGTACTTAAATATGTTGTTCATGCAATGTGTAATATGCAAATTTATGTATAGTCTACCAAAGACAATTAAATATGTTGTTATTAATATGCAATGTGTTTCTTAGTAACTTTCAGAAATAAAAATGTTGTCATTAAATTAAATGTGGTGGTGGGTGGTTGGTAGCGGGTGGTGGGTGGTGAGTGGGTGGTAGCAGGTGGGTGGTAGGTAATGGTGGCAGATGGGTGGTGGGTGGTGGTAGCATGTGGGTGGTGATGGGTGGTAGTGGCAGGTGGATGGTGGGTGATGGTGACAGATAGGTGGTGGGTGGTGGTGTCAGGTGGGTGGTGATGGGTGGTTACTGGTGGGTGGTGGGTGGTGGGATGGTGGCAGATAGGTGGTGGGTGGTGGTGGCAGGTGGGTGTGGGTGGTGATGGGTGGTTGTTGTGGCAATGGGTGTGGGTTGTTGTGGTTAGTGGGTGGTGGGTAATAGTGGCAGGTGGGTGGTGGTGGTAGTGGCAGGTGGGTGGTGGTGGTGGCAAGTGGGTGGTGGGTGGTGAAGGAGGACCTAATCAGATGGTGGATATCTTCTATTTGTCTAATTTTTGTTCTGTGATGTAAGTGGAGAAGGTGTTTCGGAGAAGATGAAGTTGGTGCGGTAAATAGAATGACATTCAGATTTTTAGGAAGGGTAAGGTTCAGAAGGGTCTTGGAATTTTTTTTTTTTTTACTTTTTATTTATTAAATATAATATTATTACTTTTTCCAAATCAATATCACATGCCTCTCTGCTTTTGCTTTCCGTCACTATTAGAACACAACTATTATATAATAGGGTGTAGGTACTTTAACTGTGAAATTACGAATTTACCCTTTATATTTTGTTTCATATTCACTTCTCATTTAAGTCCAGAGGGGCATAATGGCCATTTCGTATGCCAATTCTTACAATTATATGAGC
This sequence comes from Camellia japonica, assembly GCA_030407325.1. Lineage (NCBI taxonomy): Eukaryota > Viridiplantae > Streptophyta > Magnoliopsida > Ericales > Theaceae > Camellia > Camellia japonica. The sequence goes on from JAPPVO010000031.1 coordinate 67,770,940, forward strand.
TCTTCGTGGACAATAATAGAGTGCATTTCGGTACACATCTGTATTGAATTGCAAAAAATGTAATAAATGAAAAATAAATTGATAATGTTTTGTAAGATTTATAGTATGATTTGTATTTTAAAATATGAAAGTTAGTATATTTATCCCTTCTTTATTAATATGTATTTTCAAAAGTTGTTGACTTTAACAAAATGTTAAAAAAAAATTAAAAACGTATTTTATAAATGAATTGATAGGAAAATTAATTGGCAGAATAAAATTGACATCGGTTTATTTTAAAATGAAAAAATTATTTTGAAATAACAATTATTGAAAAAATTACTAAAAAAAAATAATTGACAAAAAAAATCAATTTTTAATTTCAATATTTTAAAAATAGTTTGGTTATTATTGTTGATAAAAAATATGGATATCGATATCGATATATGAGTTGTGTGTTTGATGATAAATTATTGGTTGAATTAAGTTTTGAAAATTACTTTCAAAACACATCACCAAACAAATTTTCACTTTTCACCTGTCACATCAAACTTCCAAAACATAATTCAAAATACATCTTCAAAACACAATTCAAAACTCTATTTCAAAATCATAACCAAACAAATTTTCTACACTCAAATCATAATTCTACAACCCATAAACTCAAAATATAACTCATACTTTCAAATCACATTTACAAAACACAACCAAACGCAGGCTTTGTGTTTGAAAAGATAGTTAGATTTTTTTATAGTTAGATATAATATTTGTCAGAGAAAAAATAAAAAAATTATGAGTTTTGATGTGATATTTTATCTTATTGATTATTTTAATTTATTTTTTTTTAGTACCATTTTAGTCAAAAAAAACTTCTTCCCAAACACCAATAAAAGTGATGTGTCCATGATTTAAGCTAATAACTCTTCATTTCGAGCACTACTTGACTTGATCCATACGCATTGAATAATTTCTCTAGGCATTCGTTTGGCTACAATAGTTTCAGAATTTGGCTACAATACTTGATCCATGATTTAAGTTTCCTCCTCCTCCTCCTCCTCCTCCTCCTCCTCCTTCCTTCTTTTTTTTTTTTTTTGTTTTTAAATTTATTTTGGGTCACATTATCATTCTATTTTTTATATATTTTTTTAAAAAAAGTTAAAAAAATTTAAAAACTAATTTTTAATTAACTTCTCAAAATAATTCAAAATAGATTAAAAAGTTAATAAGACAAAATCTCACATCTAAACTATAATCATTTTATTTTTATCTCTCACAAAAATAAAAAAATGTCAAAATTCATACCAAACAAGACTTTTTAACCTAAACTAAAATAACTAAAAAATAATAAATAAATAAATAAATCAACCCACATCCTAAATCAATCAGTGTGTTTGGTTTGAGTTTTTTAGATTAAGTTTTTTGAAAATTGAATTTTTTGGTTTTCGTATTTTTTTTTTGTTTTTAGTGAATATTTTTAAATTTTTAAACATTTTTTTTACTTTTTTAGATACATCTTACTTAGATGTATTTACAAAGTAAAAATATTTGTAAAAAAATAGTTAAAAAATTAATAAATACATAAAAATATAAAAAAAAAATGTACTCCCTCCGTCCCAAAATATTAGTCCCTTATTCCATTTTTCATTGTTCCAAAATATTAGTCCCTCTTCAAAAATTAAGTACAAAAATAATATAAATTTCCTATTTTGCCCTTCTTTTAAATTAATAAATAATATAAAAAGTACAATTATGACATTGATATTCCCAAAAAATGTACTATCAAAAGGATAATTTTGGAAAATCAACTTTTTTCAAATGCAATAATTGTACTATTAAAAAAAGTTAGATTCCCCAAAAGGGACCATTATTTTGGGACGGAGGGAGTATTGAATTCTCATATTTTTTTGTATTTTGATATTTAGTGAATTTTTAATAGGTTTTTTTCACAAATTTTTAATTTTTTAAATATATTTATGCTAGGTATGTTTAAAAAGTAAAAACAATTACTTAAAATATTAAAAAAAAATTCAGTAAAAACAAAAAAAATTAAAAAAATAAGGAAGTAAAATTTTTTGAAAAATATTTTTGAAAAAAGGAACCAACCAAAGTGACATTTTGGCGGGACTTTTTGCTTTCAGTTCCCTCCAAATACAAACCCCCCCAATGTTTCTGTAAATTCCTATAAATATTGGTTTGGGTAGAGATCAGAGGAGGCTTGAATCATCAGCAGCAAAGATGACGAATCAGATCATACCCACCACCAAGAAGAGCAAACACTCCAACCTAGAAGAACTTTGAACCCAAATCATCCTCGAAATCCTATCAAGACTCCCCATCAAAACCCTCTTCCTTTGTCAACTCGTTTCCAAGCACTGGCTTTCTCTAATCTCAGACCCTCACTTCGCTAATCTCCACCTCTCCAGATCACCTGTCAGCCTCTTGCTCAAACCCTTCTACCCCCGTCGCGAATCGAGACAACTTCGCTTGGTTGACCTCCAGATCGCTCATTCCACTCACCCCCGCGATGCCCAGTTGAAATTCATCCCCAAATTCAACTACCCACTTCTCAAAGAAGACGAAATCGTCAATTCCTGTAACGGGTTGCTCTGCTTATCTGATTTCACTGACGATGCTGACCCCATTTTCATATGCAATCCTATTCTGGGTGAGTACATTACTTTACCCATCTTACATCACCATGGAAATTATGATGCTACTATGACTGCTTTTGGGTTTAGTCTCAAAGACTAATCAGTACAAGGTGGTTCGGTTTTTTGTCCAAGAGGTTGTTTATATTGACTAGAATACTCAGATGGGTTCTTATCATGAGGAGGCAGAGGCTGAGATTTACACAATTGGTGGAGAAGGGTTGTGGAGGAATATGGGTGAGGTACCTTATCATTTGACAAACCACTCGTTCAATTCTTTCGTGAATGGAGCTATTCATTGGCTTAATTTCAACCATGATAGTCCCGGCTTCATTCGTTGTTTTGATTTTGGGTTGTTCCTCAACCTCTTGAGTTTGGTCTGCATACAGAGTTTCGAGGGCATAAATGTGTCGGTGTGCTGCGGGATAGTCTGTCCATTTGTGAATTTTCTATTCATTGTGGTATTGATATATGGATAATGAAAGAGTATGGCAATTCATTGTGGTATTGATATATGGATAATGAAAGAGTATGGCAATGAGGAGTCTTGGAGCAAAGAGTTTGTTATTGGAAATGTGGTTACTAATAAGAAGGGAGGTTTTGACTATTATGAGCCAATCATGATTCTAAAGACTGGGGAAATTTTGATGCTTTACAACAAGGATGGTCTTGTGCTGTATGATCCTAAGCTAGGTGGGTTTAAGAAGCTAAGTATTTCTTGGATCAAATCAGAATTTTATGGGGCTGCTCATATTCCGAGCTTGGTTTCCCTCCGTGATGTTGCCGAAGGAGAATACTTATTGAAGAATTAGAAGTCTGAAAATATAAAGGAATACTAGTTTTCATTCATTCTTCATTCTCATCAATAATGAAGGAAGGTAGAAAATAAATAGATTACAGATCAGAGACAATTTTTGAAACAGAGCACTATCACCAGACATGATTATTTTCTCATATGGAAAAAGAATTGCTACCTAGTTGGAATGGAATAATCATACAGCTGGTATGATTATATTACTCCTAAATTAATTATAATAACGAGAGCTTGATTTCCAACACTTCCCTCAAGCTACGTCGTAAATGTTAATCATTTCCAGTTTCTTCATCAGATCATTGAAGTTAACTCGAGCAAGAGCTTTCGTGAGAATGTCAGCCTTTTGATAGTTTGTTGGAGTGTAACTGACTTGGAAAACTCCTTCAATCTTTTCCTTGATAAAGTGTCGATCTATTTTCACGTGTTTAGTTCGATCATAATGGATCGGATTCTTAGCGATATTGATGGCGGCTTGGTTGTCGCAGTATAACACCATGGGATGCTCAGATGGAGCCTGTAATTTTTCTAACAGCCTGTTCAACTAGATTCCCTCGCAGATACCTAGTGCCATAGCATGAAATTCTGCCTCAGCACTACTATGGGCTACCACTGACTGTTTCTTGCTTCGCTATGTAACCATGTTCCCCCAGACAAACGAACAATAGCTAGAAGTTGATCTTCGATCAGTCACTGAACCTGCCCAATCTGTATTTGAAAAAAATCTCAATTTTTCTTTGTTGTTCTTTGGAAGAAGAGACCCTTTCCCGTTGTCATTTTTAGGTATCTCAATATTCTGGTCACAGTAGTTATGTGTTTTTCGGTTGGATTATTCATGAATTGACTTACCATACTAACAGAAAAACCGATGTGTGGCCTTGTATGAGAAAGATAAATGAGTTTTCCCACAAGACGTTGATATCTCCCTTTATCACTTGGTGCACTACCGTCACTTTTTTCCAGTTTGATAGTTGTGTCCATAGGTGTTGCTGCTGGCTTGCATCCTAGCATTCCTGTTTCATTCAGTAAGTCTAGAACGTATTTGCGTTGTGAGACTGCTATACCTTTCTTTGACCTAGCAACCTCTATTCCAAGAAAGTACTTAAGGTTTCCAAGATCCTTAATCTCAAATTCCTTTGTTAGGAATATTCTAAGTAAGCCAATTTCCTCTTCATGATCACCTGTTAGAATTATGTCATCCACATAAACAATGATAATTGCCAATTTCCCTCCTAGGGAGTGCTTCACAAATAACGTATGATCGAATTGACATTGAACAAATCCGTATCCTTTCACTTCTTTAGTGAACTGTTCAAACCAAGCCTTGGGAGATTGTTTGAGACCATACAAGGTTTTTCAGAGTCTGCAAACTATGTTGAAATTTGATGTCATCTCAAGTCCAGCAGGAATGTCCATGTAAACTTCTTCCTCTAAGTCACCATTGAGAAAGGCATTTTTCACATCAAGTTGGTGAAGTCACCAATCGAGATTAGCTGCCAATGATAAAAGTACACAAACAGTGTTGAGCTTGGCAACTGGAGCAAAGGTTTCTTAATAGTCAATGCCATAAGATTGGGAGAATCCTTTGGCGACCAACCGAGCTTTATATCGTTCCACATTACCATTTGCCTTGTGCTTTATTGTGAAAATCCACTTACACCTAACAGGTTTCTTATCTCTTGGAAGATTAGTAATTTTCCAAGTACCATTCTTTTCCAGAGCTCGAACTTTCTCATTGACTGCCGCTTTCCACTTCGGATACTTGAAAGCTTCCTGAATATTCCAAGGAATGTGTATCTCTGTGATGCTAGAAGTGAAGGTGCGAAACGAAGGTGATAGCTTATCATAAGAAATAAAGTTCCCAATGGGATGCTGAGTGCATGATGTAACTCCTTTTCTCCAAGCCATGGCCATATTAAGAATACTATTTTCTAACTCAGAATTAACAGTACTATCTAAGGTAGGAATATTGTTACCTGGAATTTTGCTTGGATTAGAACCTGGCTCAGCCTCGTGGGATTGTTGAGAAAGTGCTCCTTCCTCCGTTTCCTCTTGGATGTGCTCCTTATCTCGCAAGTCAACAATGAACTCGGAATTGTCGGCAGGTAGAGGCTGATTACATGACTCTGGAGGTGTGTGATTTTGAGTGGTGATGGATGACTCACTAAATGACTCAAGGGTCCAAAACTGATATTCCTGAGTTGGATTCTCTCCCGGAATAACGATTTTGGGGTAGTAAGGCTGGGTTTCAAAAAATGTGACATCCATGGAATTATAGAATTTCCTTGTGATCAGAGAGTAACACTTATACCCTTTTTGATGTGACGAATACCCAATTGTAGACCTGACTTTCTTCGCGCGCCTCCCTTTTGGAGAGGGCGCGAATTGGTCTTCCTACAGTTCGGACTCCCGTCACGGTTCTGAATCTAATCTCACAAAGTGCAATGTAAGACTGATAAATCACCAAAGAGTCCAAATCTGGCAATTGGTTTTGGAAAATCAATTTTGAATCAAAAGCGCCAAACATGGACTGTTTTGCCAGATTACAGAGTCGCCATCTAAATATTTTATTTTTGGAAAATTTAGGAAACCCTGACTTGTCCAAAGGCCACGTGTTCGTCATCATCAAAGTTGTCTCGGCTCGGAAACTTGGGTACGAGAGGGGAAGGTCCTAAAATGAGCACTCCTGCTTGCCCGATCAAAGATCGGCCTCTACTAAGCATGATATGTTGTTTTTATAAACACATGTGTTCTTATTGTAGTTTTTAGCTAACTTTACTACGTGATGCGCACAGCATACAAGTATAGACTCAATCACGAGAATTGGAACAAAGCAACTCATGTTTGTTTTTTAAAATAGTTTGAAAGTGCTACTCGCAAGTAGGCTAAAGCGCGGATTTGCCATCCTCGGGTGGGCTTAAAACAACATGATTTTGCCACTTCACAAAGTGGGCTTAAAACTCACATTTGATGAATTGTCCCAATTCAAGCAACGAAGCTTTCATCCACAGGCATTCATGTCGTTTATCAATTAAGCAAATAGCCTCATGGCAAGCATGCTATCATGGCAACACTCACACTCATACGAGGATGCTAAAGCATAAAGACTTACAGTGTACTCTGAGCCAAAACAAAAACTAGTTAGAAATCATGCATGATCCTAACTATACAAAGTGCCTAATGCAACATATGCAAAATGCAATTAAATAGGCTCGGCTATCTAAGATGGCATATGAATGCAACACTTGATAACATGCTTTGAAACACGTATTTAAGTAGGTATTGAAATACAATATAGTTTGAATGATGCGCCGAGCCCGGTGCATGCAAGACAAATGAATGATGCACGCATGCAAGCATAAGGTATGGTAATTGAAACGTGCTCTAATCTAACCACCGAAAGCGGATAAATAAAAAGGAGAAAGACGTGGGGTTGGAAGACATGCACACACGCATGCACGCTTATTACAAGATTGCACCCTCACGAAGAAGGGTTCGAATAAATAAGCTAACTAGCTACACTAATTATTACAAAACGAACTAATTAACTATTTTAGCTAATTAATTATTACAACACAATTGGAATAAAATAATTAATTACACGAACTAATTAAAATATTACAACACTCGAATAATTAGCTATACTAACTAATTAAAGCGATAAAGTGGCCTTGCGGGCAAGGGAGACATGTATGCTCGGTTGGCGTCGTCCCGGAAATCCATCGCTTTGCCGTCAATTGCCTCTGTTTGCACTTGTCTTGGTTTCTGAACATTGAACCAATCTCCACACTGTTTCTGCTCTAAAACAGAATGCTTTCTGCACAAAATTGGACTGGTGGTCGGTCGACCACAAAAAGTGGTGCCAGCCACCTCAACTAGCTAGTCGGCTAGTGAAAGTGGCCGGTCGGCTACTCGAACTGGCCGATCGGCCACCTGCTTTTCCAGGCTTCTGGTTTTGCTGCAACAGAGAACAACAAAGGCACAACAATGTATCTGCAAGGAAATGTGTGTACTGCCACACTCCTCATCATTTCTCAAGCTCAAAAGAGTGTGGCGCTCGGCTTTCAAGCCACCAACCAAGCATCTCAATGCATGATGGCCCAAAAACCAAGCTTGTACAAGCTTAGTGAATGCGCACATAAGACTCAAAGTGCCCCCACCCTATCATGCATGATCAAGGGTGTTGGCGACCAAGGAATGTGATACGTTTCATCACTTTGAGTATGAAACGTCCCTCATTCCTTGTGTTTGGATTAACATTCGATCCAAACACATGCAATGCAAACAATATGCTTATCTTTCACAAGTTTTACTTGGCTCATTTTTGTGTACACATTTTACATTACCAATTAGTCCATTAACCGGTTAAGTCCAATGTGAAAAGTCCACTACTTGGAAAGATGGTCTAAGCCACAAGTGCCTTGAGCATGAAAGAGGTTTCATGCTGTTGGTTAGTAGAAATCCTCAAGGGAGGATTAAAACCATTAGGCATGCGAACCTCAATTTCACATTCAAGCCATCAAGGGGCTCGAGACTACTTTCAAAGCGAATGAAAGATTGAAACAATGGAGTGTAATGACATATATTTCAGCATTGAAATAATATGCTAAGTGACTCAAAATCATGCAAACAACCCATGTAATGCATGTTTAAAGGCTCAACTCATTAAGCTAATGAAAGGGGTTGTACCACAACCTTACAACACAAGTCTCAAAGGGCCAAATCAACTCAAAACAGAGTTAAGGCATGCCAAAACAAAGGCAAAAACATACTGAGATTGAAGCTTGAAAGACAAGAAAATCATGCATGCAAATTGGCTAACAAGCAAGGCATAAGGCAGCACTCTCAAAAGCATTTAAAGAGTGATATATGTGAGAGCTTGACAGAGGAATATGCTCTGAAATTACATACAAAATGATGCTATGGCATGCAAACAACCCAAGCAAAGCATGCTAGAGGGCTCAAAACACAAAGCTAGCCAAAGCAATTACACTATAGTTATACAAAACAAGTCTCAAAGGACCAAGACCACTTAAAACAGAGTTTAAGCATGTCAAAGAAAGGCTAAAAACATGCTGGAGTGGAGCCAACACATGCTAGAATAATAGGTTAAAACATCAAGCATGTTAAGCTAGTAAGCATGATTACACTACAAGTGTAAGAAGCAAGCAAGAAATGACTCAACCAGCCAAAATCAGAGCTATAACATGCTGAAATAAGGCCTAAAACATGAACTAAGCTTCAAAAAGGTAGAAATAGAAGCTCACTTATTGGGCCATCAACACATGCAAAGAAGACACAAGGAGGGGAGGCCACCTCCTCCTATTTGGGACCTAATAACCAACTTTCTACCACTGAAATTCCCCTAGATTTCAGTGGTTAAAAGGCCAAATAAAAGATGTTTCAAAAGGCTTTGAAATGGTGGCTCAAAAGGCTTTGCAAGCCAAAGAGCCAAAGAGCAAAAGAGGGGGAACCACCCCCTATCCAAACAAGGTTCAAACCTCAATTTTAAAACCTTAAAATCAGAGTTTTTAGAGGTCAAAACCAGCCTCAAAGTAGTGTAAAAAGATGGCCAAGCACTTAGCTAAAACAAAGCTTAAAAGGGACAAGTTCTTACCCTTGAAGCACAGCTGCAAAACAGGTATAAATTTGAGCTCAAACCAACCTTAGGAGCTCCAAATAAGCCTCAAAGAACCTCAGCTCCAAGATGAGGATGTTTGATTAAGGGTCTCTTTGCAAAAGTGTAGAGAATTCTAAGCTTAAGGCACAAAACAAGAAGAGAGAGAGGCTCCTAGAGAGAGAGGTTAAAATTTTGCTCACAAAATTTTGCAGAGAGAGAGGGATTTTAGAGAGAGAGCCTCCCAAACTTGCCAACCTCCTTAAAATGATAGATATTACCTTCATATATAGCAAAAATGAGAGCCTTGGTCGAAATATCTGAATTAGGACAGCTGGAGGTTATGTAGAACAGCTGGAGGAAAAAGCTCTGCAAAATATCTAAGTTTTGGACATAAGTGGTCAGTCGGCTACCTTTCTTGGCCGGCCGACCACCTCAAGTGGCCGACCAGCTACTTTTCTGGCCGACAGCAAAAATCTGCTCGGCAGGGCAAACTTCAAATGGGCATATCTCCTTCATATGGACTCCTTTTCAGGTCATTCTTGTATCCAAATTGAAGCTCCAGAAGTAAGATTTTCAATGGTGGCAGCCTCACATCAAAATTACAACTGTGTTAAGAGATATCCCTTTTTTAGTGAAGACTGCTCAGTTTCAGTCCTAATCGGATTGATGCCCAACTTCAACCAACCATATCTCCCTCATCTGGACTCGGCTTTTGGAGATTCTTGAGTGCAAAATGAAGCCCTGGAAGTCCACTTTCCAACAGTGGTGGCTTCACAGCTGAAATCCAAGTGTACAAATGGATAGCCCCGATGTAGCGAGGGCTGCTCGACTCTCTCTTAACAATTCATGCCCAACTTCTTCCCCAATTGGGTTTTTTCTCTCTCCTCTTATTTTCTTCAACTCCAAACCTCTAACGAAGATGTTTTGAAATATTTTTCAAAGAGTTCACCTCTTTTTCATTCATTTCCACTTTGTCCTTGCTTGGTTTACTGAAAAGCGCAACATTTAACGAAATGCGAGCCTCAGAACATTGTAGAAACATTTTTCAAAAAATGTTTTGAAAGAGAGGGTTTTAAGGTCTAAAATATTTTTGGTCAAAATAGTTTTTGGTCGAAAAATGGGGTGTAAGGTTTGGGATTTGACGCTCTCCTTGTCAAAGAAATTGAACCTTTGCACTGCACATCTTTCATCACCAAGTAAGCAATTAGTGGCTTCCAAGTCTTAAGGGCGGTCAAAAATGGGGTGTCTCCACTAATGAAAATGCACTTGAGCGACCTAGGATCAAGTTTACTTCGATACTGTTGATGGACATGAACAAAGACAGAGCACCCGAAAATTTTTGGTGGGATGGTGGAGATGAGGCAAGTAGTTGGAAAGGATTTTAGGAGAAGTTGACAAGGAGTTTGGAATTGTAGATGGCATCCTATTGATAAGGTAGGCTGCTGTAAGAACAGCTTCCCCCCAGAATAATTGTGGAACATTTGTGAAAAACATGAGCGATCTAGCAACCTCTAACAAATGCCTATTTTTCTTTTCAGCGATTCTGTTTTGTTGTGGGGTGGCAACACATGAACTTAAGTGAACTATCCCTTATTTTGCTAAAAATTCTCCTAGAATAGAGTTGAAATAGTCCCTAGCATTATCAGACTTTAGTATTTGTATTTTTGATTGGAATTGGGTCTGAATCATAATGTTAAAATTTTTGAAGATTTGGCTCGTTTCAAATTTTTCTTTCATGAGGAATACCCAGGTTAATCTAGTATGATCATCTATAAACGAGACAAACCACCTAGTACCAGTTACATTTTTTTATTCTTGACGGACCCTAGATATCACTATGAATCAGTGAGAATGGATGAGACGTTTTATAGGATTGAATGGGAAAATGAGACCGTACATGCTTAGAAAATTGACAGATTTCACACTCAAGAGTTTTTGGATTTTTATTAAATAATGAAGGAAATAAATGCTTGAGATACATAACATTAGAATGACCTAAGCGATATTGCCACAACATAATTGCCTTATCGTTATTTTGACACGAAACTAAAAAAGAACTACCACTAATCGCCGTTTGAGGTTGTTCCTGTGGATAGTGGCGCTCCTTAAGGATGTAGAGTGCAGAGCATTCCTCAGCATTGCTAATCGTCTTCCCTAATCCAAATCCAAAAATTCACAATGAGTGGAGAAAAATTTAGTAACACACCTCTTTTCCTTAGTGAGTTTACTAATTGACAATAAATTACAGTCCAAGTCAGGAACAAGGAGAACCGAATTGAGAATAAGATTCTTAGATAGCACAACTGAACCTGTACCAGCAACCTTTGATAGTGAACCATCTGCTATTCAGACCGTTAAATTATTTGGACATGAGCTATATGTATAAAAAATTATTACATCTCCCGTCATATGATTAGATGCTCCTGAGTCCACAATCCAAGGTTTTTTTACGTTTCATACCAACAGTAAAGGCGTTCAAAGAATTACCTTTGTGAGCCAAGGTTCCGGATCCAATGATGTGGTTGGAAGACGAACCAAATTATGACAGTAGAAGAGGAGATAGTAGTTTCTAAAGCATCTCCATTTGCTCCTTGTTAAAAGGGCTTGCTTCAGGTTGTGGTGATAGTTCATTAGTACCCACATGATTACCTAGTCCTTCTTTCTCAAGAAGTTAACGTGGCTTCCAATCTGCTGGCTTTACATGAATCTTCCAGCAAGTTTCTCTCGAGTGACTCGGCTTTTAGCAATGATCACACCAAGGCCTACCTCATTTATTTTTTTGACGGTTGTCAATAGGAGCGAATTGAGTCTTAAGAGCAGAGCTTTTTGCCATATTATTTGTTGATGGGATCCCATCATGAGTTTTTCCCGACTTTCTTCATGACGGACTTCAGAGAATGCCTTTCTAAGGCTAGGTAGAGGTTTTACTCCCATAATTCTTCCTTTGATTTTATCAAGATTTTTGTTCAATCCTAACAAGAATTTAAACACACGCTTCCCTTCGACAATCTTTTTATACAACAAACCATCAGTAACACAATTCCAGTTATGAACCTCAAACGTATCAAGTTGACGCCATAGACAAGTAAGGGTATTGAAATATTCAGTTACCGTAAGATTGTCTTGATGTAAATCATGGAGGGAGCTTTCAAGTTGGATGATTTCAGATGTGTTTTCCTTGTCCGAGAACGTTTCTTTTACCATGTCCCAGATCTCTTTGGCAGTATCAAATAACAGAAAATTTTCGCCAATGTCAGTGGTCATAGAGTTGACGAGCCACGACATGACCATATTATTTTCAGCTATCCACCTTTTGTAGGTTGATGTTGTGGTTTTTGGTGGCGCTGAAGCTCTGGTGATGTAGTCATCTTTCTCTTTTCCCTATATAAACATTAATATGGATTGAGACCATTGCAAATAATTTTGCCCATTCAGTTTATGGGCGGTGATTGGAAGATGAAAGGTTTCCATTTGATGAGAGGATGAAGACGATGAGATGATAATATCAGAAGAAGAGAAGGATGAATTGATAGCCATTCCAAAAGCTGGACCGTATTTAGGCATGAAATAGAAGGATAGATACTAACTGAAGAGACAAAGACAATGATACAGGATTAAATCTGCTCTAATACCATGAAGAATTAGAAGTCTGAAAATATGGAGGAATACCAGTTTTCATTCATTCTTCATTCTCATCAATAATGAAGGAAAGTAGAAAATAAACAGATTATAAATCAGAGATAATTTTTGAAACAGAGCACTATCACCAAACATGATTATTTTCTCATATGGAAAAAGAATTGCTACCTAGCTGGAATGGAATATTCTCATATGGAAAGAGAATTGCTACCTAGCTGGAATGGAATAATCATACAGCTGGTATGATTATATTACTCCTAAATCAATTATAATAACGAGAGCTTGATTTCCAACACTTATCTTTTCTTTGATAAGTTGCCAAAGGACAAAAGGTTGAAGGTAAAAATTCAAATGATCGAACTGTTATATAGCTTTTGATTTACAATTGAGAGCTTGGTTGGTTATTATATTGTTTTGGCTCCACTGATGTTATAGCTGCTTACAAGCACTCATTTCCATGATGAATGTGTTTAATTTATGGAATCTTTAAAATTTTATGCTTCTTCTTTGGAAATGATATAATATTCTTGTAAAGTTTTTGGGAATCCACTATTCTTGTGGTAATAATTTTATTTCATTCACTAATGCTCCATTTATCTTGATTAGCAACAAGAATGAGAGCATGGCTATTCAATACTCAATATTACATTTTTTGGAATTTTGACAGATCATTTGTTGCCATTAAAATTGATCTAGGCTTATCTTAACAATATTTGCTTTGATTAATTCAGGTGGTGGAATATATGTGCTTGTGTTAACAATATACTTTTGAAAGTTTCCCATGTGTTAGAGAATATAATCAACTTTAATACGAGACATCAATTTTCAGTGGATGCCTAGAATTTCATCCAGTGGATTAGACAAAGCTCCCAAACTGTATAGAGTTCTAGTTTTAGTTGCCTTCTATTATTGTTATATTGTTAGCTGACATGTAGTAACTTGACATATCAACACCAGCTATGAAGCATGGGTACTTCGAAAAATATGTCGTACCCGTACTGGGTACCTACCAGCGTATGGTATCTCGTATGTATTGAGTTCATCTATGTGGATAGAATTAGCCGCAATTGTTGACATTGGTCGGCACAAATGTAGAGAAGCCACTGATTGTTGACAATGGTGAGAGAGGAGCTAGGAAGACAAGCCGTCATAGGGAGGTGGCAAGCCATACCTTCACGTGGGAGAGGAATGGGCTATTTGTCTTCAACTCCCTCTATATATTTGAGTTAACTTGCAAGAGGAATGATATACAAGAAAGGAACAACCTAAGTGATATACAAGAGAGTATATATCTTTGTGAGAGTGAGAGAAAACCAAAGAGTTTAAGGCAGTAGATAGTGTGTGAGTTGAGTGAGAGTGTCTCATTCTCTGTGTAATCTTTATTTGTTTTAATGAAATCGGTTCTCTCTGTAGACGTAGGCATTGAGGCCGAACCACGTAAATGTTTTGTCTATTATTGTGTGTTTGATTTCTGGTAGTTCAGGACAGTTAGCCTTAAAGCACAATGTAGACACCCCATTTTTGACCGACCCTAAGACTCAGACGTCATCGATTGAGCGCTCGGTGATGGTGCATGTTGTGCTCGTTCTGAGGTTTCAGAGTTTCGGCTGAGAGCCTTACCCTCGGACCTCGGGACCATTTTGTGCTTTGCCTCGGTTTGCGAACCAGGTCTTGTTTTCTATTCCCGGAGGGAGGGAGAGGTCTTGTAGACCATCTCTCAGTGGCCGTAGGCTACTTTTCGTGGTCGCAGGCCACTGTTCCCGTTTGGAGACCAGTTTTCGGTTTTCGGAGCCGTCGGTCGCGCGCTGTGGTTCGGGACCGCTTAACTTTCTCCGTTTGCTCCAGTTTTTGGCACACACCTTGTTTCCTCTCTCTAGAGGGATACTGTGGCCTGAGAGACCACCTTCATGGTCGCACGCCACTTTCGATGCTTAACAGCCTGTTTTCGGGGCACCCGGCTACGCGTTTTGGTCCCCGAACCCTCGTTTTGCATCCGTCTTGGTTCATTTTTGGCATGGACCCTATTTTCATTGTTTGGAAGGTGGTACAAGGGTGGGAGACCACCTTTTCTCTTGGAGACCACCTTTTCTCCCGCCGGCCGTTTTTCTTGTCAAGAAGCTGGTCTCCCTTATTTTTAAACCACATTTGCAGGTCTCCCACCATACCACTTGCTTGCATTGAGTGAGGAGACCACCCTAGGAGGCTGCCGACCAGCTTTTGAGGCCTGAACCTTTTGAACCTGGTTGGCCGACCAGAAAAAGTGGTCGGCCAACCACCTGAACCTTTTGAACCTGGTCGACCAGCTCTCACCTTCTCTGTTTCTGTGAGTTGTTGCCAGCTGGAAGGCACAGGATCTTCAAACTTGTTTGTTAGCTTCTTGGAGAAGCTTTGGACCTCTTTGGCTATAATAGAGACCCTCTCCCTCATTAGCAAAGGTTCAGAATTTTGGTCTAAGGCTTATACATACACCTCTCTCTCTATCTCTACATTTGAGCTCCAAAAGTCCCTTGTTCTTGGCCTATTGCATACCACCTCTTAGCCTAACACCTCCAACATCAACCTAAGCACCTTGGAGCTTGTTTTCAGAGGCTAAGGAGTTGCTATTTTGGTCCAGAAGCTGCTGGAGTGCTTGAACTTCAAGGGTAACACCCTATTCCCTCTTTTGGTCTTTATGTTGCTTCATCTTTTAGCTATACTTGAAAGCATATTTGGGCTTTGTCGTAAACTGAAAAAAGTCTTATTTTGAAGTCCTTAACATGTTTGTTTAAGACCATTTTTCTGTTGGGGGTCATCTACCCCCTTGCATGCTTCATTTCACCTTGTTTTGAGCCATGCATTAAGGCCTTTGTTTTGAGCTTTGTTTGCCCTTTTGACCACTGAAATCCAGCTGATTTTCAGTGGTTATTATGTATTTTTGAGAGCCAAAATCAGAGAGGGGTGACCCTCTCTCTCCTTGTTTTGATTTCTAGCATATTTGGTCTAACAAAGGAGCCCTTATTTGCATGCTTCCAAGCCATGTTTCAGGCCATTTTTGGTGAGTTTTAGGACCTGCATAGGCTCTGTCCAGAGCTTGTTTTTCCATATTGGGTGTCCATCTTGCATGTGTAGAATAACCCTCTTCATAGCCTATCAAAGGAGCATGTCATTCTTGCATGCATAGACCATGTTTCAATGGGTTTTTGGGCTTTATTTGGCATGTCATACCTCTGAATTTTGCTGGTTTGGTGGCCTCTTGATTGCCTCACATGCTTGTAATGCAAATCCTCTTTACTAGCTTACATTGCATGCTATTTTGGCCTTTGATTCTAGCACCTTTTGGCCATGATTTGAACTGATTTTGTGCATGTTTTGGATGGCCTTAGCTCTTTTTTTATGCCTCATGGTCGAATGATGCTTACTATGCATGGTTGTAGTTCAATACCCTTGCCTAGCTTTGAGTTTTGGAACCTATTGCATGCTTATGTTGAGGTGTTTCCATGTTTCGGGGCCATTGTGCATCACATTTCAGAGCTTACATGTATGCCATATTCCCATGTTTTCCACTCTTTAAATGTGTTTGAGAGTTGTGCATGAATACCTCATTTTTGGACCATTGCATGAGCTTCATTCCTATGCATTTTGAGCCATCATTTTAGACCATTTTCCCACTGTCTTGGACCTGCATAGGGACTATTTGGGGCTGGTTAGGTCATTGAGCATTGCTTTGTGTACCTCTAGTGTAATGCACTTCACTAGTTTCGGTATCCGGGCCATCTAGCATGCATTGTGTGAGGTGTTTACATGATTCGGGATCATCTCGCATGTCATTTCAGAGCTGGAAAATGTGTGATTGTATGCCATATTTCATCCCTTGCCATGCTTTGGTAGAGTTGCATTTGGTGCCCTAGGTTTGGTCCCTTGCATTTGTGCATGTTTGCGTGTGTTTTGTTGCCTAATTTCATCATGTTTGGCCACTGATTTGGATGTGGCTGAGGTCCATCCATCTTGGTTTAAGTCCATCTTGCATTGTATATGCCATTTAGTCCATGTTGTTGCATGATTGACCATTGCATTGTGTATGCCTTGATCATTTCATTGTTAGTCTCCATGTGTGCATTGCGTATGCCATATAGTTCTCATGTGCATTGAGTATGCCATTGATTATTTCATAGCATTGTGTATGCTAGTAGCATGTTTGCATATCATCATTTGCATGTTTGCATCATTTAGTGGCATTATGTTTAGGTTGCATGTTAGGGTTGCATTCATGCATGCCATGTGTATTGCATTGTGTTTGGAGTAGGGTTTAGTCCAAACACGGGAAACGAGGGACGTTTCGTACTCAAAGTGACGAAACGTGCCTCGATTCCCAGGTCGCCGACACTCTTGACTACCCATGATAGAGTTGTTGGCTTTAGGTGTTTATTTGTGCATCCATTTCACATTGAGTCATGCAATTCGACTCCTCGGCCATCATGCGTCGAGATGCGTGATTGGTGGCACGAGGATCGAGAACTACACTCCCTAGAGCTTGTGCAATGACGGGGAGAGTGGTCGTGCACAAATATGTTGAAAATACTTTGCCATGCCCCTTTCTCGCTCTCTGTTGCAGCAAACCGGAAACCAGCGACAAAAACCGGTCAGTAGCCTTCTGGAGCTTTGTACAGTGTTCTGGGACCAGTTGCAAACAGAGGCAAATCGGGGCATCGCGATGGATTTCCTGACAGGGCGACTCGAGCATGCATGCATTCCTTATCATTCAAGACCGAGCTGAGGTAGTCCATTTCATATGTTTTGCATGCTAGCTTATTTATTTTAGTTAATTTGTTAATTAATTAGGGTTGTGTAATAATTAGCTGTAATCCGTTATTCATTCGGTTGTGTATTATTTATTCGGACCCCCTCCGAGAGAGGGCAATGTTGTAATAAGTGTGCGTGTGTGTGATGTATGTTTTCCAACCCCACGTCTTTTTCCCTTTTATTTACCAGCTTATGATGGTTAGTTTAGGGCATGTTTCAATTAGCATCTATATGTTCGCATGTTTGCATTCATTCATCTGTATTGCATGCACCGGGCTCGGCGCATCATGCTAACTGCATCGTATTTCAATTCCAAGTTGAATACATGTATCGATTGTTGCATCTCATATGCCATCTTAGAATAGCCGAGCCTATTGTAGTTGCATTCTTGCATGTGTTGCATTAGGCATCTCAGCATAGTTAGGATTCATGCATGTTTTCTAAAAAGCTTCTTTCTTTGGCTCGGAGTACTCGGTGAGTGTTTATGCTTTAGCATCCTTGCATGCGTGTGAGTGACTGCCATGATAGCATGCTTACCATGAGGCTAAGTGCTTATGTGATATAACTGCATGAATGCTTGTGGGTGAAGGTTGGGTTATTTGAATTGGAACAATTCACCAATTGAGAGTTTTAAGCCCACTTGAGAGTGGCAAAATCATGTTTTCTAAGTCCACCCGAGGGTGGCAAAATCCACATCTTAGCCTACTTGCGAGTAGCACCTTCAAACCGTTTTTTAAAACGAACATGAGATGTTTTGTTCCAATTCAGGCGACCCAGTCTATACTTGTATGCTGTGCGCATCACATAGTAATTCTAGGCTAATAACCGGAATAAGAGCACATAATGTTTTCAAAACTCGATATCATGGTTAGTAGAGGCCGATCTTTGATCGGGCGAGCGGGGGTGCTCACGAAGTGACCTTCCCCAATCGTACCCAAGTTCCCGAGCCGAGACAACTTTGGTGATGACGGACACGTGGCCTTAGGCACGAGTCAGGGTTTCCTAAATTCCCCTAAAACAAAATATTTAGGTGGCGACTCTGTATCTGGCAAAGTAGTCCATGTTTGGCACTTCTTTCTAAAAATCTGTTTTTCAAAACGATTTGCCGGATTTGGACTCTTTGGTGATTTATCGGTCTCGCATTGCACTTTGCGGGATTAGATTCAGAACCGTGACATTTGAGTCTTGAACTGTAGTAAGCCCAAATGAACAAAACGGGATTCCCTCCCGGGACGTTCGGGGACGTCTACACACAACACTTGGTATCAGAGCTCAGGTTGAGCAAGGAGGCAAAATAGAGGCTCAGATACTTTATTTTTCAAAATTGCCAGAAATCAAGTTGGTCGAAATTCACTTTTGAATTTTCTTTTGAAAGTGGTCTTGAGCCCCTTGTTGGCTTGAGCATGAAATTGAGGCACTCATGCCTAATGGTTTTAGCCTTCTCTTGAGGGTTTCTACTAACCAATAGCATGAGACCTCTCTCATGCTCAAGGCACTTGTGGCTTAGGCCATCTTTCCAATTAGAGGACTTTCACATTGGACTTAACCAACTAAAGAATGACTCGGTAATTTTAAAATGTGTAAACAAGAATTGAATCAAGTAAAACATACCAAGATAAACATGTTTTGTGTGCATTGCATTGTGTTCAATCGGACGTTATATTGAACACAAGGAAGATTGGTCCACTTCATACTCAAAGTAATGAAAATGAGCCAATCTCCTTAGTCTCCATCACCCTTGATTATGCATGATAGGGTGGTGGTCCTAGAGTCTTGTTTGTCTTGCATTTATTGAATGTGTACAAGTTGGATCTTTGGCCATCATGCATCCAAAATGCTTGATTGATGGTTTTGGATCCAATGGTGCAACTCCTTTGATGTTTTAAGATGATAAGAAGGGGCATGGTACAAACATACCCTTGGGAAACCCTCCATTTTCCTCTATTCTGTGCTCTGTTGCAGTTTGGTGTTGCAGCACACCAGTGGCCGGCAATGCTTCATCCTTGGCTAGCAGAGCCCACTCTTGGCCGGTAGATGGCTAGCAACAACCAATCATGGCCGGCAGGCCACTGGTGCACTCTCCAGTAGTGTTTTGGTAAGGTTCAGCAGAAGTTCTTGGAGACACCCTGCAAACAGAGCCTCTAAAGAGCAAATCGGAATGCTTTTCGGGGCAAGAAACCGAATGCATGCATGATTCAACTTTCTAAAGCAGAGCTGAGGCAGCATGGTTTAATGCTTTACTTGTTAGTTAGCATGATTTTGTAAATTCATTAATTAATTAGTGTGTTAATTAGTTAAAGTTTTGTAATTGTGACAACCCTCACGTCTGATTAGTGTTAAACTATGACTGAGCATGATAAGTAATTGATTAGAATGAAATCCTAATCTGTTTGCATGAGTGTGTTACTTTGATTGCATTTCTATTTGTTTGTCATTAAATGTTCTGTTCATGTTTTAATTTCGAATTACGAATTGAAGGCCTTATCGGCGGCCGAATCAGAAATTGATTAGTGTTATATGCTAATTAGGATTTATATGATTTTATGGTAGGTTTAATTAAAATTCGATTTAGAATGATTAAATTAGAATAAATAAAGTTAAATTACATTAGTTTGCATTTGCTACCAAATTGCCATTGAGTGGATTAGTGCTAGGCTATTTATTTAGTCTTGATTCATATATGTTTGGCATCATTCTTCATCACTTTTCCTAGACCAAAACCGTGAGAGAAAGGGAGAGTAGGAGAGAATTGATTTCATCAAGAATTGGCTTGGAAAATTAGAGGAATTGAAGAAGATTGCAAAATTAGGCTTCTATACTTGAAATTCAAGACTTAAGGTAGGAATTTCATCCTCTTAATTGTGAATTTAAGTTGTTTCTTGCATGGTTCATGGAAATATTGGAGCTTAGAGTCAAGTTATAGCCTAAAGAGTTGAATTGAGAAGCAATGTGTGCATGCATGTCCATATCATTGAGTTTTGAGATCAATTACATGAGAATTTCCACATGCATGTTCATCTTTTGGTTGTAGTCCATGAATTCACCATAGTTTTGAGTTCAATCTTGCATTTGATCATGTTTTGGAGCATTAGAATTCATAGGAACTCATGCATGTGATGTTCTTGCATTGTTCTTCAAGTTTCTTTGAAATTGGTGTTCAATTGGCTTATCTTTGGGCTTGATTTTACAAAATGATCTTCAAAACATGTTGTAGTATGAGTTTTCAAGTGTTTTCCAGAAAATTGGCCCAAAAGGTTGAGTTTTGATAAGTTTAATTCTTGGTTTGAGCTTTGGGAGCAAATCTGGAAATTTCAGATTTTGGCTTCCACACTCAAGCGAAGAATTCTACGCTCGAGCAACCATCTTTTTGTTTAGAGCCCCGCTCGAGCGACGGAATGCTGGCTCGAGCGTAGATTGCAAGCTCTCAGGTTTTTGTGCACGTAGACGCACGCTCGAGCGACGAGACTTACGCTCGAGCGAAGAGCTGTGTCTCACGCTCGAGCGAGCATCGAGTGAGCATCGAGCGGAGAATTTCAATAACCAGTACTTTTTGCATTTTTACAGACCGCTCGAGCGAGAGAGTCCACGCTCGAGCGACCCCTTTGTTTTGGTAAGCTCGCTCGAGCGTAGAAAGCCATGCTCGAGCGAGACCCCTGTTTCAGTAAAAATTTGAAAAGTGTTTTAAAGTACATTTTTGCATCCTCATTCCATCCTAGGCATTCCTAGGCCAAGTTTAAGGCATCTTAATTAGGATAATGTTATAGAACCACACCGAGTCAAGTTAAGGGGCTAAGTTATTAATCCCAAGTGTGTAACTTAGTGTGTGTGTTCGTTCTGCAACTGTGTAAGGTTGGCACCCGAGGATGCTAACTAGCCTGTCTGTAGCCCAATAATCTGTGAGTAACAATGTTGTAAAGATACGTTCAATTACAATTATATCTAAACGGTTGATTGCACTGCTTTCTGAAATAACATTGTTTACTAAATGAATGTTTGTCCTATTTGTAAACTATACTCGTGGCATCCATAGCAACTTATTGTTACTGTTACTGTTACTGCTACTGTTATAGAGATCTCTGTCAGTTCCAATGTTTGGAACTACTACTGTTTACTGTCATGATGGCCATCAATTGACTGTCCGGTCTGTTAAGACCTACTGTACTGTTTTGCTATTGGATGTACCACATATGACTACTATGGTTTCTAAATAACTGTTACGGCATGAAATATGAGCCATTGATTGAATAACTGATTTACTGATGCAAATGACTGTTTTAATTACTGAAAGGACATTCATTCTTAACCCCTTTACGCATATGTTATTCACTAGGCTTTATCTCACTGTTTATATTTATATGTAGGTGTCCAGGCACCGGACCGGAGCTAGATGCGTCGAGTTAAGCTCTCGTTTTGTCGAGCCAACCATTGTGCCTCACTTTGAGGTTCCAAGTCTGTTCAAGTTAAGGTTGTTTTTGGGGTGTCTCAGTTTCACCCTTTAGTCTCTGTTTTGTAATAAATGTTTTAGACTTGACTGTACAGTTATGGTGAAGGGACTGGATCCCTACCCTGATTGTTAAGTGTAACTGAATGTACATATGTTTTGGTTATGAATGTGGCTTGTTCATAAAAGTCTTTTTCTATACAGATTGTCACAGTTCATAAAACATCTTTTTATTACTGTTTGGCTTCCGCCAGCCCCTTACTCTGTATTACTGTCATTACTATTAAGCAGGCATTTGGTAATCACGGATTACTGGTCGGTTGCGATGCTAAACCCATAGGGGTGGGTTTGGGTCGTGACAGTAATAATTAGTAAGTAGTTTATTAGTTATTCAATTGGTTTGTAATAATTAGTCTAATTAGTCTAATTAGATTAGTTAGCCTAGCTTAGCTTCGATTAGCTTAGCTTATTCATTCGGACCCTCCTTCGAGAGGGCACAATGTTGTAATAAGCGTGCGTGTGTGTGTGCATGTCTTCCAACCCCACGTCTTTCTCCCTTTTATTTATCCGCTTTTGATGGTTAGATTAGGGACATTTTTCAATTAGCATACCTTATGCTTGCATGCGTGCATCATTCATTTGTCTTGCATGCACCGAGGCTCGGCGCATCATTCAAACTGCATTGTATTTCAATACCTATTTGAATACATGTATCAAACTGTTGCATTCATATGCCATCTTAGATAGCCGAGCCTATTAATTGCATATTGCATGTGTTGTATTAAGCATTGTTAACACAGTTAGGATCATGCACTGATTTCTAACTAGTTTTCTGTTTTGGCTCGGAGTACACTCTAAGTTTTTACGCTTTAGTATACTGCATAAGTGTGTATGTTGCCATGATAGCATGTTTGCCATGAGGCTATGTGTTTATTTGATTAACTGCATGAATGCCTATGGATGAAGGCTTTATTGCTTGAATTGGGATAATTCATCAAATGTGAGTTTTAAGCCCACTTTGCGAAGTGGCAAGTCATCATGTTTAAAGCCCACTTGAGGGTGGCAAATCCGCGTTTTGGCCCACTTGAGGGTGGCACTTTCAAACCGTTTTCGAAAACAAACATGAATCGATTTGTTCCAAATCTTGCGACTTAGTCTATACTTGTGTGTGCGTCACATAGTAAAGTTAGCCTAATAACTGGAACAAGAACACATGTGTTTATAAAACAACATATCATGTTAGTAGAGGCCGATCCTTTGATCGGGCGAGCGGGGGTGCTCATTTCAGGACCTTCCCCTCTCGTACCCAAGTTCCCGAGCCAAGGCAACTTTGGTGATGATGGACACGTAGCATTTGGCACGAGTCAGGGTTTCCTAAATTTTCCAAAAATAAAATATTTAGGTGGCGACTCTGTAATCTGGCAAAGCAGTCCAGTTTTGGCATTATTTGATCTAAAATCTGATTTTTCAAAAATGATTTGCTGGATTGGACTCTTTGGTGTTTATCAGTCTCACATTGCACTTTGTGAGATTAGATTCAGAACCATGACAAGAGTCCGAACTGTAGGACGACCAATTCGCGCCCTCTCCGAAAGGGGGGCGCGCGAAGAAAGTCGAGTCTACAAGGACATTGATGTAAAGAACTTTATATGGAAGAACATCATCACTAGGTTTGGGATCCCAAGGACAATAATAGCAGACAATGGTACGTAGTTTGACAGTAAGCTAATCAAGGACTTCTGTGCAAAGTACAAAATCAAGAACTACTACTCCACTCCAAGCTTCCCTCAAAGCAGTGGTCAAGTAGAAGCATCCAACAAAACTATCTTGAATGGGATTACGAAGAGACTGGAAGCAACAAAGGGGAAGTGGTTGGAAGAGTTGCCCAATGTACTTTGGGCATATCAGACTACGCCGAGAAGATCAACTGGGGAATCCCCATTTGCCATGGCTTATGGCACAGAGGCAGTAATCCCATTAGAAGTCGGCATCCCAGGGATCAGAACCCAGGGAGTGGAGAATGGGACTAATGAGGCATTTTTGGCCCGAGATCTAGACCTATTGGAAGAAAGAAGGGAGAAAGCAGTCATTCGGCTGGTGGCATACCAGCAGCAGCTTGTTAGGGCTTATAATAAGAAGGTCAACCCATGAGAGTTTCAAGTTGGAGACCTCGTCCTAAGAAAAGTCGTCGGCAACAGGAAGGATCCCAGAGAGGGAAAGCTTGTCCCAAATTGGGAGGGACCTTATAGAATCATCTCGATCGCCGGTAATGGAGCATACAGGCTTGAAGACAGCGAAGGCAAAGAGTTGCTAAGACCTTGGAATACTTGCAACTTGAAGTTTTTTTATCATTAGATTTTTAGTTTTTTAATTAAAGTTTTTTGTTATTAGCCGAAGTAATAATAAAATTTTAGCTCGATTTTTTTCAAACTTGTGTAACTAACTAGTCCCTTGGCAATGTTTCTAAGTGAAACATGATGAATAACTTAGACTTATTATATGACAGAGTTGAATTATACTTGCATATAATAGAGTTGAACTAAGTTGGTGGTGTTTCTGATTGAAACATGACGAATAACTTAGACTTACTATATGGCAGAGCTGAATTATACTTGCATATAATAGAGTTGAACTAAGTTGGCGATGTTTCTAAGTGAAACATGACGAGTAACTCACTCATTATATGGCATAGTTGAATTATACTTGCATATAATAGAGTTGAACTAAGTTGAATTAACCTGGACTTGCCATATCGGCAGAGTCAAACTCAGATTGGAACTAAGTGCATTTGAGTAAGATTAACAGAGGAACCAAGGTTGAGAATCTTGGCTAGTCTTTGTTTGAATCTAACTTCGACAACAAGGTCACAGCTACATGCTTAATGAGAACCTAAGTGAAACTTAAGTTCACATTAGGGGGCAGAGAACTGGAGAATGATGAGTAAAAGTTAAAAGTGCTTTGGGACTTGTTAAAATTTTTATAGAAAAATTTACAAGCTAGAGTTGGCTTAGTACTTGTTGAAATTTTTAGCAAAATTTACAAGTTAAAGTCAAGCCGAGGTAAATTTAAAAAAAGTACATACATACTTGCCGAGATTACCAGGTTGCCAAACTTGGAAAATATGGAAGACTAAAGTCTTGATAGAAGACAATAAGTAAAGTGGCAAGTTTTAAATAACACTTGTGAAAATATTTTTTACAAATGTTTTTAAGTGTTAAGACAAGGCCGAGATAACCAAGTTGGAAGTTATGTCTGAGGTATTTTACTCCGAAAAGACTATATAGCTAAAAGAATAAAACTGAAAACATGCAAAATATTCTAAGTATGGAAACAGTGAAGCATACAAACATACAAACACTTGAAAGAAGAAGTTATACTTGCATTCAAAAGAAGAAAAAGGGCACTTCGGTCTACAGAGGGATTACTTGTTCAGATTACAAAAGCGGCATGTCGGCCAAATATGAAAACTAAAACATTGTTTAGAATGTTAAAAGTACTAAGTACAAAGAAAAATCTTATAGTCAAACTACTTGGCATCGGTGGCAGGATGTGTCTCAGCCCCAAAAGACAATTGGGAAATCTTCTCGGCAGCCTTCTCAACCTCGAGCTCGACGTCGATCACTTATAGAGTCTGATCGAGGCTCTTCTCAACGATAGGCACCTCAGATGTAGTCTTCTTGGGGGAGGCACCTTTTGAGACCTTATCCTAAGTCAAGTCTAGGACTTGCTCATTCAGAATTAGGGACTTGGCCCCAGTAGGAACTTTAGCATCAGCTGCCACCTCGGCCTCTTCGTTTTCGTCTTCCTCTCTATCTTCTTTTTCTTCTTCTTATTCTTCCACCCTAGCCTTAGCCTCAAATTGGCTTGAAGCGGGAGGGAATGGTAGTGCAAGTCGGCCTTCATCTTTGAGAAGAGAGTCCTCAGGGATAGCCAACTCCTTTAGAGCAGTCATCCAACTAAGGATGTAACCCTTGTTGCATGCTTGTCTGACTTGCTTCTTGTATTCCTCACGGACGTCGGCTGCCCCCTCGGCATAGGCCTTCTCATCCGCCGCTTTGATCTTTGCGTCTTTTGTGGCCAGGGCAGCTCGGAGCTCGGCTTGGGCTTCAGCAGTTTTTGCTTCGGCCTCTTTTTTCTCGGCTTTAAGAACCTCAGCAACAGCCTCTACAGCATTTGTCTTTTCCTCGGCATCGTCTTGAGCTTGTTTGGCTGCCTTGGCCTAATCTATCAGCACTTTCATCTTGGCCTCGGCGTTATTTAAAGATTTGAGCAAACCAGCAGTCTCCTTGGTCTTGTGGACCAGCTCCTTCTTCATTTCTTCTGCTTGCATCGTAAAGGAGTGGGCGAATTGGATCGCCTAGAAGAAATGCAAAGAACAAAGTTAGTAAATTCTTTAAGTATGAAAATAGAGAATGGAGGATACCAAATGTAGGAGTTTACTAGTACTGAATGCTGCACCATCAGAGCGAAATTTTCGTATTCGCTGACCTCGGCCATACGGTTGAGGTCATTGGGGAGGAACAAAGCAGTAGAGAGGGCAACGTCGACCTCGATATCAGAAGCACTATTGCCTGCTCTGATTGGTTTGTCCTCAATCATGATAAAGGGGGCCTAGGGGTCATCAGATTTAAGAGAACCCGAGGTGGCTGCGGAGTCCGACCTCGGCTTCTTTAACTTAGTTGATTCTGAGGGGTCAGCCTCTGCAGGCCTCTTCTCGGCGGCGGAGGTGCTTTTCTCAACCTCGACCAGTTTGGATATAGGCAAAGTGTCATCAGAATCGATCTGAGTCACTGTTGCCTTGGCCTTGGCCTTCTTCACCCTTTTTGGCTTGGCCTTTGGTTGGGATTGCGATGGTGAAGATTGGACTGTGACAACATTGGGGATGTCGACTAGAAGGTCTTTAGCAACAGCCTTTTTGCACCCCATCTTGTCGGCGGCAACGGCGACAGTGACTCTAGTATCGAAGTGGATCGCTGGAAGTGCAGTTGGAGGGTTGGCTGGATCGTAAGCCGATGCCTCAGCACTTCAGCGTTTTCGGCTACGAGTTTTACCTGTAGGGGTGAGCAGTGGAGCTCGACGTCGGCATTGACGCTGGGCTAAAGAAATTAGTTGCGGAGCAGATGTTGACGGCTGCTCTGTTGGGTCAAATGTTGAGGCTTGATCAGGCCTTGGCGATGAAGTAATTGGGGGAATTGTTGCAAAAGGTGGAGACTTGCTCTTCGTAGGGATGTCGGGAAGCATGGATTTGTAAGTAGGGATGTAGTTCAACAGTAGAGGAGCCTTGCGCTGATTAACAGGAAAGTCCAGCAGCTTCCTGAAATCTTTACTGAGGTAGAAGGTTTTGTGGAAGTCTTTCGGTGGCTGAGGAAGAATTGTAAGTAAAAAACAGACATTAGAACATACAAAAGTATCAAAGTAATAAAGACTTGAAAACAAGTAAAGTGACACTATGTTCTTACCATTACCTTCTTTAAAGACTGATCGGCTCAAAAGGTAGAGATGGAGGTCATCATCTGGTGAGAACTCCCAGTTGCTCGAGACGATGAAATAATCATCTCCAGCACCTTTGTTGGAGTTTGGGAGGTCGGCAATAAGTTTGTATTCGGTCAACCTCGGCTTAAGGTAATAGATGTAGCCTTTTTTGTCTTAAGGCCACACATGGTATGGTAGTATTGGATGTCGGCTAGAGTAATATTAGCGTTCTCTCGGCTAGCTAGGGCAATTATACCATTGATGACTCTGTATGAGTTAATGGCTAGCTGCATTGGGTTCAGTTTGTAATAGTGAAGGACTTGGCAGAAGAGGTGTCAAGAGGGAACCTAAGTCTGCACTCGATGAAAGCTACTACTAGGAAGGGCATAGAATTGTCTTTGGGCATGATGGAGTCCTCCTCCCCAGCCAACCTAAGATGAACGTCGGTAGGGATGGAGAACTCTTGCCTAAAGTATTCAAGCTTCTCTAGGGTATCTACCCTTCACCTAAACATACTCATGACGTCGACTAGAGGGACAAGATGTGAGAATTCAGAAAAAAGAGGTTTGTGTGGGTTTCAGGGACCTTGGTTACAACCTAAACAGGTATTGGGGTGAGAGTTTTTGAAGATCTAGGAGGAATTCGTTTCAATTTTTCCTAAGAATAGGAGTTCTTGAACAAATCCCAAGCCTAAGACTATGGAAACAAGAATTGAAGACAGGAATCTGGAATAGACAACAAGAAAACAGGGCAAAAAATATGATTCAGACTCAAGAAGGTAGCAGAAATTCAAGAACACAGATTAAAAATCAAGAACAGTGATAAACTATCAAAAACATTGAGACACGTGAAACAATGCATATGTGTGCATAGGGGCCATGAATCAAAAGTAGATTGAACAACTAAAAATCCCAAACAAAGCATGTTTGGTACTCAAAGTGATGGAATTCAAAACACAAGCAAATATATTCAAGAACGTGAATAGATTCGCAATAGCAGTGTGCAAAACGTAATAAAGTTCGAAGTAAGTCAAAAACTGAAAGGAGGGGAACAGTGACTTACCGAAGAAAATGGCACCGGTGTGAGGTTCCCCGAAGTTAGACGACGACGGTGAATGGAGCGGAGCGGTGAATGCTTCACTGAAAGGGATGGACGGAGCAAGTTGCAGAGCTTGAGAGCTTGAAACAATGGCGATTTAGAGACAAGAAACTTTACAGAGAGAAAGCTTGGGAGAAATCGAAGAAGCAAATGTGAAAAGACGAAAAGAGAGGTATTTTTGATTAAAACATGAAAAGGTGGCAAAATCACAATTAGTGTGCCTAGGACGATGTGTCTGTCAGGCGGCACACGCAGAAACGACGTGACCTGATGGCGTGTGTCAGGTATGGATCAATAAGAAAAAGGCGCGTGGCAAAAACAGTTGAGAAGTCATGCGTGACAGCTCATGCACAGATGGAACTCTTGGAGTTCTTGATTTAATGAAGCAAAGACCTCGTCTATGGGGACGATCTTGGCTAAAGAATTTGAAAAACTTGGTTTTTGGTTCTAGGGCATTGACAAAGCACACTGAAGTCTTGGTCATATAGAGCCGACGTGTGATGACCCCACTAATAAGTGGTAGAGCAGTTCTAGCCGACGTGCTGTGTGGACAAAGATATAGGTTCCATCACCTTAAGATGCCGAGGTAATAGAACCTAGGAGCCAGTTGTGGGGGCATATTTTTGTGAATGACAACACATGGCCAATGTGGCACCGAAGTGCCAGCCGAGGTGCCACGTGTCCTGGTCATGGAGCCGAGGTAATCTTGGCTAGGTGTCACGGGTTACCTTGCAAGGCTAACTCCGTGACGTTTCGCTCGCGGTGGTGTGGCCATTGGAGTGCTCAAGAGTGGCCGTTGGAAGTGCCCCAACGTGGCCTAACATTGGCCCCAAGTAGCCCAAGGTATTTAGCCAGTAAACGGCAAAGCCGCAGCCCATGTCAATAGCCAAACAGCGCTGCCAGCAGCAGCAAACAGCGCAGCCAGCAACCAGCAGTGCAGCGTTTTGACGCTTTGGTTCGGCACTCAAACGAAGGAGTTTCGGGCTGAAATTTTTATGGTAAAGAGGCTTTGGGGGAAGTGTGTTCCCGACCAAGTTTCGTGATTTTTCTCAATTTGTGGAATTTATGAAAAATCATTATGACTCCTCGGACATGTATGATGTTTCCTCCTGCCAGATGAAAAAGGGCTTAACAAGCTACTATAAGGGGGTATGGTGTGCTACCTACCAACCTCCCCGCCCAAATTGGGCTTGAAGTGAGCAACCTTGGGGCAACTCAAGGGCGGGCTTTGGACATCCAGAGGGGTGTTTAGAGTCTCCATGTGGGTTCGGGAGCCCCGTGGACGGTGCAATGATGTAGGCACTGCGCGTGTCTCCCGAGCGAGAGGTTCACTATGTTGTTTCCATTATGCCACGCAATATGGCATCTTTGGGACTCGTTTTGGACCGAATGGGCTATCGAGGCACCACTAGAGGCCTTGTGTGCCAACTCTAGTGCTTGGTTTGGGTTCAACCATGCACGAGGGGATCCCGTGGCTTAAGCTAAGCGGTTGGACGGCAACACCGCATATGTGGGCTATCGAATGAAGGCATCAAGCTACATATTGGCAATGTCCATTGAGGGACTACATTATGCTACGAGCAAGCTACGGATTGAGATGTTGCCTTACTCATGCTACACGTTGGTGCAACGCTAAGGTGCGCAATGGCCTTAGGCGGAATCTAGCACACGTGTTGGTACGAGGATTACGCCGTGGGCAAGAGATTGTCCCTCGGTGGCTTGTGGGCTTCGCATGACCAAGTGGCCATCCAATATGCATCTATTGTGGCATGCTTGACCCTGTGACACTTCGAGACGCTATTAAAGACCCAACGTACAATGTTGGCTTGTCAGCTAAGTTGAGGACCTTCGCTAGCACATTGTTGTGTGGCTAGGCACCTTGATGACATGAACCTAAGTTGGGCGAGCACCTTGCTTGAGATAAGCTTGGCGCTATGAAGCGACTTATG
This sequence comes from Camellia japonica, assembly GCA_030407325.1. Lineage (NCBI taxonomy): Eukaryota > Viridiplantae > Streptophyta > Magnoliopsida > Ericales > Theaceae > Camellia > Camellia japonica. The sequence continues at coordinate 67,801,376 of JAPPVO010000031.1, forward strand.
CCGTGCTTGGTGCACTTGAGGCGTCAGGCCTACTTGTGGCATCCGGATGAAGACGGAGCTTCCTTGTGAAGTTGTTTTGCTTGACAAAGCATTGGGACCAAATGTTCAAACGGGTGAGATCATCAACACTCGATTTGTCAATGAGCTATGGCGGGCTTAAACTTGGTGGAGTTTGAGCGCCACACGGGCAAAAATTGATCTGCTGCGCCTCTAAATGAGTCGGCCCGTGACACTAGGCCAAGGTTATCTGCGGAGATACCGAAATCCTAGGTGAGCGGATAAGCTATAAGAATCCTAGATGGGGGAGGACCTCAGCCCGGATAAGGATAAAGCTCTTAGGGAGTTTATCTCTATCTATTTGGGAGTCCAGGATAAGCATTGAGCCAGAGTCCATTGAAGCTAGGCTTCTACAAGGATCAGGTTAGTGTAGGCTATAAAAGTAAGGCACCCTCGTGGGTCTAAGGTATGCTTTTTTGTATTCTGACTAGTGAGTTAAAGCACTATTTGCTATCTTTGAGAGATAATTGAGTACTGACTTGATCGTTGGAGTGCCCCTGGGTGGAAGAACCACCGCCAGTCTTATCTTTCTGTGGCAGGTCGTTCGGGCGCAATCTATTCTGCCAGTGTTCTCCAACTGAGTACCTGTTTGGCAGTGTGGTCAGAAATCAACACCCACAAATTCCAAGCGGGAGTGTGGGGTACTTCAGGTGGATTAGGTGACTTAGGTTTGGATAATAGATTTGGGTAAGAATTTTAAAAGGGAAAGGAAAATATGAGAGAAATGTGAATGAAATATAGATTATTTTTTTAATCTTGGCTTCCCCCCCCCCCTCCTCCCTCTCCCTTTCCCTCTCCCCTCTCCCTTCTCCCCTCTCCTCCTTCTTCAAATTTCTATCCAAATCTATGACCCAAACACAACTTAAAGGGATTAGCAGCTTCCAGTCAGGTTTTACTTTAGATTTTAGTCACATGAAGCCTAGTTGTTAGCTCACATTCTCAAGGGGGGAAAAAAAAGGCAAATAAATGAAGATGAAGAAAAAATTCATAAAACATCTGTTGCATGGTGATTTTAGAGATGTTTGGACTAGAGCTGGTAATGTTACATACTTCCATTAGATTGATAGTTCATCCTAGTTGATACTTATTATACATATACTGCTAGTGTAACTTTAAACCCAATTCTATGAGTTCAAACAAGTGGATAAAGATATAATCATTTTGGCTGTACAACTAGGAAGAATGAGTCGCATCATTGTACATTAGAAGATGATCTGATTGGTATTTAGTTTGGGTCTATTTTTGCCAAATACTATGGTTTGTGCCATCTGAAATGTCAAATAATGGAATACTTCTGATTATAAACAATATTCTTATGCAATAACAAGTTGAGATGCTTAACCTTACAAAATGTGATGCATTGGTCTATTTTTTTGAAGAATTGTGAGGGGAAAGAAAATAAAATCATTTGAAAGATCTAAACTGGTTTTTTGTTAAGAGTAGTGAACCATCTGACTTATCATTTATTGAAACAGATGTGCAGAGGCTGTGCTGTTGAAAAGGAATTGAAGCCTTTTTTGTTTTTTGTTTTTGGGGAGGAATACTGATGAACATATTGTAGTGGTACTTCAGAGAATGAAAATTCCCGTTATTCTGAACAAGTGAAGAAAACCAGGCTTGCTACTATGGATATTTCAATTACCATAACTTGTTACTGATTGTTTTTGAGAAATGGTGGAAGTTTCTTGCTTTGTGTTTTAGTTTTTTACTTGTGTAAGCACGAACAAGTATTTTGAGACGTTGAACCTTCGAGCTATGGATGAATTCTAGGATGGTACTGTGACAGTATCCATGTTGTGAGTTTTTCACTAAATGAGTTATCTTAGCGGTAAGAGGATATTCTTAGCGGTAAGAAATACTGAATGGATAGTAATGTTAGCAGTAAGAGTATAACAAATTGTTCTGAAATAGAATTCTCAAATCCAAACTCTCAGATTGAAATAGTTTTAAATTTATTTTTCAAATCCTATTATTTGATGAAATTGTGTTTTTAAAACCCTTATCTCTATATTATTTTTTTAACATATTTAAATTATTTTCCCCTCTTAAATGGTAAGGAAAATCTGAACAAAATTTTAAGCACAAATTCTTAAAATAAAATGTTATAACTTCAATAAATTGTGTACCAAGTATGCTTTGTTTTATTATAAATTTTATTCACTATCAAAATGTGTACAAAACATAAGTTTTGATTGATTCAAAACAACACAAGTCATAATTTTAGATGTATATTTTTTGAATATAGAGCTCACAATTTTGTGCACTTAAATTTCGATAAATCCCTAGCTTTGTTCACTTTTAAAAAAAAAAAAATAACACAAGAAAATCAACTTTTTCATAACTTTTTTTTGGGGGGGGGGGGGTGGGGGGTGGTTGTCATTTAGCCAAAAAAATGGTGAGATATTCCTCCCTAAAATATGTCATGTAAAAAACATAAGATTTTCTAAAAATATCAATAATAGAATTTTCTTTTCTTGATAATTGAACACATTGAAAAACCTAGTGGAGGCCATCATTAAATCACAAGAACAACATGTTAGGAGAAATTACTCATAAGTCCCATATAAGAGAATGTTACTCCATCTAGTCCTGAGTGTTTTTTTATAAACCATTTAGTCCTTTTTTTACATCACAACATCATCATCAAAACAACATCAAACATCATCATCAAAACAACATCAAACCTCAGAACATCATCATCAAACAACATCAAACATCATTATCAAAACAACATTAAAATTATTCATTTTTCTTCGTCCAAACGTTAACCTAATTTTTTTCCTCTTTCCGTGTTAATGTTTTCGATCTTCATCAGAAACTCCTCATCTGTCTCCCTCTGTCAACAATCGCATATATAAATACTACATAAATTGGAACTAAAATAATTTTCTGACTACGCTCTCTGAAATGCTCTTCAATGGAGGTAGTCTACTTGTATCCTCTGATTATGCGTCTCTCTCTCCTCCTTTTGTCCTCTCCAACGCACACAGAAACCCCAATTTCTCTCCCAAGGTAATTCACAAGAAAACAGCACCACGCAAAATTCTGAAATTCGTTTTCTATTTCTTTTTTCCTTTGTTTTCTCGGTTAGCAAACAGAACTAATTAAATTAACATGTGAATTTGGGTTTATGCATTTAAATGGATGTAGATATATAGGTATAGAGGCCCTCTCTCTCCTACTACTCTGTTTCTTCTTCTTGGTACTAACTGGATTCACCTTCGATTTCTTGGAAGATGAAGATGAAGAGCCAAACCCTAGGCCAATCGATGAGGGTTTTTTGGGTGGTGGGTCGAGAGAAGATGAGGAGACATCGATTTGGGAAGTGGGTTTTGGAGGTTCTGTGGATGAGTTTTGGGATTTGACGATTAAACATCAAAAATTGTTACGATGCTGTTTGATTAAAAAAAAAATTGTGATGATGATGATGTTTGATCAGAAAAAATTATTTAGTCGTTATTTTTGATGTTTGATGTTATGTTAATATTTATTTAAATAAATTTGATGTTTGATGTTTGACGAATAATGTTTGATGTTTGATGAATAATCCTAATGTTTAATGAGTGTGTTTGATGTTTGATGAATAATGTTTGTTGTTTGATGAATAATCTTAATGTTTAATGATTGATGTTTGATGAATAATCTTGACGTTGATAATGTTTGATATTGGTTGAATAATTCTATCGTTGCTAATGTTTGATGTTTGATAAATAATTCTGACGTTGCTATGTTTGATGTTTGACGAATAATGTTTGACATAAAAAGGCCTATAGTAAGCTTTTAGAGAAATAGGACCTATTAATCCAACAAAAAACATTCGGGACTAAATGGACTAACATTCTCAAATTTGGGATTTATTGGTACTTTCCCCAAGATGTTACATGCTACACCTTTAAATAGCTAAGAGCATTTTCAACGTTTTATTAAAATTTTCATTCAATTTAAGTAAAAATTTAATAAAAAGTTTGATTTAACACTGTATACTCTAATGTTAAATTCAAAATTTTCATTAAATGCCCGATTGTTTGGGAGGATGTCCGAACATATGGGAAAATATTGGATTTAGATAAATGGCGGTGTTTGGGAAGTTTGTTTTTTGGTTTTTTTTGATTTTTTTTCACTAAAAGACAAATTTGTTACAAAATTAAAAAAACAAATCCAAATAAAATATCACATCAAACCCCATAATCATTTTATTTTTTCTCTCACAAACATCACATCCAACCACAAAAAAACCCAACTATCTTCCCAAATACAAAAAAAAAAAATTCCAATAATATCCTATAACTAAAAAAACCTACAAAAAAATTCATTTTCCAAACACCCACAAAGAAAGTCTGATTGTCTGGGAGGACATTCAAGAGGATGTTTGGCCCAACAGTCACCTATAAATTTGATGAATGATAAACACTTATTTCATTTGATGAAATATTTAGTTCTTCCTCCATCTGATATCAGTTTGATGACAACGTTGAAGCTAATATTTCTTCCGTTTTTATCAAATTTGAATTTGATGAAACATCTGATGTAACGTTAGATATGGTCTAAAAGACACAAAAAATAATAATGCATAAATAATTTTTTTTATACAAAATAATATAATTTTTATTTTTCATTTTAAAACAAAACACAATACTCATAAATTATGAATTTATTTACAAAATAATATTATCAACATCGTAAAATTGAAGTTTGGTTTTGAAGTTTTTAACAAAAAAAATTTAGATTTTCAATTTGTATTTTTTTAGTTTTAGTGAAAATTTTAAACATTTTGATCAATATCTTTTACTCATTAAATTCACTTAATCTAAATACTCTTAAAACATATAAAATTTAATTTTTTTTTGTTAGCAAATTAAAAATCTACTACTATAATAAAAGTGTGAAGAACCTATCATATTTCTACTTTTTTTTTTAAATCCCAATTTTATCCTATCAAATTTACTATATTTTCTAAAAATCATGAAGAGTCTTATATAAACTAATTATTTCTTTATTTTTGGAGTTAAACACTCAAAAAAAAATATTTGCTTCTAGGAGTCCTATATAAATATAAATAAATTGTCTCCCTTCTTATAAAAATTAAATAAATAACAAAAAAGTTATCTCCCTATTTTTTGCATTGATGATGATTGAAAAATAAAAAATAATTATTCTTTCTTATTTTTTGTGTCTGTTCTATACTGATATAACATTTACAATTGTCTATTATGGATCAAATCATTGTGAATAATTTTTTATTGAATCTTAAAGTTATATGCATTCGTTTGAATCTAGACAGAGGAAAACAAATGCATTTGTAAACAAAGATTTGTACTGCATCTTAAAATTTCGCAAGTTATCTTCATACACTTTTTTTTTTGTCAAAATTATATTATATAAACTGTAATATTTTATATGGTACTTTAATAACCAAGGCATGATGTCAAAATTCTAAATAAGAACCACTTTCGTTTCTTTTATTTTTTAAATCTGTTTTTTAATTTTTAATTTTTCATATTTTCTCAGTTTTGGTGATTAAAGATATTAAAATTTCTTCATATTTTTTATTTAAATTATACTTTTATATGAAAATCAAATATCTAATAATCTAAATAGAATTAAAAATTAAAAAATTGATAAATTTTTTTTATAAATTCAAACATGGACTGATTTTTATTATTATATATATTTTTGCCTTTTTTTTTTACATTTTTTAAATTCTAATTTTACCCTATCAAATCTACTATATTTTCTAACAGTCATAAAGAGACCTATATAAATCAACTATCTCTTTATTTTTGGAGTTGAACGCTCAAAAAATATATATTTGCTTACATAAATATAAACAAACTATTTCTCTTCTTATCAAAAAACAATAAATAAATAAATAAAAGTCATCTCCCTATTTTTTACATTGATATGATTGAAAAATAAAAAATAACTACTCTTTCTTATTTCTTATGTCTCTATACTGATATACATAATATTTACAATTGTCTATCATGGATCAAATCACTATAAATAATTTTTAGTTGAATCTTAAAGTTGTATGCATTCATTTGAATCTAAACAAAAGAAAACACATGCGTTTTTAAAATAAAGATTTGTGTTGTATCTCAAAATTTCACAAATTATTTTCATATACTTTCTTTTTATTTAAATTATATTTTATGTACTGTAATATTTATATAGTACTTTAATAACCAATGTATGATATCAAAATTTTAAAGTAGAACCACTTTCGATTGTTTTATTATTTAAATCTGTTTTTCAATTTTTGATTTTTCATATTTTCTCAATTTTGGTGATTAGAGATATTGAAATTTTTTCATATTTTATATTTTAATTATACTTTTACATGAAAATCTAATATCTAATAATCTAAACAGAATTAAAAAGTAAAATATTGATAAAAAAATTTATAAATGCAAACATGTACTGATTTTTTATTATTATTATATATATATATATATTTTATTATTATTATTATTATTAAATTTTTTTCCAAAAAGAATACACAACAAATTATTTGTTAAGTGTATTTAAATTAAGTGAATCTAAATCTAAAAGTAAAATTAGAAAATAAAAAAGTATTAAATTAGCTAAATTTAAAAAGAAAATAAAAAGGTTATTAAAAAAACAGTGTCAAAGACCAAAAAAATATATATATTTGAAAATCAAAAAATTCAAAACAAAAGTTTGAAAAAACAAACCAAACTAAACACTATAAACTTCTCTTTTTTAAAAAAATCTTTCTTCATTAATTTCTATTTGTATACAAATTATTCACAAATTCCTTTCAATTTTTATGTGATTCAATAATCTAATTAAAAAATGGTGTACACAAAAATATAACACTAAACATCTACATTATGACCAATTATTTAATTATGAATAATTAACTTTTCATTTTACTTGTATTATATTGTTACAAAAAAATTTCACATATTATTTTTGCGATATCTTATATATGTCAATGTCTACATATATAAATTTATATAAAAAATATAAATGTAAATTTATATATGTTACTGTAGTCATACATTGTTAATCTATAATACTATATTACCATCAGATACTTTAATTTTTTGACATGTATAGTTTTAGTAATATAGTTATATTTGTTAGAAGGAAAAAAAAATTGCAGAATTGTGTATTGTTCTATCAACTTATATTCAATACATATATACATACATGTCATACAATAAGTGTCCACAACAAACACTTTCAATAACAAACCAAGACTTGCAAAACACCTCCATCACGACAATAATTGTACTTTTTTCCCCTCATAGAAAAAATCACATTATTTAGAAAAAATAAAATTTGAAATTCTTAACAATTTGATATCGCCTCAAACTTTTACTCATCAAAATATTTTTATTATAATGAGTTATGATGGTGAGCAAAAAGAAAAATAAGAAGATGGTGAAACAAAAATTACAGAAGATCTATTGCAATATGCTCTTCAAGAAAAGTTAGACGAGTTAAAGCATGAATTGTCCTGTATGTTGTGAAATTTAAGAAAAACAATGTACCTCATTCACAAAGTCAAATTACAAGGGAAAAAAAATCAAATGATGCTCAAATATTATTGCAACAATTCAATGATACATAAAGCAAGTATATCAAATAAAAAGTTTCAATCAATTTTTGTTATATGCTGATTACTTACAGATACCATAATAAATTATGTAACTTGACAGTTTGCAAACACTTAAAAGTATGGATCTATAAATATCATGAAAATAATTATGAAATTCCTTATCAATCAAAATATTAAGTTACTATATCATTTCATTTTCTTAAAAAAAATATTTTACATTTTCTACATAAATGAAAATATACTAATAACTAATATTTTATTTTTCATCATGCAAGATATTCGTGGCACAGGAAATGAAACTCAACAACTCTTGATGTATAAAAATATATTACATATTGATATTAATGCATTCTTACACCAATAGTATGCAAATAATATGCAATAGTGGGTTCAATGAATTTGTATTATAAGATGAACTATTAAATAAAATTATGCAATTAATTTCATACATTCAATTGTATTACGTGTAAGGATTATGGAAAATTGAAGTGGGAAGTTGATAGAAAAAGATTTGTGTAATACTATATATTTAAAAGACCTGTTTATTGTTTGTTATTTAAGATAAGATTGTGATTTCAACAATCTAGCTATAAATTAATGTTTATATTTATAAAATTTCTCATTTATCATTTAAATTCTTCAGGCAAGTATATATTTATTTCTTGTTTAGTCGTATTTTGTAGGACTGGACATAGGGTTATTCAAACCGCACAACCCACCTAGCCCGAACCGATCCGTATACAAATGGACCGTTTTGTAGACACAATACGGGCAGATGCGGTTTGAAATATGGTATAATTGTGGGTTGCAGACGGGTTGCGGGTTTAATTCGCACCCGCAAGAACCCGCCTGCACTTCGATTGTTTTTATTTTTTATTTTTATAAAAAAAAACCTGGACAGTTGATTTCATTCATCCTTTCCTAGATATTTTTGGCCAACACACCAAACCCTAATTTCATGATACAAAAAGAAATGTTATAGAGAACATAGTTTTTGAATGTTTTTTTTTTTTTTTTTGCTCTGTGAACATTGCAGGACATTGAATCCACTTCTTCATGGAGGGGAAATTAAATCTGTTAATTACTTTTGAAATTGAAATCAATCTTATATTATATTGAATCTGGAAATTGAAATTGAATTTGGAAATTAAAAAAAGTTCGATTCACAAACGGCTCGCAATCGCCCACACATCTACGAACCCTATCCACACAAACCGCAACCCGCACTGTTGGTGGTTGCGGGGTTGAATTTTTCTCAAACCGCATATATGCAGGCGGGTCCAAACCGATCCGCAAACTGTCCAAAACCGAACTGCGAACACTCCTAATATTTTGGATACAGATCAATTTATCCATACAAGTCTCCATGCTTTATATACATATCACATACTAATTTAAAAGACACACATAATTACAATATTAACAGTTAATAAAAAAATCTCATGTCACGTGCAACGCATGTACCCAACCACTAGTTTTATTAAAGACATGAAATTAAAGGTACATGAATATAAAATGTATCGAGTGAGATTTGGAAAGTATCGCTAGCCTTCACAATTTTCAATTAATAAAAAATAAAGAAAAATAAAAAATACAAAAAAGTTAAGATATTAGAGCATCCGCATCGGCCTCTCTACAATGGCTTTGAAGCTGTTGTAGAGAGCAAAAGTTGTGAATATCAGCTCCATCAGACTCTCTATAGCCTTCATTCTTTTTGACTTTGCTATAGTGCTTCACCTGATTTGTTAAGTCACTATTCATATAGTAATCTATTTTTTATTATATTTTCTGGAGCAAAGCTGGGCCAAAAAATCATGGCCAGTCATCCACCCGGATGTCCTCCTGGATGTCCTGTGAGTGCCTTGTAACAAAGAAGGAAAATGCCCAAAATTGGCCTGACCGGTCGTCCGGCTGGTCGACCTTCCTATGTGATTGTGTTGCTATTGTTTGCTTGTTGTTTGCTGCTCTTCTAGGACTAATCCATCATATATTTAAATTAAAAAAGAAAAAAAAATAAAAAATAAAATTTTAAAATAAAAAGTTTGATGGAGTGTGTACATATAAAAATAAAAAAAAAATAAAAAAGCTAGTTAAAATACAAAAATAAATTTTAAAAAATAATTTAATTCAAAATATATTGAGACTGATGCAGATGCTCTTAAGCCATGAACCCAAAGTTAACAAATCCCCACACTTGTCTTCACACCTGTTTTCACACTTCCTAAAGTATAGCCCTGCTCCCACACATCCTGTCACCTACGCTACGCCCTCTTGTTAACCATGCCAAACCAGGACCACCGACATCGATCCCCTTCTTTTGCCGAAGCTCTCATGTCCGAAGCTAAGTCTGAAATTGAAAACTCCCTTGGCCGAAGCTAAAGCTCTTTAGCCGAAAAACCCCTTCCCTTGGCCGGAGCTAAAACCCCTCCAAGACCGAACACTAAACTCCGTCCATGGCCAAACACCTAAATGCCTCCATGGCCAAAACTTTTTCATAACCAAACTCCTCCACCTATTTCGAGCTCCTTCACCCATGGCTGAACATCACTTCCATGGTTGAAAAACACCCAAGCCGAACATCTCTATAGCATCATCTCCTAAGCTGGTGAACCCCAAAAAACACCTCATGGCCGAAAACTTCCATGGCCTACATCCCTCATTTAATGGTCGAAAACCTACCAGAGCCTAGCCTTGTCCATCTAAAGTCGAACACCCACTGTAAAAACCCACACTTTTGACCTTTAAGACCAACACCCAAGCCCCCAGCTATTCCTAAACAACACCTAACACCCAACAAAGGTACCGCCCGAAGACCTCCAAACAACACCCTGGCCAAAACACCACCGTCATAAACGAAAAGAAGATTGAAAAACAATAGGGTTCAAGCTTATTAGAGAACAAGAAAAAGAGCAAAAAGAAAAATAAAGCGAAGCTAGCCGATTGCCATGGCCAAGGCAGCGGCCGCCGACTGCCATGGCCAAGGCAGCGGCCGCCGACCAACGGTGAAGTCCGAGAGAAAGTTTCTATAGAGAGAGAGAGGAGGAGGAGGTTTTTTAAACATATAGGGCTTGTTTGGTTTGAGTTTCAGAGATGAATTTTAGAAAAAAATTTCTCAAAAATTGTTTGGTTTGAGTTTTTCTAAAAAAAATTTCAAAATCACTTTCTCTCTCTTACATATCAATCAATCACTTTTTCTCTCTCCTCTCTCCTTCTCAATCACTTTTTCTCTCACACACATCTACTCAATTCTTCCAAAATATCAAATCATCCCAAACTCCCACAAAAAATTTCTCTCTCAAAATATACAATCAAACAAACTAAAAAAATTTCTAAAACAACTCTCCCAAATTTTTTTCAAAAACAACTCTCCCAAAAACAAACCAAACAAGCCCATAAAATTTATGAATTCACTAAATACTAACAAATATAAGAAGAGAGATATATTTATAAATCCTATTTGGAGGACTTATAGCTCAATAAATTCATAAAGTTTTCTTGTTTTTTTTTTTTTTTGATCAGTAAAGAAAAATTTCATTAACAGCATGAAATTAAAGATACAAGAAGATGACATGCATCGAGAGAGATTCGGAAAGTACAAAATACCCCTACTACTGCTACTCGCATCCATAAAGTTTTCTTGTGTTCCACCTAGTCTTATATATTTAGACTCATATCATAGAAGATCCTTTTTTTCCTTATTTATAATATTTTTGGGACTAATATACCCTTTGTTCTATTTTTAATTGTAAGTATTACATACAATTGTAATCTTTTTGTTTCCTTTTTTTTGTTTTGCCAGTTTTAAAATTAGTAGGATATGTTTCTTTAAAACCTAAATATATATTATTAAATTATAATATTGACAAGAAAACATAGTTGAAAAAGAATCTTGCAACATAAAGAAACTTCCTCTCATGCTCTATCTCTTTTTAACTTGCCCATTTGAGAATTGGGCAAAATCACAAAACAACAAAAACACAAAGAAATGAATTGAGTGATGATCATCAAAGAAAGAAACAAACTAGAAGAAACCCAAAAATGAGCTCATCATCATTATCATCATCACCACCACCACCACTATCATCATCATCATCATCATTCTTCTATTGTTGCAATTCCAAACTCTGTGTTCTTCCATTATTACTGTTCGAAACTCTGTATTTTTTCATTATTGCAGTTCAAAACTCTATTTTCTTCCGTTCAGATATCGTAGGGGCAAGGTTAGCATCATTTTTGTTTTGCAACTGCATATAGATATGCGTTGATATGGATGTATGTTCAGAATTGTTCAACAATTTATTAAAGTTGGATTCGACTTTTTGTTTCGAGATGGATTGATATGGTGTTATATATCTGTGTATATATCGATTGGGTATTTTGGTGAATGTAATGTACACATCTACTGAAATCATTATTGTTGTAAATTATCAGATTTCAATGTTTTGCATTTGGTGATGTGAACTTCAACATTAGAAACGTGTGATGGTTGTATAATGTGCAATGTAGACTGATGATTGCATGATTGTTGCGTAATGTGAATGTTCATATTCATATATTACTGATTATTGTATGAGTTTTCATGATTTTTACATGATGTGAAAGTTTATATTGGTGTTATGATTATCACATCTTTAATGAATCTTAATATTCACAACTAGAAATAGTCATATAAGTGTAAATAACAATGTAATATTTTGGTTACAACATATTGTGCATCTTAATAATATAATATAGAGATGTGAATGTTCACATCAATATTGCATTTATCACAATGCACACTAAATGGTTATATGCACACAATAACAAATAATTATTAACAATGTAAATGTTCATAGTGTCTCTATAATAGCAAAATAACATGACAACATTAACCATATATCACTCATAACAAATCACAATTAATATTAATATTCACATTAAAAATTCAAAAATGTTAGAGATCCCAAAAATTCTACCAAATGTCTCACATGGGTGTGAGACCCACATTGGTCCCATGTGGGTCCCACACCCATATGAGACATTTGGTAGAATTTTTGGAGTCTCTAGCATTACTCTTAAAAAATAGTCATACTAGCACAAACAATGTGAATGTCCATAGTGTAGGGTTGTATGAGGGAATATTATTTACCAGTATGCATTTGTAATATAAAAGTTTACATTAATATTTAGTGAGAAATTTTTAAAAAGTGGATGATTTAAGGTTTTAAGAATGTGAGAGATTTTTTCTATGGAATAAATGAGAGATTTTTTTTTTTTTTTTATAGAATGAGGAAGATATTTTCTTTATGGAATAAGGAAAAGATTTTATCCCTAAAATGTAGAGATTGTCCATGGAATATGGAGATATTTTTTCTATGAAATAAATGAGAGATTTTTTTCCATGTAATGAGGGACTGTTGTTATTTTTTATCATGTATTGGTTTCAAAATGGAAACAAGGACAAAAAGTTAGAAGGGTAATTTGACCATATTATTTTAAATAAGACCTAATGGAATATTAAAAAAGAAGATGAATTAAATATAATATAACAATTAGGAATAGGATTTTTTGAAAAATGACCCTTATAAAAATTCAATAAATTTTCATATTTTTGTATTTATTAAATTTTTTAATAATTTCTTCAAAAATATTTTATTTTTTATTATATCCAAATTAAATCCATTTATAAAATAAAAATTAGATCAAAGTATTAAAAAAATTATTAAAAATAAAAATATATGAATTAAAAATTTAAAAATTATTTTTCTTTGTAGGATTTTTTTGTATAGATTTTGGGAAATTTTACTATAAATACCCTTACCGTATAAACCTCTAAACTATATAATTTTTTTCTTTAATTATAATTACTTAACTTTTTAATTATAATTTATAAGATCTTTAATTATACATTATACTAGTGGGTGGCACACGCAATGAGTATGCAATTTAGAATATTAATAATAAAAACAAATAATAAAAAATTTAATATCATAATATGTATGTTACTTAAATGATAAGTATGCTTTGAATGAAACCCAACGTCTTAGATTTAAAATTTGTTTACGCAGTGGATAATAATTTTTTATTTTAGCACACATAAAGTTGCCACGTGGCATGAGGAGAAAAATATTTCACTAAACCAATTTATATTTCACTAAACCAATTTAGATCTTCACTTAATAATAGTATAGATATATATATATATATATATTAGTTATAATTTTTTATTTATTTTTTTATTTATAACCTATATTCATAGTCTTTCTCTAGAATTTTACTCGTTACTATAAAAGGTAGAAATGTAGGGGCCTGAATGTGGAAGGGGAGACAAGAATCGAAGAATGGGTTGATATTTTTGGCAAAGTTTCAACCCTACAAAAACCATCAAAAAATTTGCTACACCCATCCCATCATCGTGGGAAGAATTATGATTTGAAAATCCTTCCAAACACAGCCTAAGGTATTTCTTTCTGATTTGTTCCTCTCTCACCCATTTCATCCCCTCATCGAAATTTAAGATCTCCATTTTTTTGTTTTGTTTTGTATTGTAGCCCAGATATTTGTCGTGATTTCTTGATTTGGATGCTATTTATTAATTTTTAGGTACTTGTTTTGATTTCTGGATTTGGGTGCTATTTAGATTTTATTTTATTTTTTGGGTAATAATTCGTGGGTTTTTGGATTTGTGTGATTTTGAAATGAGATGTTTATGAATTTTAAGTGTCACTCTGGGTGGGTTGAAGTTTTGGAATAGATTATGCAAATGCAGGCATATCCAAATAGACAATGATGTTTCTCTTAGGACTTTGAACAAACACTTAAAATACACAAATGCTTCGTTCCAAAAATCCAAAAATCAAGACCCACAAACCTACAAATTATTACATAAATATAGATAAAAACACATAAAATCCTTTTTACGTGGTTGTTGGGATTTTATTTATTTTTTTGTTTTATATCTAAAATGCAGCCCAGTTAAAATCCTGCTTCTCAATCTTTTATATCACAGGAATGTCTCTCAATAGCAGAAAAAGAAGAGCAGAGACGCAGATAATCAGCGATGATGAAGCAGAGCAAACCCACAAAGAAGAAAAACAACATTGTCAAATGATCAGTCACTATGCTATCCCAGATATCCCATCTCACATTGTCTTCGATATCCTTTCAAGACTCCCAATCAAAGCCCTCTTCAATTGCCGCCGCGTTTGCAAACTCTGGCTCTCTCTAATTGCAGAAACTTATTTTGCCAAACTCCATTTCTCAAGATCACAGGTTGGCCTCTTGGCCAAAGCTGTCTATGATAAACGCGAATCAAGGAAACTCCATTTGGTCGATCTCCAAATCGCCCCCTACACTCATCCTCGTGATGCCGGAATGAAATTGGCTCCCAAAATCAACCTCCCCAAGAACCCTGGCATCCCAATTATGCTCAATTCATGCAATGGCTTGCTTTGCTTGTGTGAGCCTGAAACCAACGAACCCATTTATGTATGCAATCCCATTTTGGGTGAGTACATTACCCTTCCAAAATGCTCCACTGGCACAATTTGTGGCTGTGGTGGTTCTGCTTTTGGTTTTAGTTCCATCACTAACCAGTACAAGGTGGTTCGGTCCTCCTATCGAGTGGCTATTGACCCTGTGACAGGTTTGCAAATGTCTGGAGACTATGATGAGGCCGAGATATACACGATTGGTGAAGGGTTATGGAGAAGCATTGGAAAAATCCCTTACACTATTGTCAATGACTCTTTTGATTCGCTCCTCAATGGAGCTTTTCATTGGCTTGATTTTGACCATAGTAGGCCGGAGTTGATTTGTTGTTTTGATTTTGGGAGTGAGCAATTCCAGGTTGTTCCTGAACCTTCTGAATTTGTTCCCCTTGAGAAACATTTGTTGGGCTATGTGCGTGTGGGAGTGCTACGAGGGTGCCTATCTATATGTGATTTTTCTAAAAAGGATCATGTTGCGATATGGGTGATGAAGGATTATGGGGTTAAGGAATCTTGGAGTAAAGACCTTGTCATCGAAAATATCTATGACAGGAAGGAATGGGACTGTTATGAACCGATAATGATTTTGAAGAATGGAAAAATCTTGATGTTATTTAATAGGAATGCTCTTTTGCTTTATGATCCTATGTTGGAATGCTTCGAGGATGTTCATATCTATGGAATTGGATCAGACTTCCATGGGATATCTCATGTTCCAAGCTTGGTTTCACTTAGGGATGTTGCAAAAGGAGAAAATTTAAAGGTACATATTTCCAAATTGAGATTATTGTGTGTTATTTGGAGTTTAAATGATGTTTTATGAAGTTGCTGTATATGTTTCATCGGTTGGAAATTTTCTCCATCTCAAGTTTGTTTCCTATATATGCTGCTGTTGCTTAGCATGTTAATTACGTTGTATTCTTGCTTTCTACAAAATGATTTGGTTCATCTACTTTCTTTGATTATGTACTATACTATCTCTAGCTGCATATTTGAAACTATGAAAACATTAGGTACATATTTCATTTGTCGTCAAAATTGTTGGGAAATGGTGCATCTATTCAGCCCTAGGGCTGACATGTTTATTTGCTAGATGAATATGTTTTTGCAGGATTTTGTGACTAAAAGGAATTTTGTCTTCAAATGCTTCATCCTATCCTCTAAGTTGGGGCCTCTTGATTTTTCTATTTGCCACAAGAACTCAACTCTAGAGTGCTTCTTCTTTTGCAAGTTTTTGACGTCGGATCATGCAAGAGCATAGTAGTAGCTTATGTGGAAGTGATGCCATTTTAATTAGGAAAATGTTGTACAAATTAACAAAATTTACAATCTTTTTCTTACTCACAGATGTGGCATGTAGTAAGGGAACTTTGGTATTTGAAATAGGACCCATTAGAATAATGTGATAGGGACAACCCAAGCATCTTTTTACTCACAGATGTGGCATGTAGTAATGGAACTTTGGTATTTGAAATAGGGAACTTTAATAATATTGTGATAGGGACAACTCAAGAGTCTTTTTTAGTTTTGGTCAAGAGTCTCGATTAGTTGTTGGTAATAGTTACATTTAGTGGCATAGTCACTTGAGGGCTAGTGGGAGAACTTGGTTTCTTTCAATTTTATAAAAATTACATTTTTAGTTATAGTTATAGTAAAGTTTTTCAAGGCCTATTTCTTATTTTATTTTTTTATTTTTATTTTTTTTTAAAAAAATCCTTTAATTTGCCTCTTTAAAAGTTTATTTTGTTGAAAAATCCCCTTTCATATATTCTCTCCATTCAAACTACTCTCATTTTTTTATTGTCCGCTACAGGTTGTTTTTGAATTGATTGAAATTGGTGGAATTCAAAAGTTCAAGAAAAATAGTTTATTATACTTGCTAATAATTTATATTGAGCATCTTTTAAAGTTTTCTTCTCATAGCTTGAAGTAAATCTAGTAAAATTTACTTGCTTAGCTTCAGTCATCAGTCTATGGGTGGGTTGTATCTTGAATTTCAAGTTACTTTGTCTTCCTTTAAATTTTAGTCTAGGTGTGTCTTTATATTGTTGTTCTCATGAGTCGGGATTAGGTTTGACAAGGATTGTGGCAACTCTTGTTTCAAGCTATTTTTGCCCCTTTCGAAGAAATTTTCTGGCTCTACCACAGGTTACAACCTAGTAATCATAGTTTGGAAGTTGTGTTTTGGATGTTTAGTAAGTTGCATTTGTTTGGAAATTGTATAGCATTAATTTTTTTTTTTTTTTGATAAATAAAGTTTATTACCACAGCATCAAGAAGATGCTAAAAGAATACAAAACGAACCCCGCAAAATAAGGACCTAACCAACTAGATCATCAACCAAATCTAAGATAACAAATAAATCTGGAGTCACCCTTCCTGACACCCAACTGTATAAAACACCAAAAAACCGAGACTCGAAACAAGTAATGGATTGAGCACTTCTTTGAAAAATCTAACAATTCCGCTCCAACCAAAGCAACCACATCAAACAAAAAGGAGCTAGAGCTAAAGTCCAAGCCTTCCGTCTCCGCTTCCCAACTCGACCACCCCCCAACAACGAAGAACCTCCCTGACTTGCTTCGGCTGAACCCACACCACTCCAAACAAAGAGAAGACAAGCACCCACAAACGAGAAACAAACTGACAGTGAATCACCGAATGGTCCACTGTTTCCGTATCCTCACAACACATGCAACACCAATTAGCCAAAATATGATGCCGGCGGATCAAATTTTCAATAGTCAAGATCCTACCAAAAGCTGTTGTCCACACAAAGAAAGCCATTTTCAATGGAACACTAGGGACTCACACAGAATGCCAAGGGAAAACCCCCCCTTCACCACCACACAAGAACAAATAAAAAGACGAGACTAAAAAAACACCTTTAGCCCCTGGAACTCCCCAAACCAAAACATCCGCCCCTTCCCGCCCAACCTGAACCTCATATAAAAAGGCCAACAAATCCACTAACTGCCCAACCTCCCAATCCTGCGTATATCGACGAAGAACAATATCCCAAACCAACCCCTCACCTCCTCTCCAGCCAAGTAAGATACCACCAATGCCTCAGGATCCACCACCAAACGGTAGATCAAAGAAAAACACTGTAGAAGGGTAATTGGCCTACACCACTTATCCTTCTAGAACCGCACTCGAGTTCCATTGCCCACCCGAAACTGGACTCTATCCCAAAACTGAACCCTGCCCTGCCAAATCCCCTTCCACAACCCACACCCAAAAGAACTCCCTACCACCTTAGTACACCATTCTCCTTGCCCCAACCCACACTTGGAAGCCATCACCCTACGCCACAAGTGATCCCGTTCCTGAGAAAACCTCCAAAGCCACTTCCCCAACAAAGCCAAATTAAACCTACACAGCCTAGTCACCCCCAACCCCCCAGCTGTCTTAGAGCAACAGACCTTGTTCTCAATAAATGAGATGATACCGAAACTCCCCACTATCACTTTCCCATAAAAAGTCGCGCTGCAGCTTTTTCAACCAACGAGCCACCGACACAGGAATGACATGCACTGACATACAATAAGTCGAAATACTACCTAACGCACTCTTCACCAAAGTTAGCCTCCCTCCCTCTCTCCCTCCCTCCCTCCCTCCCTCTTCGATAGATATTGCTTCTTTCATCCTGTAAACCGGCACTAAACCCGTCCCAACACCCCATCCCACACCCCCTTCGTCTTAAAAGGAGCCCCCAAAGGCAACCCCAAATAAGACACTGGCAAATGAGACATCTTACAGCCCAAAATAGCTGTTAAAGACGGAAGTTGAACAACCTCCCCTACTTGAATCAGCTCTGACTTCGCCAAATTAACCTTCAAACCTAAGACCACCTCAAAGCATAACAAGACACATCGCAGATACCCTAACTGCTTTGGATCAACCCCACAGAAAATCAAAGCATCATCAGCGTACAACAGGTGAGAAACACCAACCCTATCTGCAATCAAAAAACCCTCCAACAAGCCCTCTTGCACCGCCCAAGACAACAACAAACTCAACGCCTCCATGACAAGAATAAACAACAAAGGGGGCAATGGATCCCCTTGCCGCAATCCCCGAAACGTTTGGAAAAAAAACCCGCCGGCATCCCATTCACCAATACAGACATTCATACTGTCGAAATACAAAACTAGATCCACCACCTCCATCTTTCCCCAAAACCCATCCGCTCCATAACTACCATCAAAAAATCCCAACTGACATTATCATTAGTCTTCTCAATATTTAACTTACAAATCACGCCTGGCTGACCTTTCTGCAACCGAGAGTCACACATTCATTGGTCACTAAAACAACATCTAAAATCTGACAACCACCCACAAAAGCATACTGGGATTCCGACACTACCTCCCCCACCTGCAACCGCAACCTATTGGCCAAAACTTTCACCAACTTGTACACACTACCCAACAAACTAATAGGATGAAACTGCTGAATATCTGCAGCCCCTGCGACCTTAGGAATCAAAGCAACAAAAGTCACATTGAAACTCTCCCCAAACTGGCCCGTCTAATAAAACTGTGACATCACTGCCATCACATCCCCCTTAACAACCCCCCCAACAATATATCTTAAGCTTTTATTGTCACAGGTCTGGAAAATAAATAAACTTATATAAGTTAAGCTGTTCCCTTAGCCCTTACATCCCTAATTCTGTTCAGCTCCAACTCTCCTTTCGGTTAGGGATCTCACCCTCTATTCATATTGGAAAATATTAGGAATAGATCTTAATATTGTAGTAGCCGTTGAGAAATTTTTCAGTCACTCTTGAACAAAGTCATGTTAAGATGTTAGGGCTCAATGACTTCTCTTTAAATAAGGCATGTTGAGCTACTCTTGTCAAATCTATTATCTCATCCCTCGTTCATTATCTTTCTGTCTAACATCTTCTTAAGTTTCTTTGCAAATCCCGAGTATTGGGGTTTAAGGATGTTATTCACTTAGGTTTTTCTTACTAAGCTAGGTTGGAGAATTTTTACAAATCCCGAGTCTTTGTTCTCCTCTTTCTTTAGACCTAAATACTGTTGCAATTCCTCTCTTTTTCATGCTTCTCCTTCTCCCTCTTATTCGTGGTTTTGAAGGAGTGTTCTCTATGGTAGACAAGTCCTTTGCAATGCTTATGTTGGTAAGTTGGTAGTGTGCATTCTATCTCAATTTGGATTGAATACTAGATTCCAAACTGCCCACACAACCTGACTTAATACATTTCCCCCTCCTACTCTCATTCTTCCCAACAACTGTCTGAGCTTTTATTTCCTAATTCTAACTCTTGGAATTTACACCTCCTTTCCTCCATTTGCTTGCCCAATGTTGTTTCAAACATTTCATCTCTTCCTCTATCACTTTTATGAATTTCCTGATGGATTGGTCTTATTCTTCCTCAATTCATTACACTGTTAAATCTGCTTATAATCTTCTCTGCTCTAATACTGTTCCCCCCAATCTTCTTTTCGATTCTCCTCTGGTTCCACTTGTAACATTAGCATTTGATTCACCATTTGGAGCCTTCCTCTTCCTTTCATGCTGCACGTCTTTCTTTTGCAATTCTACCACAAATTCACAATAGGTTTACCCTTCGTGCTCCTAATATTAAATAATTATTATTGAATTAGAGTTTTAGTTTGGTTAGGATTCTAATATTTGATTTCTTATTCTATTAGGATTCAATTTTCTAGTTTGTTTAGGTTTCTTGATACATAAATATTATGGTTTACATTGCATTATTTAGCTTTTGAATAATGAGAATTTGAGTGTTTAGGCTCTGATACCAATTCATGTAGTTTTAGCTTTTGAATAATGAGAATTTGAGTGTAAAGGCTCTGATACCAATTGATGTAACTTTCTTTCATAAGGTGTCCTACATCACCTATCCAATGGGTAAGCATCATCCGGGTCAAATTTGATACACACATACAATACAACAATTTCTTATGCAATGAGGTTCTTGATTCTGTCGAATAATTTATATAATATCAATGAGAAATGAAAAGAGGTAGGGTGATTTTGATTCTTAACTTGTTTGCAAATTGTGTTGCTTGGAATGAGTGATTCGTCCTATAATCAACTGTGTGGCTTGGTTGCATTAGTGAATCCCAAGGCCTATCCTGTCTTCATTGCAGGTATCAGCCTGCATCAGTATCGACTATGGCCCTGTGGTATGTTAAGCATTTCTTCATAATCACGTGCAGAAGATAAAGACAAACTAAAACTAGAGTATTGTTATGTTAACAATTGAGGTCACCTTATTTATCAAAAAAAAAAAAAACAATTGAGGTCACCTTGCCACATATAGGCATTTTGGCTTGGACATAATTCGACATTCGAATGCAGATAGTGGAGCAAATGAGTCAACAGTAGAATAACTGAGGATTAATCTGATGCTTTTCAAGCAATGGGAACCAATCATTGGATATGGTTTGACATTTGTATGCAAAAAGTGGAGCAAATGTGTGAACAGTAGTATAATTAAGCATTGGGAACCAATCACATTTTTGTGATTATTCATATTTTTAAATCTGATTGGTAGGTGATGATAATTTTGAAGCAGTGTAGAGTGCTTGGTCACTCTATTTCTGATGAACAGAATATGTGGCAACTGTGTCTCACCCCTCATGTACTTCTAGCTCTGAACCCTTCAATATTACATTATCAAATGGGGTGCTTGTTAGGGAAGATGAAAAGCAAGTTAATTAGATTAATTAGTATTTAGTACTGACTACTACTTAATGCTTTGCTGTTTCATGCCTACTAATTTGATTTGATGTGTGTTCAAATATCATGGTGGAATCTCTTAGTTCATTATTGTCAGACAAAAGTACGGAAAATTACCACATGATGTATGATCAACTTCTGTTATTTTGGTTCTTTTTTCTAGCATCTTTTTGGTTTATTGGCATTTATTCTTTTTTTTTAATGGGAAAAACTTTAGGTTCTTGGTTTCGTACTTGGTTGTCCAGTAAACTTTTCGATCTCACTAATAAGAAATATTGATTGGTGAATATTTCTCATGTTTATACGCTGATCAAAGGCTGATGTCTTAACATGAAAATTCATCAACTGATGTGCCACAAGTGGTTAATGTTTTTTTTTTACATTCATTTGTTTGATAGTTTCTTTTATTTGATGCATTTGAAAGCTGCTGTAACTTAAACCCAACTTTTAATCTACAGAAACCGCTCCTTTTGGCAGTACTAGGAGTTTTGAGTTGGAGACAGATTTTGAAACTCACATGTCATTACCTATAAAGTGTAGGCATGATTTGATTGATTTACTTGGGCCTGTTTTTGCTACGAAGCAGTGTGGTTTCAATTCTCTATAATAACTTGGTCAAATAGCGCAATTAGTTGCTTATGGAATAATAATCATTGTGAATAAATACACGTGAAGTGTTGAACTCCTAGATTTTGGAAAGGAGTTATATGTGATGACTAAAAAGAAAACTGTTTTTGAAAATTTTAAATTAATTTGTCTTACTGACTTTTAAAATTTATAATCCAATGATACAGATGTGCAGAGCCTGAGATGTTGAAATTGAGTCGGCCATTTTGGGAAGACGTACAAATAAACAGAGCTCTTACAGTGTTGCTTCAGAAAGCGGAGGTCGCCTTTTGTTCATAGCTGTGCTGGAGCTTCTTGAAAGAGTGAAGCAAGCCAGACTTACTGCATTGTCTTTTTGAAACACTTTACTTTTGATGCCATTCCAATTTTCATATAGATTTCAATTGGTGCTGGTTTTTTTTTTTTACTTAGAATATGATGAATTTGCTGTCTGGTTCTAGTTCTCTGCCATGGAATTTGAAAGCAAAAAATTACTGGGACCTTGAATTTATTGATCTTTCTTTGCCAGTGACTACTTAAAAGTTTGACTCAGTGATGGTTCAAAAATAAATATTTCATGATTAGAATACTTTAATATATTGTTTTTTGGTAATTTACACTGACCACTTTTGATAGTTTAGAAAAATTACAGTATGATTTCTAAGTTTGGCATAATTATATCGTCATTTCTTATCGTAAGGCTAAAATATTCAAAATTAATGAAGATAGTTGTAGATATATGGATAAAAAAAAGGGGTTAAATATATGTTTTAGTATAAAAAATATAAATATTATTTTTTCATTAATATGACAAATGATGTAAAGGTATTTAAATATTATGTAAATTAAAATTTAATAGAGTCTGGTGTAATTATGTCAATTTAGCCCCTAATCTTTAAAAGTATTTTAATTTGGTCTTTAATGTATGAAAGTGTTTTAATTTAGTCAGTAATATTTAAATTGTGTCAATTTTTTTTAATGTATAATATTTTGGAGATTAAATTGATATAAGTTCTGTTTCCAAAAAAAAAAAAAAAAAAAAACAATTGATATAAGTCCAACTGTTGACTTTTTGTTCCCTTTGATTCTCATAAAATATAAAATGGCTTGAATGTGACTGTGAGAGAAGAAAAAATTTAGAAACATATAAATCAATTGTACAATTAAAAACAATTCATTTAAAATAAATTAAAAATTATGTATAATTTTGTGATTAATTTATAGGGCAAACTTCACTTTTTCCCTCTATGGTTTAGGCCATGTGCGGATCACCCCCCTCACTTTCAAATATAACCACATAACCCCATGTAGTTGATGGAGTAATGTGCACCGTTAACACCGTGAATGGCAAACGTAAAAAGACCAATTTGCCCTTGTATATATATATCGAAGCTTGCTCACCAGTTTCACTTCCAAAAGTTGTGCATCTGAGAAGAGGAAAGTGAAAAGAATTAGGGTTGTTCAATTGAACGATTCAACAAATTAGGGTTGTTCGATTGAACAGATTAGGGTTTCAATCGAACGAAATAGTGTATAGATTTGAGAAAGTAGGGCTTCAATTGTTCGATTGTCACTGATTTGGAGATTTACGAAGCAAACGAAGTCCAAAAGTTCACGAAGAATAAGTTGTAAAGTATTTTTTCGATCATTGCTTTTTATTTTGTGCTTCATTCGATTCGATTTGCTGATATATATATATATATATATATATAAAATGTTAGTTGATGTATTTTTTGTTGCTATATACTGTGGTCCCGTATGTTTTGTATATTAGGATTTGTGTGCCTCCCTTTTTCATACCATTAGTGGTTAACTTTTTGTCATGGCACTGTGTGCGATGCAGTTGTTCATATCCTGTTGCTATGTGGTTTTTTTGTATATATAAAGTTCATATGTTGTGGTCCTCTATGGTTGTTTGTTTCTTTGTAGTGAATGATGTGAGTGTATTACTTTGTTTGTTTATTGTCATTGTGTTTTGCGTGGGGTATGCACTGAAAATGTGAAGTTTATCTCTAATCCCCAATGTATTACTTTGTTTGTTTCCTTCTTCAATTAACTTTTAACTTTATGCCTAAAGAATAGGCTTTTTAATTCTATTACTTTATGCTTTTATATTCTGTTTCTGTTTTGTGTGATCTGTTTGAGGATTAGGGATTGTTTATTATTTTAGTTTATGTTGGTCACATGCATGACTATATCTTTGTTTAGGGTTGTGGGTTGTGGGTTGTGGTCTCAAAATATATTGATGAAAGTCTTTTCTATTTTAGGAGTGAATGTTGAAAATGTCAGACAAATTCATAACTGTTCAAATGCACCATGGGGGCCATTTTGTCTTTCATCCACATGTTGTTTATGAGGGTGGTAGGGTGAATGAAATAATTAATTGTGACCTTTACAAAATGTCTATATTTGAGTTAAGAGATCTTTATTATGACCTAGTTGGTGGAAAAGGAGCAAACATAGATATGTACTATACATGGCCTGGTTATAGTTTAGATGTTGGGTCGAAAGCAATGTACAGTGATGCTGATGTGATGAAAATGCTTGAGGCTTATAAGGGTTTGGATTATGTAGTAGTTTATGTAGAGAAGAGTGTAGATCCTATTATGGTTTTGTCATCCAATGGTGAGTTGTTGTCAGATCTCAATGGTGCAGAACAGGGTGGTAATGCCATAGGTGGTGGTAACACAGAACATGGTGGTAATGCCATATGTGGTACTGACACAGACATTATTGATATAAACTTGTCTGATATTGACATCATAGTTGATGACATTAGGAATGACTCAGATGATAGTGCAGAGGTAGTTGAGAGTGAGGATGTGGGTAAGGGATGTGAGGGTAGTGATACACAACATGAGGGTAATGATACACAATATGAGGAGGGGTTGCAGCATACTACTGACTCTGAATCTGTAGAAGGTAATAAGGCTGATGAGAGTGACAGTGCACAGAGTGAGACTGAATTTTTGGTTGATGAAGACAGAACTGATAGTGATGATTCTAAGGACTTGGACTATATAGTTAGTGAAGAATATAGTGACACTAAGACTTCTGAGGATAGTTCAAAGGAAAGTGATGACCAAAGTTGGTTGTATGAAGACCTAAAGGGTCCAAATGATGACGTTTTTTATGAAACCTCACACAGAAGAACTGAAGGACCACCACCTAAAGTTAATCTACCAGGTGATGTTGGTTGGTATTCAGATGTTGATGATGATGATGAATTGAATAGTCTTAAAGGGTCATCAGATGAGGCAGATGATGCTAGATACCCAGAATACAAAGAATGTATGATGAAGAATCCCAAACTTGTAGTTGGAATGAAATTTCCCAATCCCCAAGTTTTCAGAGAGTATTTGAGGGAGTTTAATGTGGTGCATGGTTATGATATAAGGTACATCAGAAATGAGAATGCTAGGATCGCTGCTGTTTGTAGGCATGGCTGTACTTGGAGGATACATGCCTTTCCATTTGGGGGAACCCCAACTTTTCAGATCAAAACTCTAGAGGGAAACACACATGTGAGAGGAATTACAGTAACAAACAAGCCAACTCTAAGTACTTGGAGAAGAAGTTTGTAGATGAGGTGAGAGATGACCCCTCCATTAACATAGCCTCTTTCAAGAAAAAAATTAGAAGATAGATAATTGTGGATGCAAGTAGGTTTCAAATTTATAAGGCAAAGAGAAAAGTAAGGGAGATAATTGTAGGGGATTTTGCAAAGCAATATCACAGGATTAGGGATTATGAAGCTACAGTTGTTAGGAAAAATCCAACCTCACACATTTCAATAACAACTAATCTTGAAAAGACAGAGCCTACATTTGAAAGAATGTATTTCAGACTTGGTGCACAGAAAGATGGATTTCTAGCAAGGTGTAGACCAATAATAGGACTAGATGGTTGTCATTTGAAAGGGATTTTTGGAGGGCAGCTACTCAGTGCTATTGGCAGAGATAGAAATGATAACATGTATCCTATTACAGTGGCTTTGGTTGAGATAGAATGTAAAGCCTCTTGGTCTTGGTTTTTTCAAGAATTGATGAGTGATATTAGGAGTGTTAAGGAGACAGGGTGGACATTTATATCAGATAGATAGATGGGGTTGGTTGAAACATTTGTAGAGTTATATCCTATTGCAGATCACAGATACTGCTTGAGACATATGTATAGTAACTTCAAGACAAAATACAATGGTTGTATATTGAAAGACCTGTTCTGGAAAGCTGCATCAACTGGAAATGTGCATGAATTCAATTATTGGATGAAGAAGATTGAAGAAGCTGATCCTAAGACTAGAAATAGGAAGACAGCTGTGGAGTGGTTGAGGGAGACTAACCCTGCTTTGTGGGCAATGTCACATTTTTCTCCAAGGAGCAAATGTGACATCCTTGCGAACAATTTAAGTGAGTCATTCAATTCTTATATTCTAGAAGCTAGAGAGCTACCAATAATCTCCATGTTTGAATGGATCAAAAGGAAATTGATACAAAGGATTCAAGTTAAAAAGGCTGGAATGGCAAAATGCAATGGTGAAATTTGTCCCAATATTCATGACAAACTTGAGAAGTTAAAGGTGGAATCAAGGAACTGCTTTGCAACCTGGTGTGGACAATTGGAATTTGAGGTTAATCATTTTCAGAGGAGGTACATAGTGGACCTAAGTACTAGGACATGCAGTTGTAAGAGATGAGATTTGTCTGGTTTGCCTTGTAATCATGCCATTAGTGCAATTCAAATCAATCATGAGCAGCCAGAAGCTTATGTGCATGAGTATTACAGCAAGTCTAGGTACTTGGATACTTATGCATTCATGATACACCTAGTTCCAGACATGCATGAGTACAAGGAAGGTGGCCAGAAATTGAATCCACCAGAAGCAAAGAAATTAGCAAGCAGACCAAAGAAGTTAAGAAACAGACAAACAGATGAGCCAAGAAATCCACACAAGGCATCAAGGAAGAACATCAATGTCACATGTGCTAAGTGTCTGCAGAAGGGGCACAATCAGAAGTCATGCAAGAACAAACTGCATCCTAAGTCCAAATTGGTGAAGGTTAGTGTATACTTATGCATTTATTTATTGTACACATGTTGTTATTTGTTTGTTGTATACTTAATTTATTGTATACTTAATTTGTTTGTTGCAGCAGAGATGTACTACTGGGCAATCATCTCAACCTGCATTAACTCCTACTCCTGCTCCTGCTCCTGCTCCTACTCCTACTTCTACTCCTACTCCTACTCCATCAACAAGCATCCCATCAAATGAGGTAACCAACTTTTAATGTTGACTTGTAACTTCAAGTAGGAAACTAACTGGAAATTTTTTTGCCTTAGATGTCCAGTAACATCTAAACTAGAAGAGGAGGCCAAGCAACATCTCAGCCACCAATGAGTACTACTTCTATTGGACTGAAAAGGAGGAGTACTAGGTCATCCACTTAGGTAACTCACTTGTTTATATAACCAACTTTTTAATTTTGTAACTTTTCAGTTTGTTAATTGAAAATGTTGTTGCAGCCTACAAAACTACCAGCCCATGGTGGAAAGACATCAAGTGGTCCTTGCAAAGGACCTGAAATCACAGTTGGTGGGACGGGTAGAGGTAGAGGACCAATTAATGCATCTGCATTTGGAGTCAATGTTGGAAGAACAGGAGTCAATGTTGGAATGAATGCTAATGTCAAAGGGCATGCTGTTTCAGTAACTTCTGTATTAGAGACAATCAAAGCAAGGAGACTGCACAAAGAACTGGCAACTAGGTCAAAGTAGACTATACTTATAGTTATGGTTTTTGTAATGAAACAATACTTATAGTTATGGTTTTTGTATATAGAGTTATGTTTTGTATTTATAGTTATGGTTTTTGAGAATGGTTTTCAAATGCAGCATGCTTCTGTAAATGGATTGGTATTGAATAGCATTGTCAACATACTTCTGTAAATGGATTGGTATTGAATAGCATTGTGAATCTTGGTTTTTTTTTTTTTGGTATTGAATAGCATTGTTTGTGTTAGAAATGTTGGTTGTATATTTTGCATTGGAATGCAATAAAAGAAATTAAGCTCAGCAGGGTTAAATAGCATTGCCAGCATACTTTTGTTTGTTGATTTTTTTCCAATTAAACCCAGCAGGGTTGATTTTTTTCCAATTAGGAATTTGTAAGAATTTTTTTCAGTAAAACAAATTATGAATATGTTGGAATAATTTTCAATGTTGCAGTAAAAAAATTCATACAAAAATCATGTTGTAGTAAAAAAAAATTGAATTTATTTTCATGTTGTAATAAAAAAAAAAAACATACAAAAATCACAAGTTTCATAAACATAATTTCATTTCTTTCAAACATACATCAAGTACATAAAGCACCTTACAAATTCTTACAAATTCATTTCATACTGAACATTAACATGGTGGAAATGAAACACACAAGCAAAACCACCATCGATGTCTTCATCATCATGGTCAATGCCTCCATCTTCATCTCCAGCTTCATCAGTCTTCCATTAAATTGCACACCTTCCTCAACTCTTGGCTTCTCATCATCAATCTTATCTCTTCCATAGATAGGAGCATATCCAACTGGGTTGCACCAAGCCCAGAAATCACAACCTCCCAAATCCGCATTTTCACAAACATAGTACAACCTACCTTTTGAAGGCTTCTCAGACTCCACTATTCTATTGGCTGCTTTTCTTCCACAACAACATTTCTTGCTCATGAACCTCAACATTTGTCCTTTTCCACCTCCAATGCTTGAAGATGAGATTTTTTCTAGATAGACTACCTGCAACTTAACGTATAAAGCAACGAAATAATATAAAAAGTAAGGTAAGCTTTTATGTTTAACCCTAGGGGCATTTTTGTCTTTTCATTGCGAAGGAACTTCATCAGTTCATGCCCACTCACACCACTCTCGTGGCACTACACAGCCGGTTAGAAAACACAGAAAAGTTAACAGTGCATATTACTCCATCAACCATATGGGGGTTATATGTTATATTTGAAAGTGAATGGGGTAATCTGCACATGGCCTAAACCATAAAGGGAAAAAGTGAAATTTGTCCTAATTTATATGTAAATACAATAAATACATAGGAGAAATGCCAAACGATTAGAACAAAATACCTTCATTGGGAATGTAAGGGTGATGACGTTTGATGACAAGGATATTGACTCATCTACATACTAAATTTGACTTCAACAATGATTTACACCACTAAAAAATATATCATTAATAGCACTAATGCATTGGAAGTGGCAAAAAAAAAAAAAAAAAAAAAAAAAAAAAAACAAGGCATAGAAAGTGGACGGGGTCCACTACCGCATCATTAATGCTCCACCTAGTGCTCCTATTTTAGTGTTCGGAAGCATTTTTCATTTGACTTGGTTGATCAATCATGAGACTCTAAAAGTCATCATTTACACCAACAACTGCACATTTCATCCACAAAACAAAAACTTTAACAAAGGTTGTTCTTATCCATTGATGGGTGCCTAGGAATGGAAAGGAGTAGGATTAGAGAAAAAAATCAAAAAAATTGTGAATTGATTTAATTAAGATCAAAATGTTTGTTTTAGTTTAATTTTTTTAATACAATCCGATTTATAATTTTATAGGTATAGTTTCAATTTGAAACAAACCGAATTGTTTAAATATATATATATATAATTTATTATTTGTGATAGACATTTTGAATACCTTAATTTATAAATTATTAATCTTTACTCTTGGAAGTGTATTCTTGTATAAATGTAGAATCTTTAACAATTATTTAAATAATTGTGTTTGTAAAATAATGACATATTACTTGATATTTAGTATGTTGTGAATCATAATAAAGTTTATAAAAATTGAGATTTCAAACAAATTTTTTATTCCCAACTTTTATGAAACTGTAACTAGTGATTTAATTTTGAGTTATTTCAAAATTGAACCAAAACGAAATGGGCTCACTTTAGAAATTCGTTGGTTATGCAATTCCTCATGTGTATCCACATTTGGTTGATCATCTTCACATATTCATCCTTTTGCACATTAAAAAAAAAAAAAAAAAAGTATTATCTATAAAAATAAAAAATTAGCAATCAAACTGAAGGGGTAGTTTGGCATGTTTGAAAAAAGTCAAAAAGTCACTATCCTATTTAAATCACATTATCTTATTTAAGTCACATCACTTGTCTAACACATCATTTCAAACTCAATCCAAACCCAACTCATATTTCATAAAAAGTCAAAAAGTACACTTATTTAGATCATCCCAAACAACCCTGACAATTGACTTCCTCAAAACCAATCACAAGAGGAGAATTCTAACTGAGTTATAATCGAGCCAAGTGTGGCATGCATGAAAGAGGTGGCAATTTTTTCTATTCTTTTTTCTTATGCAATTACCTATTTTTGAAGTAGCTTAAAAGTCAGATTTTTAATTTTTTTGGCTTTTTTTTAAATATGCAAAAAAATAAAAATAAAGAGATGATGTGATTCAAAAAAGTTAAAAAGCTAATAAATTGGCTTTTAACCTAGTTGCCAAAATAATCATCTTAAACTTTTTTGAACTGAAATCTTTACTTGTATATATAGAATTTTTTTGGAATGATGTGACAATTTTAAGTGCTTTCATTTAGCTTGTATAGAATTTTGATCTAAAATAACATGATAATTTTCAATCCTATCATTTTAAAAATAAAATTTCATGCTCTTTGCACATATCAAGCCCTAGTTAGTTCTTGACCTCCACTAGATCAACGTTGACTTGCAACAAATGATTAAAGATTATTGCAAGAGACACTCATTAATGTGTGGATAATATAAAATGATATCAAGAGATAACGTAAAAAATATATGTTCATATTTTGAACTCTAATCATGGTGGTGCACTAAGCATTCTAGTGTCTTCTTATAAGCTGAACATTTTAAATGCAATTCATGCTCATAAATAATTGCAAGTAGATAATATAGACCAATTAAATTGATTAAAAATTAAAACAAAAGCGATTTACCTTTTATATTATTCTAAAATCATCTTTCCAAATATTAATTAAAAAAAAGATAAGGAGATGAGGATAAAGAAATGGGACTAGGGCTTGGAGTTCAGCTATAGGGGTGGCCAAGCATCCATTTGATTCATCAAAATTGAATGACTCGAATCAAATCGTTCCGACAATTTCAATGATCCGAACGGACAGATGCGGATGCGTTTTTTTTTAATCTGTCTAAATTTGAACAGATGGTGGATGGGTGACCCAACCCGATCCGCTTACACCCTTAATAATTAAATGATATTATGTTTTTATGCTTTGTGTATTAAAAAGATCTTTTATTTCTAATTATATTTTACTATATATAAAATATAAAAATTAAACCTTTATTTTTATTATAAAAAATGAAGAATCAAAGATTTTGAGACCAAAATTGTAAAAAAATATTGAAAAATAGTTCAAGAAATGACTAAAATAATAAAATCCAACCGCCAAACTCATATGCATCTACTCACCAACCTACACGACCTGCTTAATTCACATCCGCTAAGCGGATAGATTCGAATTGATTTTTTCCAATCCACCTAAGTTCAAACGGATGACGGATGAGAAACCACTCGACTCAACCCGATCTACGAGCACTCCTATTCAGTTGCTTGTTGTGTTGCCCTAATTCTCATTTCATTATTGGTCGTTAAAGTAAGAGAATTAGTAGTTCAATTGTATCGCCTCTTTAACTTAAATAAATTTCGACTCTCACATTATCTCACTTTCTCTATACAATAATCATACATATGTCGATAGTATCATTTCATCATTTATTCTACCATCATCATAACTGGATATAAAAAGTTAGCTTTTAGCTTTTATTCATTTTGAGTTATATCATATCTCTCATTTTTTATCCACAAAAAGATAAAATAAGACAAAAAAATTAAAAAGTCAACTTTGTATCAACTTTCCAAAACACCACTCATATGTAAATATAATATGATTCACTCTCCCATGGCCCCTTTTGATCATTTAATTAAATTCTTTCTGACATTAAAAAAAAAAATTGAAATAAATAATGTAAGCACACTAATTCCTTGCATGAATGCATATTTATTAATATAAAATTGGTTACTTTATGGTCAACAGCTTCCCTAGTTTTAAACCGCTTCCCTAGTTTTATAAACCTTATAATGAATTGAAAAAAGGGTTGTGATTAGTGCCCGAATTTGGGGCACTAATGCCCCGAATTTCCCAAACAAGGCAAAAAAAAAAAAAAAAAAAAAAAAGTTACCAAAACTGAAAATTAGGGCATTAGTGCTCCCAGTTTTAGTGCCACAAATCATTTGTTGAAAAGAATGAATTGTGAAAAAGAAAAATTGCCCTTTCCATTGAACCATGAGCTTGTTGCCATAGATTAATAGTACACTTAGGTCTCATTTGTCAACTATATATTTTAATTAAAAAGTCAAAAAGTCACTATAAATTATCACATCACTCTCTCTACTTTTCTGCATATCTTTTTGTAAAAAGTTAAAAAGTTATTAAAATAGACTGTTCCCAAACGAGGCCTTAAGGTCTTTTCGACCAATCTTCAAATAAGTTAAATTTTGGATAAAAACAAGTAAAAAATATATTTGATTGGATAAATAGATAACTTTTTCATAAAATAAATAAATAAATAAAAGAGTAATTTTTTGAAAAATCTGTGTGTATTTATGTAAAGATGATTTTATTTTCAATAAATTGAGAAATTACACCATGTCTTTTGGTTATATTAACAAGGCCTCTAGAATACTAGGGTAAAACACATATTATACATAATTTAATTAAAATATTTCAGTATTACCAAATACATCATCTTTTTTAGATTAAAAAAATACAAAAAAAAGTAAGAGAAATTAGTGATAAATCTAATCTAAGGAAGGTGTAAGGCATTAAGTCCAGTGAACATTTTTTAAGAAAATTTACCTATAAATCCCATTTTGAGGAATTATGATCCATTTAATCCTAAAGATTTTCTTATAGACCAATTAGTTCCATTAATTTTGGAAAGGTAGATTTAATATATTATGTAGAAATAAATTTACGGTCATATCCTTATTTCTATTATGTTTCCTTCTATTTTCCTTCTTTTGTGCTAGAAAGGTAATGTACATAATCTATGAGAATCAAATTTGGTATGAATTTTTATATGGGATTTTTTTTTTTTTATTTGGATAACATTTCAAAAAGAGTACAAAAATGACTTGAAATATGGGATTCCTCAAACATTCTAAAATGGTGTCGAATTCTTCAAACATTTCAAAATGAGTACAAAAACCCCTTAGCAAAGTTTGGACAAATGTATAATTTCAAATCTTAACACTCCAATATAACACTCAAACATAACACTCTAATGTAACATTTAAAAAAAAAAAATAGTTTACTTTCTCCAAACATAACACTCTAATATAATACTCCAAAAAAATTCTTAGTGTAACACTCAAATGTAACGCCCAAAAAAAAAAAAAAAATCATTGGTGTACTTTTCTCAAATATAACACTCCAATTAACACTCCAAAAAAAGGATATGAGATTCTTCAAATTATTCCAAAAGGATGTGAAATTCTTCAAACCATTCCAAAAAGAGTAAAAAAATTCCTTAGTAAGTTTTGAATAAATGTATAATTTCAAATTATGAGTGTTATGTTTGGAAAAATTACATTAAGAATTTTTTTAGTATTTTTGTGTGTTACATTAGAATGTTACGTTTGGGATAACATTGATTGGAGTGTTATGTTCGAAAAAAGTATACTAAGGAGTTTTTTTATGTTACATTGAAGTGTTACGTTTAGAAAAAGTACACTAATAAGTTTTTTTGAAGTGTTACATTGTTATGTTTGGAAAAAGTGCACCAAGGAGTTTTTTATGTTATTGGATTGTCACATTTTTGTTCATAATATGAGATTTGTTCTAGGAGGGAAAATCTAAATCCTCTATAGTGCGGATTGTCAAAATGTGTAATTTTACATTTAGAGAAACCTACTTTTATTCCTAAAAAATTAAACCCAAATATGTAAGTGACTACTCTTTTGTATAATTTTCACTTTAATGAGACATTTGGATTCAAAAGAAAAAATAAAGGACTAAACATTTCACAATATCATATTTTGGGATTTATTGGTGCTTCATCCTATTTTTTATTGATGAGAAGTTCACGCTTTTGAAATAGTTTGGTGAGAAATCCTAGAAGACATTTTGTTTTTTATTTTACCCATTGACTTTTTTTTTTATCTATTTAACTTTTCATTGACTATTTGTTCAAATTTATATTTATATGTTCAAAATTTTTGTCTATCTATTCAAATTTATATCTATCTTTTCAAACTTTTTGACTATCTATTCAATTTTTCTTCTAAATTCTATTTATCTGTTCAATTTTATATCTACCTATTCAATTTTTTCCCCTCAATTCTATCTACTTGTTCAATTTTTTTTCCTAAATTCTATCTATCTGGTTCAATTTTTTTTTCTTCTATTTGTTGAAAATCTATGTCAACATTTTTGTTTATCTATTGCAATCATCATCATCAACATCAATTTTTTTCCAAATCTATCTTATACATACACACACTCACAGATATACATACACTCAAAAGATATATATATATATATATATAGGTATGAGGCATATAAGTCTAAATACAACTAGACAACAAATACTAACATACATACATACACATACATACGTACATACTTACATACAGAATGTATGTCTATGTTTGTATGTATTTATCTATTCACATAGATACATATATATATATATATACACATACATGTATGCACGGAATTCAAAACCCTAACCTTAGCACATTTCAGATCTGCATCTTCGCCCATGTAAAGAAGGCTCCGGTTGTGGCGGTGAGAATGAAATCTCCGCAGTGGTGACAGAGGGAGGAAGGGAGACAAGCTGCGAGAGAGGGAGAAGGGGCGATAGTGAAATCTCCGCTGTTAAGAAGGCTCCCTAATATAGGAGAATGAGAGAGATAGTGGTTCTGGTGGCGGTCATGAGAGAATGAGGAGAAACGAGTGGCGGCGAGGTGAGCGGCGAGAGAGGGATGAGGAAAAGAGGAGACAAGTGGTGGTGGAGCGGCCATGAGAGAATGAGGAGAAACGAGTGGCGGTGAGGTGAGCGGCGAGAGAGGGATGAGGAAAGACAAGCAGCGAAGGCGGTGGTAGAGTAGCCGTGAGAAAGGAAAGGGAAGAGAGGCGAGCAGCGGAGGCGCTCTGCTGTAACAGTGAGGTAGATAGAGAGAGTAGAAAGAGAAGTGGCTAAAAAGTAGGATGTGGATGACTGTATAACATTATATAGGAAAATTTAGCCAAAACCCCTCCATTGGACCTTTGTTTGGTAAAAATGATAGTCCAATTTATTTTGCTTCATAAATCCCTAAGGAGAAAATACATAATTGAGGGAGGACAAAATATATATATATATATATATTTTCTTGGATAATATTACCACAGTAATATGTTACTGTGAAGCAGACTAACATGTTATTGTGAGACTGAATAATATGTTACTGTTACTGTTTACATCAATTTCGACAGCAATAAATTTTTTTTTTCTTAAGAATTTCATAGTCAATATGAATCATATTTGATAGATTTTGATGAGAGGATTCTAAAAATATTAATTTTATTAAAAACTAACATTTACATCAAAAGTTATATTATTTTAAAGTTTAATATTTTGATAATAATATTATGTGTTAGACTTTTCAAAGAAAACTTTTATTTGTTCTTAATGTATTAAAATTTTATTATGAAGAAGTTTTAACCAAATCTCCCATATGTATGTAAATGGATAGTTTGATCTTTTTATACTAACTTGTTCTTATGATAAAGTATTTTAGTGCTTGAACTTACCGACAAAGAAAATTTAAATTTAAATTTAAATTTGTGGCATGGGCACCCAAAAAGCAATTGCGAAACTCTAACATAAACAATACTATCCCTTTTAACCTCTTCCACTCTTTTTTATTTTTATTTACTTTTATATTTTTTATTCTTTTAATGGGGTGTGAGATGCTAAAAGGAGAGTGCGAATTTTGTTTTCTTTCTATTTTTATTTTTATCAGTATCTTTTTTCTTCTTTATGTCTATTATTTGACATGAATTTCACTTTTGGGGACTGTATCACTAACCAAAAAAAACAAAAAACAAAAAAAATTAAGACATCAATCAAATTACCCAATAAATCATATGAGGTTCATACCCTTTTGTGAGATTGGTAATTTATGATTATTTTGGAAAGATGATTAAAAATTAATTTTTTGATTTTTTTGACTCTTTTTTAAAAAACGTGTAAAAAAATAGAGAGGTGATATGACTCAAAATAAGTTAAAAATTAAAAGATGACTTTTAATTATCTTCCTAAAATAGTCCTTACTTGGTGCCTTTGTCTTAGTTCAAGTTTCATACTCATTTCCATTTGTATATGTTTAAATACATGCATGCATTGCATAATATATATACACACATAGAGAGTAGAGATCAATGGAAGACATTGAATGTGAGTCAGATTTTACTCACATATTTTCAAAATGTATTAATAAAATATATATATATTTTTTCTAAAGTTTAAAATAACAGAGTTCGTAATTTTGAATTGAATTAA
Organism: Camellia japonica; assembly: GCA_030407325.1. NCBI lineage: Eukaryota > Viridiplantae > Streptophyta > Magnoliopsida > Ericales > Theaceae > Camellia > Camellia japonica. The sequence goes on from JAPPVO010000031.1 coordinate 67,838,472, forward strand.
TATATTTTTTAAATTTGAAATCTACTATTGTAGATCAATTAGATTATGTGTATTGTTCATAAATTCATTTTCCAAAGCACACTTGTATTGCACATACATGTAGGCATCGATTCTCCTATCAATTCCCACTGTCTCTAGGTTCTCCATCTAGTATTTTTTAGAAAAATGTTTGGAAGCTCAAAGGGAATGTTTGTTTGGAAGGAGTAGAGTGTAGGATAGAATTCTATTTCCATTACATGTGATAGTCTGACGTTAGGTTAAAAAAATATAAGTTGGACTAATAGTCAATTGGACTATTAATCCCTTATTTGTAAGATTATTGTGTCCCATGAGGGGGTGTGGGATAAAAAAATGTGGGATAACTCCCCAGAATTTGAAGGTTAAAATAACATTTTTGGCCCTCATTTTTTGCCCTCAATTTTTTATTTATATTATTTTTAAATATACTTAGTAAAGTAAAATAAAATTTTAAAATCTCAACTAAAATTTAAATTAAATTAACACTCCAATAGATTATAATCCCCCTTTAAAAATTCAATTTATTTAATTAAAAGTTCAATTTATACAATTTATTTAATGAAAAATAAAATTAAAAGTTCAATTTATTGAAAGTTCAAATTAAAATAAAATTAAAAAACCTCAACTAAAAATTAAAATAAATTTATATAATTTTTATTGATGTTCTATTTATTTAATTTTTTAAAAGTTTTAGTAAAAAAGTTAAATAAAATAGGATACATATTGGATTCAGTAGAATAGTTCAATCCAAACATGTAATCCCATAACTAAACAAAAATAGGATTTAATAGAATAGTCTAATCTAGAGATTTAATTACATGACTAAACAAACATATGATACAAATCCAATCCAATCAAATAGTTCGAGAACAATGTATCACAGGACTAATAGTCCGGTGGATTACAATCTCTCCCATCCAGTCCGTCCAAACAAACACACCCAAAAGCCTCGTTTGGCAAGTGGCTTTTTTAGCCAAAAAGTCACTAAAAAAATCAAAAAGCCAATAATTCATACCAAAAAGTCAAATATTTCATTTTCTCTCTACTTTTTGCACATTTTTTTATAAAAATTCAAAAAGTCATCCCAAACATACTAGTTTTTTTTACATCACATTTTAGCCAAAAAGTTGCTAAAAAAGCATGTTCCCAAACGAGGCCTAAGTGTTTGTTTTGAAGGATTGGCCATGAGATTGGACTATTAGTCCGGATGGACTAATAATTCATTGTTTGGTTCAAAAGCTTTGCTCCGAACTATTAGTCCTATATTTGTGAGACTGTTGTATCCCATGGAGGGGGGTGCGATAGAAACCATGGGATAACTCATCCCATGAGATTAGCTAATGAATTACATTTTTGACTTCTGCTATTTAATATCTTTTTTTTTTCTTATAGAAAAATCTATGCTCTTTTTTTTCTTTTTTTTTTACAGAAATAAAAAATTTATGCTCTGTTTACAGAAACAAAAATCTGACTAACCTCATCTTTACATGTATCTTGATAATTGATCAAGATCAATTTATGTTGTATGTACTCAAATTGAAGATCAATCTATGTTGTGTTGTATGTACTCAATTTAATCAAATACTTTTAGTTTGTTTTTAAAAAAAATGATAGAAATTGAAAACATTTTTTTGTGGATTGTAAACATCTGTTGAGTGTAATTAAAATAGTCATAAAATTTAAAAATCTCAACTACAAATTAAAATAAATTTATGTAATTTTTATTAATATTCTATTTATTTAATTTTTTAAAAGTTCTAGTAAAAAAATTAAATAAAATTTATAATTCAGATTTAATATTCCTATTATTTAGTAAATAATTCAAAAGGGCAAAATAGTCTTTTAAGCATTTATCATTCTTCATAATATCCTAAACAAACATGAGATTCAATAGAATAGTCCAATCCAGACATCTAATCCATGACTAAACAAACATAGGATATAAATCCAGTCCAACCAAATAGGTCAAGGACAATGTATCTCAGGACTAATAGTCCGATAGATTACAATCTCCCTTTATCCAATCCGTCCAAACAAGTGTGTGGGGCCTACAGTGATGGTGATGTTTCAACTTCTTTTTTTTTCCTGCCACATCATTAGAATTCAATTAAAATTTTAAAATTAGGAGAATGTATCATTACTGTATTTTTTATTATTTAGGTACATAATAAATAATAATCACGTGGTGTTCAAAATATGTGTGATAATTTTTTACTTAAAAATCACAATGGATCAAAATTTCCTATTATGGCAATTTATTTGTTTGTGGTTAAAATTAAAACAAAGTCATGTCATGTTATTTTAAAATATGTGATTCACAGAATATCTAATATTTTAATATTATTTTACTTTAATTATAAACTCGAGTTATCATATCTTGTTGTTATGTTGAATTTTTTTTTTAAATAACAATAAAATAAAATAAAAATCATTGCACAAAACCATTACAGAGGATAAAGTAACACACTTAAAAGTTGATTCTATTTGTTATAGAGAGCGAAACATGTCAGGGAGAAGAATGCTAATCAAAAGATTTGGATTCCGGGGATGATTTATGTTACTTGAAACGTGGATTGTTTTGGTATGTGAAATAGAAATATAGTATATTATATGTTTTAAAATGTGATATGATAGGGGTAAAGTTATATATATTATACTACAAAATATAAGATACTTTTAAAGTAATTTTTTTTTAACTATTCGACATCTAATAAAATATATATATTTTTTTATTCTTTATGTTTTTGTCTTGTCAAAACTTAATTCACCTTAGATTTTAGTTATTATATTTGATGTTTTTTCTTCTAAGATAAAATTTAAGGAAATTTATTGAGAAAAACTTTTGGGATCCTTTCAGACCACTAAATTTATCATTTTGAAACGAAAGTATACCATATTTCGGAATGTGCATACCAATACATAATTCACTGGGAAATTAGCATTTTCTGATAATACAAGAGATGATCAAGTTGATTTGTTCTAGTCACTCCAGCTTGATAATCTTCAGCCCAACTGAGTGAGAAGTTATTGGTTCATCCAGGGCTAGCCACATGGCGCTCCACATGAATTGTGATTGGTGGAAAGAGTGAAATTTATAATTTTGTGTTAGGTGATTAAAGAACATGAAGAGATGTGGGAGTTAGTAATTGGCCTAGGGTATGGCTACATGATACTTAATACCAACTAATAATTTTTCCAACTTAGGCTCTATTTAGACAAATAAATTTTAAATGAAAAGAATTGACTTTAAATTTAATCAAAAAAGGAGAATCAATACCGAACGTGCCGAACAATTTTAATGAGTTTCAAATTTTATTCAAACTTAATTTGTTAATTTTTTGAGCTGATCTCGAACGAATTTTTGGCAAGTTAAGTTTGAGTAGTTTAATATTTTTATATAATTTTAAACTCGAGTCAAATGAGCAATTGACTATTTAAACTTAATTTGAAAATTTTAATAAACTCCAAAATATGTTTAAAATTGATTTATTTATTTAACAAACCAAACTCAAACGCATTTTTAACAAGTTGAATATGAATCAAATTCGAACTATTTGATTCGTTTATCATCGGTAACCAATTTACCCAAACTATTACCACCCCTCACATGGGATGAGTCCCACAGTCCCAGCAAATGAGGCCCACTCTATTGTCGAATCCACACAAAACCGTATTGTCTTCCATTAATTTGTACTCAGATGGGTTACACTAGTACCATATATTTCTCTTGAGTATTTTGCGAAATCTAGTGAAAGAGATGGCTCAAATATTCCAATACAAAAAGCTCTCCGTGTAAAATTAGGCAGCTTTGTCGGCAAGTTGGCCTTTGAAAGACCCCACAAGTATAGAAGAAAAAAAAAATTTAAATCAAATTCTTTTTAAAAAAAATGCACAAGTGAAAGTCCTGAGAAAAAGCTCCACCCATAAACCTTTGCGATAAGCACTAGCACTATCAACACCATCAACAACAAACATCCCCATTTATCACAACAACCCATATATCAAGCTAAGCCTCCCAACCCATCTCTTCAAAATACTAACCCAAGTGCAAGCTGCAAGCACGTTCTCATCTTCCTCTTCCAGAGATAGATATGCGTCGTATGCTGGAGCTGATGAAGCGAAACCTCCAGAACATAAGGAAGAGTCCCCGGGTGGCTGACGAGACCATGTTTGGTGACGGGAATGGAGCTGAATTGCCAATGTTTGGACGCGGGATGGATAGAAGACGGTCAGGTTGGAGTGTGTTTTCGGTCATTTGCAGTGCTGTTCGGGCTCCACTCTCGCTCTTCTCCTGCCTTTCTCATCCTCACATCAATGGTGCTGATGGAGTGTGGGTGTCGAGCGAGTTGGCTCGCATATCAGAGATGAACCATCTCATGGTTAACGATAGCATGCGCTACGCTATCTTGATGTAGGAACTCATCATCACTCTTATGGTAGTGTGTTCTTCGCTAGAGATTCTGGGAGAGAGAGAAAAGAGGTTAGTTCTTAGTGAGGTAAAATGCATGGATTAGAGAATAATATAGCCCGTGTGTGTTCGGATGAGATCCATTTTGATATATGTATTTCCATTTTCTTACCTAATAGAAAGTAAAAATATATGTATGTCAATAGACTAATAGAGTTCTCTGTAATTCAAGAATAGGTTTCAAGTTGGCTGAGTTGGATCCTTCTTCGCCCTGGTTAGAGTTTTACTTTTACTTTCTATAATGGAATTACATATCCTAAACATTCAAGTATGGATCTAGGGTTGCAGGGGCGGTCGCACTTCCAAAATTTTTAAAAATTATGTATATTATAGTAGTAATTAGTAAGAAAATTTTAAACTAGAATACTTCGCACTCCAAAATTTCAGTAGTTCGCCCCTTCCAAATTATTTACATTACGAAATTTTAAAAATAATTTCTAAATTGAGTTTCATCAAATATTGATCTATTCAATTTGTTATATGTATTATTTGTTATATTTCTATATTGTTTAAAGTTACTTGTATACTTTTATTTGTTTCTATTTGTTACTATTCTTATTTTTTGTTCATATGTTATTTATATGCTGTACTTGTTTATTAAAATGTCACTAGAGCTTTTTATGTTTGTGACTTTGTGAAGTTTTTAAAAAACCATGCCACCAAATATTATTTTTGTAACTTTTTCTAAAAACATGCCACTAAAGTTTGTCTTTATTGTAGTGTATTTTTATTTTCTAGAGAATGAACAAACACAAATGAATGCAAAATAAGATGTATAAGCAAATTAATTTAATATCACTTATTGAAATAGATTATCATTATACACACAAAAACATATATTTTCAATTATAATTTTTTTTTAAAACTAAACTGCGTAATAAGATGGAAGATGATTTTATAACAAATTATTTAATCATATTTATTGAAAAAGATATTAATTAAAGTTTTGATATCAAATTTATCATAGATGTTTTTATATATATTATAAAAATTGGCAATTACAACATTATCAAATAGTTAATTTTACTAGACAGAGACATAGTAATAAATAATATTTGTTAAGTTAATGCAGACTAGAAATATGTTCAATTATATTTTTGTTCTCAATTATGTTGACAAAAAATGCCCGAATAATATTAATATTAATATTATTCTTTTTTTTCTGGTATAAACCAAAATTTAAAATTTTATAATAATTTTTTTTGGATGAAAAGTTACATGTGTTTTTACACCCTCAAACCTCAAATCTTAAATCCGTCTCTGTAAACATTCATCTATTGTGTTTTTTTATTTAATTATGTAACTCACTCAATATGAGATGGTTCGGTCCAAAAATATGAATGCATGTGTACAAATGCATAAATACATGATATATGGTACATAGTACACTTAACATTGGCAAATGCTAATGAGGTGAAAAAATTAGAAAGTTTTAGTAAAAAATGTTTTGAATTCAGTAAAAAGTCTCATGTTCTTCTCCTTTTTGTCTTTTTCTTGTGTCCTAGTGGCATGTGTTAGCAAGACCTTTTAACGTTTCATTTTGTTATAACTTATAAGCATCATTAATTTGAAGTGACAAATTTATTCATAATCATATAATCTCAACAAAAACAAAAGGCAAAGATTTTTCTCATCCCCAAGTATGAATCATAGTGAAAAATACACAAAAGCAAAATAAATCAATGGAAATGCAATTATCTCTGCTCAATAAAATAGAAAATCCAAAACATGAAACATACCAGAAGTCATTGGTCCAAAGTTTTGAAATAATTTATCATGAGCTGTGAGCCAATTAGCACCCCTCCAGGTGGGCATCTTCTTTTTCCTCAAGTGAATTGAGCTGTGGATGTGACCGTTGACAATCTGCAAGGCACCTAGACAACAATTGTGTGGGCAGAGCATCAAAATACAAGCCACACAAGCCTAATCCCTGCCTGAAATTCAATCTTGTAAAGATGGTTTTTATTTATTTATTTATTTATAACTTTCAATTGATTAGATACAAGAATTAATTCATCTACTTATTTTCTCAGTTGGAAGGAGTGGGAGAGGTTCTTCATGCTAAAACTGATCAATGAAGATTTAAAGAGTTTTGAACGGTACATTCTCTTGCAAAGTCCAGTTAACCAAAAGGACATGACATGACCTCTCACACACCTCAAAGTGTGATGCACCATATGTGGTTTTCTAAAACAACCCGAGAAGAATTTTGCAGATTAGTTCTTATGCAAATATGAAATCAGGTTTTCTTCGCGGTATATAAAGATTAGGTTTCTTAGGCATTAGAGGCTGTTGGAGGGACTACGGTTGCTCTAGGAATATCTTTGTCTGTTTTCCTTGTGTCTAAAAAACAAAAACCATATTAAATTTTTTTAATTTTTTTTTTCAAACCGGGTTATATAGGGATTAAAAAATCCACATGCTCGCTCGTGGGCACCTTGAGCTTGAGATTCTGGATTTTTTACAAGTACAAAAGATGTGTCTTCTTGAGCTCACTTCAAGCAGGCTTTGAGTGTGCCTCTCTAGCACCACCCTATTCGAGCATGCTTCAAGCCAGACATAATAGCCTTGCCCAAATAACCATGTTTTAAACTATTTTAAATTACAAAGCGAACACGACATTTTAAGCCAAATTTGTGATATAAAAAGAACTTGTGTCCAAGACTTACGTAGTATGTTCATATAGTTATGCCGAATATTGGATCAGAGCACGCTTTGTATTGTCTCTAAACATTTTCAATCTTGAACACACTCAACTTTAAACCTGACTAGACATCTAGCACCCTTTTGTCCACAAAAATTGCCAATACACTAAATCCTATAACAAAACCGTATTGGATACGTTCATTAGGAATTCAATATTTTTAGAGAAAAGAAAATTCATGAAATATTGGTAATACAAGAGGGATCCAATGGAATAGATAAGTGTTTTTTCAGTGAGATAAGAGCCTGAAAAGTGCAATCATGTGCTTGGGCTTATGTCCATATTAGAAGGAAAAATGGAACGTGTAGAATAGATAACCACTCAAACTTTGTGTGGTTTTGTCCTAATGGGAACTAATGTGTGCTATAGTTGGGGAATGCCATCCATGAATTTTCAAAAAGAAACCGATTGATTTACTGCTGTTTTGTCAACTCTACCCCACATTTTAGTGATAAGTGATAGCTTTCTCAACACCATCAAAGAAGCATCCTTTTAAAAAGGTGGTTGAAGTTTTGCAAATAGCACAAAGATCAAGTGGATAAACATACCGACATCGCTACGGCCTAGCCCTACATGCAACACATCATCGCCACCTCGACATCATCATCTCCATGTGGCAATCCTCCCAAGACACCACAATGTCCCCCAGCTAACTAGTTAGGGTGATATACCTAGCCTAAATGGGGGCATATAGACTATCAAGTATGGTTCCTTGGCCCATTAGCGCGCTCTGTGCACTAGTGATGAGCCGGAGCACTAATAGTATGGAAAGCTCCATACATGGCCCATTGCACTACTCGACTGAGCTCCGTAGGGTCATAATCGACCATAGCTCACTTGTTAGGGCCATAGTCAACCACGGCTCTTCATACCTCATTCTCATAGGTATGCCAAGGAGAGACTAGAAGCAAATCAAAACATGTTATTTTTAGCACAAATCAATATCCCTAATTTTTATTCGAGTGAAAAATATCAAGGATAAGATAGGGGGATATTTGTAAATGCGTGTTGTGCAGTTCAGTGTGAGACAATCAGAACCCCCAATTGAACCAAAATGTCTTTCTCCAATGTTTGTCTCTCAGATGTGTGTCTGTATTGTCATTTAATCAGAATAATCAAGTTAAATGCAATATGCAGAAGCCCTAGCTACTAGGCAATAGCACCCATTCCCAATTTATTATTTGAGATAGACAAGTAAAGAAAGCCAAAGAGAGAATAGTGGAAGAATACGGACCGTAGAGAGAGAACACCAAGAATGCCTTTCTACGTTGCACAGTCACACTGGTCCTGGACAGTGACCTCGTGAAATCATGGAAGTTGAAAAGTGAGTCGTGACTTAGACTTGAGTGAACTGATAGGGGCGAGGTTGGGTGGGTGAGGAAGGGCGCATGATGGATGACAATATAAGTATGTAACTCAACAAGAAAATTACTTATCTGACCAACTTCTAGTGAATCAAGAGAACCATTTGTTCCGGTATAAACAGTCATTATCGGTTCTTCCACCGTAAGATGAGCTGATTGGGATTGTTGAGCAATTCACATAGTTGTTGACCTCTTGTCAATTGATTATGCATAGCTTTATTGAGATTGGAAGTGAATTGTGCAAAGGCTTCTAATTCAGTGAATTGTGTAAGTTCCAATTTTACCAGCTATAATAATTTTTAAAAAAATTTACAAATTGAAGGAACCCTAATAAATCTGTGACTGCAGGGGAGAGAGAGCAAAAGTAAATTACTGTACAATTTAGCTAATAAATAAATTCTCCACAGTGATCCAATTTTTTTTCCAAATGTAATGCTTTTCATATGATTTTCTCTAATAATTTCAGAGTGTTCTGATATATATAAACAATTTCGATATGTGCTGGTCTCTACGCATCTTCGTTCACAATAACCAAACAATTTAGAGAACTATGTTGGTACAGGTGGTACATTTCCATCTAATGTTCATGTTGCATGAAACCATAGTTTTAAGCAAATCAAGTTTGCAACAGGTTTTGGAACCAAAAATTGTTTACAAAATAAAAAATAAAAAAGTAAAACAATGTTGGCATACGAAACGAAAGTATCATTTTGCTCCTCAATTTTATATCATGATCGGCCTTAGGAGTATGTAGTCAATTATAAAAAAGAAAGGGACAAGATAGTGATCTAGTCAGAGACTGTTTTAATGGCATTTTGAAAGTATACAAAAAAGTAATTTGTACTTCTAAAGTGTTAACCAAACACAACCCAAATCTTTTGCTTTTTTGGACTAAAGAATATTAGTGCCCTGTCATGGCATCCTGTTCTGTAATCCAAGAAGAAAGTAGGGTGTCCTGTGATTTGTATGACAATTAATTGTCATCATGTCCACTAATACAATCTACAGTCCTTCCTTAAAATGAGTAATTAAAACATTTATATTTAAAGAAAAACAAAAACTAATAAAAGAATATGACAATTGAAGAAACTAATGCATGTTTTGGTGTTTTTGCAGTCATTTTACAAATATTATATACAACTTCTCTCGAAATGATTATTTCCCCTGAAAAAAAAAAAGAATAATAGAATTGTTCTATAATTGTTGAGAAACCATTGTAAATTTCCAATTTCTTCTTTTCTTTCATTTATCTTCTTGGCCATCAAATGATTACGCAAAAACAAAACTTTAGCCAATATTAAGAGTGGAAGTAACTGGAAAAGCAAGACCCAACAATAATCACACAAAATATAAAGTTAAACTAAAGTACCTTTATAGAAGTCCTATCATTATCTCTTTCTTAATAAAGGAGATTGTTTAAGTGCTAAACTCTGATTCCCTCCACAATCTTTTCATACAAGCTGAAAATGACAGAAGGAATAAAGTAGATTATCAATGAAGGAAGGAAATAATTGAGTTTTGATACTGACTAAGCATGCTTGGCAAAGAACACAACAAAATAAAAGCTTGATAATATTAACGTTGGTGCAAGCTATGATTTCTTTTGGAATTCCACTTTCGAAACCTGAATAAAAAGTAACATATATGCAAGAGCAATATTATTTTTCCAAGCAGATCATAATTACTAGTCCATGAAGTGCAGATAAGAGTGTAAAACAATAAAAAATCATCAATATTTTATTTATATTGTTCATATAAACTTTATAACTTGACCACTGAAATTTAACCTGAAACATGATTTCCTTGCTGGAAGCACTTTCAACTCTTCAAATGAGTCCAAATCTAATATTGAGTGGATGGAGAAAGGGATTGAATGAAAGTCTTTCAGTATTCACCACTCTTCGCTCTTGAAGACAGATTACCTTAAGAGTGAAGGCTTTTGAATTTACGGTTTTAAGCCCAGTCAAAGTCGAGATTGGTGTTTGACCTAATAGCTCCACTAATTGAAGAATTGACCCTAATAAATGTCCACTCAAGGAATTGACACACCAATATATCAGAAGTCTTGATAAATACTAAAGCTGTATGTTAACTTTTCCCTGTTTTCAATTATTTGCCCAATGTTTGTTCAAAGGTTGATGATCATTCCTGCGCCCACTCTCTGTCTTGTTGAAATATTTGGCTATTGCTTGCCACATTAGCTTATCTTCTGTTGATGGAGGAATCAAATTCAAACCAGATAATGACCACATGGAAACAAGGACATATGCCTACAACTGATCAGGATTGAATCTAAGAATTTCTGTCTTCCATTTAATCTTAAGGATTTGAATGGATAAAACCGTATCCACCACTGCTCCAATCAAAAACACGAAAAGGCAAGATAAAAATAGTTTACGCAAGGCTACTTTGTGGCACATTATTCATGAGATCATCTTCTATGTGATTCCAAATAATTAATAACTCCCCTGCAGCTTTCTAGTTCATTTAAGCTGTTGAAACTCAACGAGGTTATCAACATTTCCCTTCCCCCAGTAGGCATCTTACATTTAAATTGAGTTTTTGATTCCATTTTAGAAACAAGAAGCTCATTTCCTGCAAATTTGATGACCAAGAAACAACGTAAAGGTCAATGTTTTCCAAACCTTGTCAAAAAGATTCGAATCTTAGATTTACAACAGTTCTGATCATTGTATCAAAATTTACAGTGGCATGAAACTTTCACACCTCCAATATGAACTTGAACTTCTGATTCCTATTGCCATTTGCCAATAAAAGTGAAATGAAGAATGCCACAAGTATAACTATAAAGAACTGGAGCTCTTCAGCTTATGAAGTCTTCATCTTGCAGTGCAAGAGGCCAACTGATTCAAAATCGCCGTTACATTTGATCTAGGGATAAAGATTTTAAACTTACAGTGCATTCAAACCTAAATTTAGGTAATGCTTGTGATGTGTAGGCTGAAGGTTGAGAAAGACTTTCTTTTACATTTTATGACACCATACTAATATTTTTACAAGGCATAACTGTTATGCTATTAGGTTGTAAGTAAACAAAACATTTCAGTGGCCTGAAAACGTATTAGGATTTTTATGCTGTGCTTTGTCTCAAAGGTCATAAGATCTGACAACTTTTTCCCCGCTGATATATACATGTGTTGATTCTATTGAAGGTTTATGTTTTCTATTGAATGATGAGCAGTTATAAATAAGTGAAGAGGAGATGATAGTATTCCGTTATAGCCTTTAGTGCCCCTTTTCCATTGATATTCCTTTTTTTATATGAATTATTAGAAAGATAAAAAAAAATAAGTCAGTTATTATACATTACTTTGATTTCAAGTTTTAGATGTGGAACCAAATCATATACATATCAGCTCAGTTCACTTCTTCCTCTTCTTCCTTTCTTTCTAATTTTTTTTTTTTTTTTCTCTTCAAATTTCTCAATCAATCAATGTATAACTTGCAGCATCAGTGAATGGATCTGTTGAAGTAACAAATGAAACTAAATTGCAATTTCGAATGAGGCATTCTCAATGACAACGAGCAGTCTGATTCCAACAGGCGTGAAGCTGCAGTCCTTAACAATTCTCTTCTTACCAAAACATATTAATTTATTTGATAATAGTTTCAAAAGGCAACTTTCAAAAAGCAACTTACATCGACTTCACTTGAGAGAATGAAAACAAAAAGTAAAGAAAAATAAAGCAAAAACAACTTGGAAATGCAGTCTCTTCTGCATCATTTAAGCAATTAAAAGTCTTACTCTAAAGATGATTAGAAAGCAAAAAGATTGGAAAGGATATTATCAACTTACTACCAACATGTAAGCTTTCTCTCTGTCTTAGGAGGCAACAAGCTTTCTCTGAAGAAGACAACCTCTAGCTTGTCAAACAGGGCTGAATCTGCAGCTTCTTCATGAGAAACACCTCTAGCTCCTCACAAATAGGGACCATAATACCTTCTTATTAAAGGAAGCTGGTTTTCCTGCTCAATTGCATGGTTAACAAAATGCAGGGGTAAGTCCAATAACCATCAGATTACATTCTCACAGAACAAAAACTGCCCCCTAAAAGCTCATTCGTCAGGAGCACACCTTCCTAGTTCATCAAATTTGTGGATATGGCTAGCTTACAAGACTCCCAATCAAATCCTCAGCCTTTATCCCGTGGGTTTCTGTTTTGGAAATGGCATGTTGTGTCCACTTATAATGAATTCAAGTTGACATGAAAATGATACACACCCTTGCACAGAAGCAGAATCATGCACAATTGTGTTTCCAGCTTTTTGTTTTCTTGATTTTGCACCCATACAAAACAGGGATTGATAGTCAAGTAGGTGCATGCATTCTTATTCATTGGCTCAAACATCTAGAGGGAAACACAAATATGAGTTACACGAAACAAGCAATAATAAATTCCATATAGGTTGATCTGCTTTGCTTGTTTCTTGTGCTTGGTCATGATATTCACATAATAACCTGCTTTGCTACTCATGGCCATTCTATGCTAAATGTGTTTCTAAGCCATGTTTCCACATTAATAACAGCAAACTCCAAAAATTATAGCAAGCAAAGTAGGTTTCATTTTATGTGCCTAATATCCATCAATGTACAATGGTAGTGCTCAGGCTAAATATATGATCAAACTACGTAACAGACAGCCTATCAGCCAATACGAAGATACAAAGCACAGATAACACAATCACAGGTTCAAAATGATTCATTCCACAGAGACATCAATTATTCATGTAAATACTGCTAAATATCCTTTCTTATTCCGAATTTTCTTTCTCCACTTTCATAACGACAGGAAAACAAAAACACAGAAAATATGATGAGACATTGCCCATTGAGGACCCCTGTTAGCACACTCATTTTCAGGACATTAACATAAACATCCTTGAGCTCTTGGCTGTTATGCCACTAGTTTACAAGACTACTTAGAACTTGATTTTACCATAGTTATGTTCAGACAATATGAGTATGCCTTCTTCAAGGAGAATAACATAATGATGCTCATGATTGGGTGCTTCTTCTTCCTCACAAGATCCAACCTTCTTATTTTCTCCTTTTCTTAAATCTTCACTATCCCATTCCACTTGTGTTTCAAAGTTGTCTATCTCTTCTTAAACAGCCTAAAGGCGAAACAAGGCTCGCCACATGAGTAACCGCTTCAAACCAATGAGGAAGCCCGTCAATACAAATCTTTCTCAACCTTGAAGTTCGGGGATCATACAAAAGTAGAGCTTGATTACCATAACAACAAAAGTTTGCCATCTCTTTGAAAGCATAGAGTTTGACTGATCCTGATACTCGACCCAACCTCATTAAAATTTACTGCGAAACACTTAGTCCACGACTCCGTAACACTGTAATCCTTCATAACCCATATCTCAACAAGATCACTAAACGAAGAATGTGAATGAAAGACACCCACTCAACACTCCCAAATAGTAACAACCTACCTCAGGTCCACATTCCGGATGAGGAATAACTCTGAACACTTGTGAAAAATCTAGAAACCCTAGATGTTGATTTGTGATTATGTACCAATTTTAAGCAAAATAAAACAATTCCAATCAAACAATCAAGAGAAAGAGACACAAAGATTTTACGTGGAAAAACCACAATTGGACACCTTCCAATTGTGATCAAAAAACCACGGGCAACTGCCACAAGAACAATCCACTAAGAAGATTTAAAGGAATTACACAGGTATCACTCTCAATTATCTAGCGAATCCACAACGCCTAATTGAACTAACCTCTATGTGCCTCTTCCAACCCCATCTTCATCACGGAATTGTCTTTCCAATGAGCCACTCCAGAATCCACCGAAGCTTCAGGCTCGAATTCTTCAGAATCCACAACTGAAGAACAACTCTTTCTCTTGTGTATAACAAACAAACCTTTAATGTACTCTCTTTAACCCATGAGTTGAATACTCAATAAAACATCAAAGAAAAATAATAAAATATCTCCAGATATAAACCTTAAGATCCAAAAAAAAGATCTGGAGAGATTCAATGAATGAATCAATAAATAGCCTAGATTTGGGAGAAACCCAACTATTTATAGAAAACCAAAGCAATCCTAGTTGGGAAAGAAAACCAACTTCTTGTAGAAAACCAACTTCTTGCAGAACTCCAAAGTAATCCTGTTTTTGAAGGAAACCAACTTCTTAAAGAACTCTTGTTACAACTTTAGTTTTGATCCATGGAATTTGACAACAAAAGGTCCTAACAATCTCCCCCTTTGTCAAATCCTGGATAAAACCAATCTAAAACAAATTTCCTAACAAAATCTCTCAAGCAGCACCACCAACTATGAACCAACACTCAAATCCATGCTCTTGAACAATTATCCTTCTTTTCCTTGAGTTCTTGTATCATGAGATGTGGATGCACTCTGTTGTTGCTCTTTCTTACCTCCAAAGCTAATGCCACTCTTGTCAGAACAGATTTGTTGAGACCCAATGATATCCTCCAAAGTCTTTGATCCTTTGTTCCAAAGACCAATGGTAACCATAGCACACTTTAGCTCTTCCTCTTTCTTGATCATTAGTTCTTCCAAAGCAACTTGTGACATCTCGAAGATTCAATCTTTTCTTCAAACATGGCATGGGTTTCCTGTAGCTCATTCCTCTCTGTCTCACAAGTCAACAACTTTGCACAAAGAACTTGTTGATCATCAGCTATCTTGATGGCATTGATTCTAGCCTCGGAAATCTCCTCCTTAAGTTTGACATTCTCACTTTCACATGCTTTGAGTTTCTTTGTGAGTTTGTTATTCAATTTAAATAAATTAAGAGACTCCTTATACAATTTTTCATAAGCTTGCTCAAGCTCTTCATGATCACTCTCCGAGGATTCATCATCACGAATTGTATCCATTATCACAAATCAAACAAGATCTCGTTCTAAAAGAATTTTTTTAAAAAAAATAGAACGACCTGCTCTGATACCAATTGAAAAATCTAGAAACCCTAGATGTTGATTTGTGATTATGTACCAATTTTAAGCAAAATAAAACAATTCCAATCAAACAATCAAGAGAAAGAGACACAAAGATTTTACGTGGAAAAACCACAATTGGACACCTTCCAATTGTGATCAAAAAACCACGGGCAACTGCCACAAGAACAATCCACTAAGAAGATTTAAAGGAATTACACAGGTATCACTCTCAATTATCTAGCGAATCCACAACGCCTAATTGAACCAACCTCTATGTGCCTCTTCCAACCCCATCTTCACCACGGAATTGTCTTTCCAATGAGCCACTCCAGAATCCACCGAAACTTCAGGCTCGAATTCTTCAGAATCCACAACTGAAGAACAACTATTTCTCTTGTGTATAACAAACAAACCTTTAATGTACTCTCTTTAACCCATGAGTTGAATACTCAATAAAACATCAAAGAAAAATAATAAAATATCTCCAGATATAAACCTTAAGATCCAAAAAAAAGATCTGGAGAGATTCAATGAATGAATGAATCAATGAATAGCCTAGATTTGGAAGAAACCCAACTATTTATAGAAAATCAAAGCAATCCTAGTTGGGAAAGAAAACCAACTTCTTGAAGAAAACCAACTTCTTGCAGAACTCCAAAGTAATCCTGTTTTTGAAGGAAACCAACTTCTTAAAGAACTCTTGTTACAACTTTAGTTTTGATCCATGGAATTTGACAACAAAAGGTCCTAACAACTTGATCAACAACATCAACCAAAGCAATGAGCTCGGCACGAGTTATACCCACCCAATGAAGACAACCATAAGGCACATCTCCTATAACTCTCCAAGATTCATCACCTAGAGTGAATACAAACACCTCCGAAAACCCAATTCGAATACTAATTGAACTATGAACAATCAATCTATACAACCTTGTACTCATTGGTTTTGGGGCTAAACCCAAATCCTATTACCCTCTCATAATGCCTCTGAGAGGGACTAATTGGGTCTGGAAGCTTAATATACATATACTCTCAAGTAAGAGGGTTACATACATAGATTACATAACTAAGCATGTGATGAACCAAACAGAGCAAGCCATTACAAGACCCAACTAATCGAAACTCGTTGAAATCGTTGTTGGGTTCTGAGAAATGAACATTGGTCAAAGTGTAATCGTTAAGAGAGGTGGGTGAGTGAGAATAGAGGGTGTAGGGTTGAATGGAGCCAGGGTTTGCATACGCACCTGCATTGAATCAGAGATTTGATGGGGAGGCTTGAGAGTATGTCGATGAGAATTTCGACTGGTAGTAATTGATCCATTTTTGTTTGCTCTGTCTGTGTGTATACATAGGGAGGAAGACGATGATGACTAGGAACTTGGTTATAACAGCATCTGCAGTTTCTGAATAAAAAAAAAAAGAGCATCTGCAGTGGATAAGTTCGTGAGAAAGTGGGTCAGATGTTAATTTTTAGCCAGTCATTTTTCAGTTTGGTCTTTACAATGGAACTGTTAAAGACCTTTTTATGGTCAAATTCAGTGTCCATTTGGCAACATGGTAAAAAGTTAGGGTGCGTTTGGTTGAATTTTATAAATATAATTTGAGAGTATGAGTTGTATTTTAAGTTTGTGAGTTGTAGAATTATAATTTGAGTGTAGAAAATTTGTTTAGTTATGATTTTTTAATAGAGTATTAAATTGTATATGAAATTGAGTTTTGAAAGTTTGATGTGACATGTGAAATAAGAAAATTTGTTTGGTGATGAGTTTTCAAAATAGTTTTCAAAACTGGTTGGTTTGGGGTATCTTAAAAAAGTGCATTTTTTATCTTTTTACGAAAAGATGTTCAGAAAAGTAGAGAGGTGATGTGATGAAAAAAAGATAAAAAGATGGATTATATAGGTTACCCCAAACCAAGCCTTAATTCAACCTATAATTGATAATCAAACACACAACTCATAACTTGATATCCGTATTTTTGATCAACAGTCATAACCAAACTATTTTTAAAATACTCAAATAAAAAAAATTCAATTAATTGTTTTTAAGTAATTTTTTTGAATAAATTTTTTTTAAAATAATTTTTTTTTCAAATAACTTCTATGTCAATTCATTTTTGAGGGATGCACCAATAAATCCCAAATTAATAACTTATACACTGTTTGGTCCTAAAAGTTTTCTTATAGACTGAAAGATCCCATTACAATGTTTCAAACATCAGATTAATGTTTCGAACATTAGATTTCGAATATCAGATTAATGTTTCGAATATTAGATTTCGAACATCAGATTAATGTTTCGAACATTATATTGATGTGCAAATGCGACTAAATGGAGCATAAGAAAACTTTTAGGACTAAATGGTTCAACTTTTCAGAAACTAGGACTTATAGGTAAATTTTCCTTCATTTTTTAGGCCTGTATAAACATTAAAAATATTAAAATTATTTAGAAAATTAAAATATTAAAAATATTCCGAAAATTAAAATATTAAGAATATTAAAAATACTCTGAAAATCAAAATATTAAAAATATTTTTTTTTTCAAAATAAATATTCAAAAAATTTAAATCATAAATATTTAAATAATTTAAATAATCTAAAAAATTTTAATAAGTAAAAAATTAAAATAAATATTCAAAAAATTTAAATCGTAAAAATTTAAATAATTTAAATATTCAAAAATTTAAATAATTTAAAATTTTAAATAATTTAAATATTCAAAAATTTAAATAATTTAAAATTTTAATATTTTAAATTTAAAAACAACTCTACACTCAAATCGTAACCAAACACATAAAACAAAACTCAATTAAGAAATTATTTTTAAAACTCATAACCAAACACATAACTCGAAACTCCATACTACCTTCACAACTCTATACTCAAATCGTAACCAAATACATAACAAAAAAATTAAAATATTTAAAAATATTTTTATAAAATAGAGTTTGAATTTATTTTTATAAAATATTTTAAAATTTAAAAAATTAAAATCGTAATATTTAAAAATTAAAATATTTAAAAATATTCAAAAAATTAAAAAATTAAAAAAATCGTAACATATTTAAATATTAAAATATTTAAAATCTTAACAAAATTAAAATATTTTTAAAATATTTAAAAAATTAAAATATTGATTTGAATTGAGTTTTGAAAAGAGTTTTGAATTATGTGTTTGGTTATGAGTTTTGAAAAGTAATGATTATGTTTTTAATTGAGTTTTGAGAAATGGGTGTAGAATTATGATTTGAAAGCTCAAAACAAACACCACACTCAAATCAATGGGTGAAACTATAATTTGAGAGGCTTACCAAACGGAGCCTTATGTTTGCAGCTTGGTTTCAAAAAAAATTATATTGGCTTTTTTAGCAAAAAATTATTTGATAAGATGAAAAAAAAGTTATATATAAAATTATAATTGTAAACTTTTATATTATTTAGAGTTATACATGAGTGAAAATGTAAATTTTGTAAATTGGATGAGGTAGTTTTGTCATTTTATTGTGATGTGACATCATAAATAAATATTAACCAAAAAATTCAAAAGAAACTTTTTATTAACTTTCTAAATCACTTTTTTAAAAAGTCAAAAAATTTGGTAAAAAGTCAAAAGCAAACTTTTTATTATCTTCCCAAAACACCCCTTAGTATCAGATACTAAGTTATGTGTTAATTTTAGTGTTTTTTTTTTTTTTTTTTTTGGTTACAGGAACAATCCTCTCAGGGTGCGTTTGTTTGGACGGACTGGATAAAGGGGGATTGTAATTCATCGGACTGTTAGTCCTGGGATACATTGTCCCTAGACTATTTGGTTGGACTGAATTTGTATCCTATATTTGTTTAGTCATGGGATTAGAGGTCTGAATTGGACTATTCTATTGAATCCCATGTTTGTTTGGGATATTATGGAAAATGATAAATGTTCAAAAGACTATTTTGCCCTTTTGAATTATTTACTAAATAATAAGAATATTAAATCTGAATTATAAATTTTATTTAATTTGTTTACTAGAACTTTTAAAATATTAAATAAATAGAATATTAATAAATATTGCATAAATTTATTTTAATTTGTAATTGAGATTTTTAAATTTCTCACTATAAAATTAATTATAAGATGGCATAACTTTTCTCACTAGAAAATGCATAACTTTTTACTCACCATAAAAAATTAGGGAAAAAAAAAAGAGCCTAATAAAAATCAAATATAAATTTTTTTATATTTGAATTTGGACAATCCGTGCCATAACAAAAATTATTATTAAGGTGTCGTTTGGTAACACTTACGTTTTCAGTTTTCTGTTTATATTTACAAAAATTTTAAAAACTCAAATAAAAACTTGTTTGGTAAAATTTTTGATTTATAAATTAGTGGTCTCAGACTCACTTTATAAATTTGGCCAAAAAATGAAAACACAAAAAATGTGTTTTTATTTTGAGTTTTGAGTTTTTTTTTTTTTTACCACTCAACACTAGCCACCACCCGCCACCATTTTCCACCACCGTCTTCCGCCATCACCACCCACCCCCCACCACCTCTTGCCATTACCACTCACCACTCACCACCCACCAGCCACCACCACTCATCACCCGCCACCACCAGCACCACCCACCCATCACCCACCTGCCACCCATTCGCCACCACCACCCACCCCTCGCCACCACCATCATCACCACCACCCACCCCTTGCCACCACCACCCACCATCCACCTACCATCCACCTACCACCCGCCATTACCATCCACCGCCCGCCACCTACTTGCCACCACCACTCACCAGCCACCTGCCACTACCATCCACCACCTGCCACCCACCACCACCAGCTACCTGTCACCCACCCGCCACTACCACCCACCACCCACCACCACCACCACCACCACCACCACCCACCACTCGCTACCACCTACCACCCGCCACCGTCACCCACCCACCCACCCACCACCACACCCACTCGCTACCACTACCCACTTGCCACCGTCACCCACCCACCCACCCACCCACCCACCACCACTCGCCATCCGCCACCCATCTGCCACCACCCACCACCACCCGTCATCCGCCACCTACCTACCGCCACCTACCTACCACCACCACCACCACCACCCCCACCCACTCGTTACCACCCACCACCGTCACCCACCCACCATCACCACCCACCACCACCCGCCATCCGCCACCTATCTGCCACCACCACCCGCCACCACCACCACCACCCACTCGCTACCACCCGCCACCGTCACCCACCACCACCCGCCATCCGCCACCCACCTGCCACCACCACCACCACCCCTCGCTACCACCCACCATCGTCACCCACCCACCCACCACCACCAGCTACCCACCACCCACCGTCACTACTTTCTACCATCGTTTTCCGCCGCCACTTGCCATTTATCACTCTTTTTTATATTTTTAAATTTTTTAAAACATTTTGTCAATTACCAAACGCGTTTGTAGTTTATGTTTTTCAAAAAATAAACAAAAATCAATTTATAAAATTTTTGTAAATATAAACTGAAAACGTAAACATTACCAAACACACCCTAAAAAAAAAAATTCTTTAAGCTAAACTTGGACTCAGGCTTAGATTTGTGCAAAGAATTAATCAATCCCAACCCATTAATTCTCACTATACTTGGACTCATGCTAGATTTGTTTAGCATGTGGAATTTGCAGGAAAGAATGGCTGGTGCTGTTGCATATCAAATGTGGGAAAAAACAGAGCATGGATTTTTCAAAACAGAGCATGGATTTTCTTTGTATAAACAAAAAACAAAGCAAAAAAAAGATGAAAGGTTACAGATCTAAACTGAATGGATTTCTCTTTTCTATACTTGCCATCTACCATAGATCCAAGGTAAAGATACATAAATCAATAAAACAAAGAAATCAACCAACAGAGATAAAGGTTACAGATCTGGAAAAAAAAATCTGGAATAAATAGAAGATTGGAAAATTTGGAAAAAATTTGGAAAAAATCTACTGAAAATAAATAGCATGAAGTTGTTGAAAATAAATAGAATGAAACTCCTGCAGTGAAAGCAAAATGGGAAAAGCTAAAAGAAAGAGATAGGGTCAAAGATGTAATAAACATAGCTAATTCCATGGGATTTATTGTCCCATGAATTCTGTCCCAGGCCCCCCCTCGGATACAATAAGCCAATGAATCCCGGATTAATAGTCCGGGGGGATTATTAATCCGGACCAAAAATCCATACCAAACAACGGACTATTAATCCCTCCGGATTAATAGTCCAATCCCATGAGTTATCCTTCGAAACAAACGAGCCCTCGCTTGATCACAAGTCTAAGGCAGCGTTACTTGTAGAGATTATCAGGGTATCCTGTTGTCCGTTCTGAATTAAGAGATTATAACTTGAGAACTTACTCCGACCTCCCAAGACAAGTTCTGCTTAAATCATGATTCATATAGTGAGGGAGTATTGAATCTACACCAAGTGTGATGAAGCTGCTTAAGGCTAGCCTTCTAATCAACTGTGCTACGCTCAGAAAATTGACCCAAGGGGCTTTTGAACCTGGGACTTGGGGGCTTAATCCCTAGGCCTTTGCCAAGTTGCCAATCACCCTTGGATTACAACAAGCAAGTTAACAAGCAAAGGAGGAAGAGAGAGGGAGAACAAAGAGAAGAGAAAGAGAGAGAGGCGCACTGACAGTGCAGTGGGGTGGGGGCCCACTGCACTTTTTAATTATTATTTATTTTATTTATTGTTTATATATATATATATATTCTTAACACACACTTTAACACTTTCATTGCACCACCACTTACTCTCTAAAATTAACAGACTTTTCACATATCTTAACACATATTTTTGGGTTCCACTTTTATCACTTTTTGTCATATAACACATTTTAACACACCTTTTTAGCTATCCCATTGTAGATGCTCTAAGACCATCTCGAATCAAATTTAAATTTGATAAAAAAAATGTTTTTTTTTTGTTGCTTCAATTATTTTATTAGATGAGTATTTAATTGAACATATGATAAATTCTTTTATCAAATTTAGGATGGCTAGAACTTTTCATTATTTTACTAGTCATAGTCGATGGAGCAAGAGATCATTTTCATCATTGGACAACTGGTCGGTTGTTCTTCGCATGACCACAACCTTACAAAAATTTGTGAAAAAATTATATTGGCCGATCGACTGGTTGGACATCCTCTCGATCGTCTGCCTAGTTGACCGGTGTTTTGTTAAAAATTTAAAACCTTTTGTTGGAACACGTGCTATTAGATACAGTTTTCATTCAAATTTGATAAAAAAATATACAATGTTTGAGATGCTCTACCTTTCTAACTCTTTTTTTTTTCCCCCCATTAAATTTGTTTAGCAATTGAGATTAAAAAAAAAATTATATTTACTATAATTGACAATCTTTCATTTTTTTTTTATCAAATTTAAATTTGGTAAAAAAATAATCAAAAATCATTTTCAGTCTTTTCATCAAATCAAATCAAGAAAGCGTAATTTTTTCATTAAATTGAAAACTCATCAAGCCTTTCATTAAGTTTGAATTTGATGAAAATTTTAAAAATAAAGAATTAGACATTTTTTCTATCAAATTTGATTAAGAAAATTTGGAATAAAAAGGGATTTTTTTTTTTTTTTTTGATGAAACGGATATTTTTACTCAAATTTAGAACCAAATTAAATGCAAAAGTTGATGAATGGTTGGACATGGTTTTAGATAATTACATTTTTCATCAATTTTTTTTAAAATATTAACACATCTCAAAAACATTTTTTAATCTTTTACCAATTTTTTTTTTATTAAATTTAAATTTAATAAAAGATTAAAGATAGAGATACATAACATAGAGGGTCTTCCATATGGTTTAGGAGAAATTTCAATTCAACGATAATTTTGAAAATTAATCACAAATAAATGATAAACATTATAAATATTGATAATTAAAAATATATATTTTTTCATGAATCTGTAATAAAGTTTTGATATTACCATCGATGAGTAATTTCTCCTATAGTTTTTTGACAAGACTTCTTGCAAAGAATGAGTTTAGGGTTAAGGTCATCATTTGGTTCAAGATTCAATCTCATCTTTTACTACTAATATTTTATTTTTAAAAAGAGCTGCTAAATGTCCTTAACTTTTTTCTTGAGTGATTCTACTTACACCACAAAAAGAATTTATTACACCCTTTAATTTTTATTTTTTTTTATCACAATATTATCCTTTTGTGTAAAATTACCAATTGATCCCTAAACCCTAAAAATTGAACCAACATTTCTCACCCCACACACCACCTTGCACTCTCATTTCTATACTCTTCTCTCACCTTTGACAGTCATCCCCTATCGTTCGCCCATCTCCTACAATTGACCCGCAACTCCTCCCTCACTAGCGTCCTCCTCCTCCACCACCACCTCCTTCCGACTTCCCTTACAACCGCCATTCCTGACCAGTTCAACCCTTCCTTCCCCTCTGCGATCGCCTTTCCAGACGTCCTCCGCTGTTATGACTTCCCATCTACCCTCTTTCTTCACCACCGCATCTCTCCTTCTAGCCTTTTTCTTTGTCGCTATTCTTCTCTTAGCAATGACTCATCTTTGTCTTGAGCCACCCCATGAATCCCTCATACCCTTTGCCATCGTACACGCCAGAGAGAGAGAGAGAGAGAGAGAGAGAGAGAGAAGTTTTAGATCTAGGGTTTGTCAAAGAAGAAGAAGAGACAGTGGGGCCGCGATTTGTATAGAAGGAGGGATGGTACGCAGGTGGTTGTCACAGCCCAAACCCGCCCCTATGGGTTTAGCACCGTAACCGGCCAGTAATCCGAGACTACCAAAGGCCTGCTGGACAGTAATACAGTAATACAGAGTACAGGGGCATGGCGGAAGCCAATACAGTAAATAAACAATGTCCAATGAGCTGACAGTCTGTATGCAAAATGATTTTTCATACATTTATACTTTCAGTACAGAATAGTATGCACAAAATTTACAATCAGTCAAAACTGGGACTTAATCCCTATTAAATAGTACAGTACGATGCTATCAGTCTATACAGTAAACAAAACAGTTACAGAGACAAACGGGGAAATAAAACACCCCTAAGCCCCTAAGCCATAGCTTGATAGGCTCGGAACCTCGCAGTAAGGCACAGTGGTTGGCTTGACAAAATTAAAGCTTGCCTGACGCTCTTAGCTGCGGTCTGGTGCCTGTACACCTACATATATATATGAGCAGTGAGCTAAAGCCCAGTGAATAACACAATGCGTAAAAGGGGTTAAGAATAAATGTCCTTTCAGTATTGAAAACAATCATTTCAGTCAGTTTATCAGTCATTCAGTTTGTGGCTCATATTTCAGGTCATAACAGTCATTCAGTTAAAGTAGTGATATGTGGTACATCCATTGGCATAACAGTACAGTAAACAGTAGGTCTTAAAAGACCGGGTCTTAACAGACCAAACAGTAAATGATGGCCATCAGTAGCAGTACAGTAACAGTAACAGTAACAGTAACAGTAACAGTAACAGTACTATTTCAGAGAACAGTACAGTACTTGTGGATTTAAGAGGTGTCTCGCACAGATTCTAGAGGTGGCTCACACTGTAGCACTTAGTTCCGTAGATTCTAGAGGTGGCTCACAGTGTAGCACTTAGTTCCGTACAGCACTTTGTTCCATATCAGAAATACAGAATGGCCATCATAACAGTAAACAGTAGTGGTTCCAAACTTGGGAATCGATAGAGATCTCTCTGTCACAGTAACAGTAAACAGTAGGTGCCAAGGATGCCACAGTACAGTTCAGAATATAAGACATACGTTCATTCGGTACACAGTATCAGTTCAGTGAACAGTTCAATTCTGTAAACAGTATCAATTCAGTAAACAGTTTAGTCCAGTAAACAGTATCAATTCAGTAAACAGTTTAGTAACCAGTTCAATTCAGTAAGCAGTTTCGTAAACAATTCAATTTAGTAAACATTTCAGTTCAGTGAACGGTTCAGCAAACAGTTCAATAAAGTAGACAGCTCAATAAGGTAAACAATTCAATAAAGTAAACAGTTCAGAAGATAATCATTTTTGAACATATCTTTGCACAGTTGTTACTCACAGAGTTCTGGGCTACAGTAAGCTAGAGCGTCCCCTCGGTAAGCCAACCTTACACGGTATACAGGATGAACACACACTAAGCTATACAGTTGGGGAAAATCAATAACTTAATCCCTAATTTGCCTCGGTGTGTTCTACATCTATATCCTCATTAAGATGCCTTAAACTAGGCCTAAGAATGCCTAGAATGGAATGAGGATGCAAAAATACACTTAGAAAACATTTTGCAAGGTTTGCTGAAAATAGGAGCCTCACTCGAGCGAGCCTTCCTTCGCTTGAGCGAGCTTCCAAAATCAAAGGCTTCGCTCGAGCGAGAAATCCTTCGCTCGAGCGGTCTGTCAAAACAGTAAAAATACTGGATGCTGTGATTTTACGCGCGATGGTCGCTCGATGCTCGCTCGAGCGGAGCCCTGGACAAAGGTGCTCGCTCGAGCGAGGAAGCCAAATCTGGAATTTCCAGATTTGCCTCCCAAGCTCAAACCAAGCATTCTATCACTCCAAACTCGACCTCTTGGGCCCAAATTCTGGAAAACATATCTAAATTCAATGCATAACAATTTTCAAAGCTCAATTTATGAATTCAAGCCCCAAAGGTGAGTCAATTAAAACCAATTTTCAAACCCATTTTTCATAAACATGGAGAAATGCAAACATGCATGAAATCCAACCATTTTAAAGCTCCAATGCTTGTTCAAATGAACTCATTTCTTCAAGAACATGGTGAAATCATGGACTCAAGCCTAATTATGAACATGCATGTACAATTTACCATGAACTCAACTCAAATTTCAACATTTCAACCATGCATGCATGAATTAAGCTATAATCTTACATGTATGAACTAAAACAAGACTTAACTCTACAATTTGGCAAGGATCATGCAAGAATTAGCTTAAACTCACAATTAGAGGGTTGTATTCTCTTACCTAAGTCTTGTATTCAAGGTTTAGGAGTCCAATTTGACAATTTACACTTCAATTCCAAGCAATTCAAGCCAATTCAACAAAATGAACTTAAGTCTCCCTCTCTTCCTCTCTAAGGTCGGCTAAGACAAGAACAAGGGGCTGATGAAAATGTTTTGATCAAATGTGTACAAGCCTCTAAGTGTGTAAGGTAGTGGCCACTAGGTGGCATTTTGGTAAATAAATCAAAGTTTACAATATAACAATATTTAATCTAATCTAGTCATACCTAATCACATTCCTGATAAATATACCATTAAATCACATAATTTCCAATGATCCCAAAACATCAATCTATCTTCGATTCGGCCGCCGATAAGGCCTTCAATTTGCAGTTTAAACATAAAAACACGAACAGATAATCAATTAATCGAAAAGATAAAAATGCAATACAATAGATATGCTCAGTCAATTCAGTTCCAGTTTTCAATCATCCGTTCAGTACTTCAGTTAGTTCAATTATCAGTCGTAAGCAGTCCAGTTTAGCAGTAATCAGTAGGTAGTTTAGTAATTTATCGGTAAACAGTATGGGGGTTGTTATAGTGGTAGAAGGGCTGGACGACAGTTTTGGAGCGGAAGAGGGATGACGGTAAGAAAGATGGGGGGTGGGGTAGAGTTGTCGGAGGTGGAGGACAGTTGGCCGATAGTGGGACTGAGTGGCAGTGAAGGATAACTGGCAGTAGTAGTGAAGGTGAAGGAGATAGTGGTAGGAGGTGGTGGGATGAAATTAGGGTTTTAAATGTAAATGAGTGTAAAGAGAGGATGAATTGGTAGGGATGAGGATATATTGGGAATTATGAATAGTGTAATGAGATAAAAGGTAGTGTAATAAGAAATAGTGTGTAAAGAGATAAATATGTGGTGTAAGTAGGATTACTGCTTTTATTTGAACCCTTATCTCTTATATTTTTTTTTATTATGATTTTGCCCTAACATCAATTTTAATTTTTGACCCTATCTCTATCCTTTCAACCCTAATCCTAATCTCATATCCATTTCCACCTTCACATCCACTCCACTCCACTCCATTCCGGCCAATGCCTGCCATCATTAGATTTGACCACTGCCATCATCTCAGCACCCTCTTTTCTATCATCGCAGTACCACCGTCATCTCCTAACCCCCACTGCGAGCCTCCTTCTTTTTTACAGCTGTTACAAGACTTCTGCAAACCCTATATCTAGGGTTTGCGCCACTCTTCTAGTCGTTGTTGCCATCACCGCCATAACCCATGCGAAGAAGAAGAAGAAGGAGAATGAGGGGTGTAGGTTTGAGATGGTTGTACTGGGGGAGAGAGAAAGGAGCTTTGTGACTCAACTAGCGAGAGAGAGAGGAGCTTCGTGACTGAAATTGAACCGGAAAGAGAGAAGAGCTTCATGAGAATCAGAGGGCTTCAAACTTTGAACAAGAGGACCAACGATGGAAAGCAGACACCAGATGGGTTGCGAACCTGTGACAACCTCGACCTCCAAACTTGTCACGCCTCAAACTCGCCCCTAAAAGTTTGGGCATGACCCATACAGAAACGGACACTTAACCTGATATACATATCATATGGGGCCTGAACGGAAGCACTTAATATAATAAAATAACACAGAAAAGCATCCATTGAGCTAAACCTAACATGCCAGGATCACATTCGTGAGAGCCATTTATTTATTATTATTATTATTTTTTATACCCATACACATACATGATTGCATAATCGAACATTGGTATAAAAAGGGACCATATATATACAATTTATCCTTAGGTAAATAATTAAAGTGCAAGCCAAAATCTTATCAGAACTTGACATAAATGCATAGACTTGGTCTGGGAGCCTGGACAAACTGAGGTTGACAACTGAAGGGTGAGCTTCAAGGGTTAAGACGGACTCCCAAAGTGATTACCTACAGAACATACATAGCACAAAGTGAGCGAAGCTCAATGAATAATAGTACATAAACAATTCAATGCTCAACTTGAATTAGATACATATCAATGCATACATAAATCATGAGGCATAAGGTTAATTGATTTTGTATTAACTCTTGAATGGCCTAAGGCCCAGTCTTGAAACATAATATTTTGGAATATAATGGCTTTAAACCCTTGAACAAAGTGGCGATAGCCCTTGAACATATTAGCATTAAACTTTTAAACATGGTGGCATATAGCCCTTGTACATATGGCATGAAGCCCTTGAAAAGTTAGCATAAAGCCCTTGAAAGATTGACACGAGGCCCTTGAACATGTGGCACGAGGCCCTTGAAACATATATATGAATTCAAGAGGTGTCTCACACGGACTCTAGAGGTGTCTCACTTTGTAGCACTTAGTTCCGTGTAGCACTTTGTTTCATATTATAATAACTTATCCGGAATGGCCATAGGCCTCATAACTTACACATATGTATGGACTCAAGAGGTGGCTCGTACGGATTCTAGAGGTGACTCGCATTGCAGCACTTAGTTCCGTACAACACTTTGCTCCATACCGAAAATATAGAATGGCCTCTGGCCTCATAGATCATATAGAATGGCCATAGGCCCAGATTGGCTATAAGCCTCATTCATATATGTATGGACTCAAGAGGTGGCTCACATGGACTCTAGAGGTGGCTCACAATGTAGCACTTAGTTCCAAGTAGCACTTTGTTCCATACTAGTAATTAATAGGTTTTACAGACCAATCATACATATCATGTCATATCATAAACGGAAACAAATTCATACATATGCATTATACTTAATTCATAAACAAAAATCAGAATTCAAACTTAATTATACCTGGCACTTCAATAGTGCTAACAAGTCCATATAAAGCATTCTTGTTCCTCGGTACTAAGAACTTGTAATATCCTTGAACTTATAACATACGTGAACTTGTAACAGACTTAAACTTATAACATACGTAAACTTGTAACAGGCTTAAACTTGTAAACTTGTAACATACGTAAACTTGTATATACTTGAACTTGTAACATATATAAACTTGTACCATACTTGAACTTGTAACATGCGTATACTTGTAACATACTTGAACTTGTAACATACATGAACTTGTAATATACTTGAACTTATAACATGCATAAACTTGTAACATACGTAAACTTGTATATACTTGAACTTGTAACATATATAAACTTGTACCATACTTGAACTTGTAACATACTTGAACTTGTAACATACATGAACTTGTAATATACTTGAACTTATGACATGCGTAAACTTGTAACATACGTAAACTTGTAACATACGTGAACCACGGTATTATGACCCCCGGGTGAGGGCCTTGCGCTAAGAATACCTTAAATGCCTTTATATAAGTGAACAATCATTCAGTGATTCAAAACGTAACATGTTAGTAAATAGGGCATTTCTTGTCACATCATGTTGTTATCGTATACTTAACAAAGATAGAATAATCCACATTCTCAGGAGGGTTACAGAAACATGTTAAACCTTTTGCCCTTATGCCGTGGTGTCTAAATAATTTCTCATTCACTCAAATACACATAGCTTTTCAAGTATTCTGATTCATCGAAGGTGTCTACCCTTGATAACCTATAACTGTCTCATATTTACTCAAAATCCATTCTTCAAGAAATAACATAATTTCTTTTTATTCTTTAGGAAACGGCGTAGTTCACTT
Organism: Camellia japonica; assembly: GCA_030407325.1. Taxonomy (NCBI): domain Eukaryota; kingdom Viridiplantae; phylum Streptophyta; class Magnoliopsida; order Ericales; family Theaceae; genus Camellia; species Camellia japonica. The sequence goes on from JAPPVO010000031.1 coordinate 67,868,686, forward strand.
GATCTATTACTCAGTAGCACATAGAAGCATACACCTTTGTTTGATCGTTCGTATAAGTTAACATAGTTGACTTGTAATTAACAGAGTACTAATGGTAACCGTTACATCAGTCACATGAGTTAACTTAGTGAACTTAAGTCTAACAGGACATTCCTGATAATTATTAACAAAAGGTAAGCATGTTGTACAGATTGAATAATATTAGAGATACGTGAATACCATAATTCGATAGTGCTTATACGTTCCCTTGGCTCGTCGTGAATCACTATAGATATCTTGCACATAACGTTAGTATTCTTTGTCAACAATAAATAAAATGTATTGCACAATGATGCCTTTAGATTTTCAAATCAACATACTTGCAAGAAACAGAATATTAACAATAAGAATCATTAACGATCATTGAATGTACGACTATCGTACTATTACTCACAGTGTTCAAATGCTTGGTCCGCCCCTTTAGTTGACCCTACACAAGTCATAATACACATAGAAATTGGGTCACATATAATTATTCCGTTCTTAACTTGTTTAATTCTCTTTATACCAAATTACACATCAATTTGCAATTCAACGTAACCCAAATTAAATCCTTGAATCTCATTTCAACATTCCACAACCGAATTCATGTCTTCCATATCCTTAATAGATTATTTCCCCAAGTTTTCCTTTACATTATAGCATGAATTACAAAGTTCATTCGCAAATTTTAAACATAATTTTCAAACATTTCCAAATTCCAATTAAACTTGTACATATATAATTCAATATCTCAATTTCATTATTCTACCTTCAATTTGGGCCAAATCATTGGTTATCATCATTAATCAACCTAGGGTTTCAAGAAAATATTGAAATTTCAAGAAGAAAATCAAACTTATTAACCCATTACTTTTTATTCCAATTTTCCCATTGATTAAACACCTAGGATTCATAATTCACCATTTTAACCCATTAATTTAACTCCCAAGATTCCATACCTCAAGAATCAAGCAAGCTTTGGTGAGATTCCTCCATAATTTCGGAATTCCAATCGGTGGAAAATGTTGATCTTCATGCCTTCTTTACTCCTTGGTGGAAGATCTTGATCAAAACTTAGAGAAATTGTGAGGATTTGGGATCAAAACCCTAGGGTTTTCGGACCTAGGGAGAGAGGAGAGAAGAGGGGAAAAGAAAAATGTAAGAAATGATCTCAAAATCCCGTTTTGAGTTGCTGTACTCGCGAAACCCGCTCGAGCGTCCCTATTCCCACTCGAGCGTACCTGCTTTCAGCATAGATTCCAAAACTTCAAACATGCATAACTCTCTCATTCGGACTCCTTTTTAGGTCATTCTTGTGGTCAAATTGAAGCCCCGGAGATAAGCTTTCCAATGGTTCTAACCTCACATCCAGATTCAAAGTGTGGAAAAAGAAAAAGGCAAAAGGGTGCCAGCTGATCGTAAACGAATTATTCGAATTAAAGTTTTTGGTCCAATCTTACTTTACCATCATATTACCACCTCAAGCAACACCCCAAAATAAAATGAGGAGGTTCCAAACATACCAATAAAAATGTCAAAAACGAACCCACGTGTCTCAGAAATTCAAACTCTACCTGGAGACCCGCTCGAGCGCCCAAACTTGCGCTCGAGCGCACGGACCAACAAAGCCTCCCGCTCGAGCGACCACTTCTACGCTCGAGCGGAAATTTACAACTCTCAGAATCTCAAGCCGTCTGCAAAATTGCTGGGAACCCCAAAAGTCTGCTCGAGCGTCAACTCCCCCGCTCGAGCGGAGGGAAAAATTCCAGATCCTTACAAGTCAATTTCAGATCATCAAACTCTTAAGGCTTTCAATTCTTAATCCAAACATTCTATTTGTGACAGATATGCCTCCTTATTCAACAGATATGAATCCATAGTCATAAGGTTCACTTAATTAAATTTAATTCCACGTGACATTTCACAATAAGTATATAAATATGCATAATGAGGGACTGAAAATATATCGGAAACACATGCGAGGGTTGGGTTATTACAAAACTAGTACATTATATAATTTAAATAAGTTTAATTGCATGATTATGTGTTTAATTGTGTGATTACATGTTTAATTCTATAATTATCTATTGATATGGAATATTTGTTTAAATTGATAACTTAGAGTCGGAAATTGGGAGCCTAAACAGCTTCAGGAACCAAAATTGACTAGCCCAATAGGCTAATTAGAATATTTAGGATTATATGGAAACTTTAATTGATAGTTGATTTGGATCAAAATAATTAGAATAAACTGATTGAATTAGTTAGAGTTAAGCCTAATTAATTAATCCTAACCATATTTGATTAGGCAAACTTAATCACATCCTATATAAGACCCAAATTAAGCTTATGAGCTCATTTTATATGCACACTCAGCTGAGAATTGAGAGAGAGGAGAGTTCAACATTTAGACAGAGAAAGAGGAGAATTGTAGAGAATTAGTGGAAGATTCAAAGATTGGAGCCATAATACACTTGAATTCAACACTAGGTATGGCATTCATCACTAATTCATGTAGTTATCGCATATAGTAGTCGAATTCCTCTCATTTTTGAACTCATTGGCATGTTATTGGAGAAAAAAAGCTATGAGAATCATAAAAATGGAAGAATAGAGTTGAATTGCTTACATGCATGCATAATTTGAGTTAGAATTCATGAAATTCTTACATGCATGGCACATTTACACCTTCATTTGGAGAACCCTTTATGTTTTCATGCTTCTCATGTCACTTGATCATATTTTGAACATGTTTTGGAGAAATGTACACTCAAATTGAGTTAAACTTATTTTATAAATTGAGGTTGGAGTCGTTGGTTGGGAAATTACCATGATTTTGAATAAATGGGTTCAAATTGGAGGTGTTTTCATGTTATATAGTGACTCTCCATGTTTTTATACCAAAAACACAAGATTTTAAACTTTGAGTACCATGTTTGAACTTCAAACACAGTTCTGAAAATTCCAGAATTCGTGATGTCCGCTCTAGCAAGGGAGTCCACGCTCGAGCGTAGAATTCGGGCTCCCAGAAGTTTCTGAAATTTTATAGTCCGCTCGAGCGACCAAAGTGGCGCTCGAGCGAGGACCCTTTTTCTCAGTCTTCCGCTCGAGCGGGAATTTCATGTATCTAGTACTTTTACAGACCGCTCAAGCGACAGAAGTTACGCTCGAACGACCACCTTTGTTTTTGAACCCCTGCTCGAGTGTAGGAAGTTGCACTTAAGCGGAGACCCTGATTTCAGTAAAATTTTACCAACTCTTTTAAGTGCATATTTGCATCCTCATGCCACTCCAAGCATTCTTAGGCACCATTTGGACTCCGGTAATCATACAATAAGTTAGAGATGCATAAAGAGAATTAAATTAAAATGAAATGAAATTTCATTTGTACTTTGTTATGTGCTTCGTTTAGGTGGACGTCCGAGGCTTAGTGTCACCGCAAACCACTGTGAGTAATAACCTTATAAAGATATGTTCAAGTCATCTTTACTTTCGAAAATGTTATTGCTATCAAAATGGACATGTGGTTGATTGAATTAATTCTTAAAATGATTTGATAATTGATAGCATGGCTTATTAAAATGTTATGTCCTTTAATAAATGAAGTTCTGTTTTGAAACGATATTGTGGCATCCATTGAATATAGGCTCTTGCTTGGGGATAATAGTACCATGGCTAGGCCCTTGCCTGGGGGTAACAATACCATGGCTAGGCCCTTGTGCTTGGGGGTAACAATACCATGGCCAGGCCCTACTTGGGAGTAACAATACCATGGCTAGTATGATACGTTATCATTGGAATAATATTTGTTATCACTTAATGGATGTACCATATATAATATTGCGAATGGCTTTCGTAACTACAAAGAGATGCTATTATTGCTAATCAAAATGTTTTGTTGTGAATTTGATCTAATATGGCGAACATCTCCCTTTGAAAATGATTTAAGATTCATTTCGAAATTGTAAGACATGTTTTTGTACTATTGTCGAACTTCATTCATTTAACCTCTTTATTCTGTTATTACTCATTGGGGTCTAGCTCACTATTTATTTATATATGTAATTGTAGGTGGGCAAACTAAACATCAGAGTTAGATAGCCTCGAGTTTACCCGGGTTAGCCTTTTGTGGAGCTTCCAAGTGAAGTAATCAAGCTTGGGTGGAGCCATGCTTGTCGAACCCCTTTTGTGTGGTTTAATGGTTTTGTATTTGTACATAGTTGGGGTTGTATTTTTCTAAGATATGAATTTGTACTTATGTTGGGTGTAACTTGAAACAAAACCTTGCTTAACATATTTGCTCTCCTCATATATGCACGACTCAATGGATGAATTCTATAACATTTTAGACTTCCACTAAGCCCCGTACTTTACATTAAAGGTTTATTTGTATGGAGGCCGTAAGTAATCTATGATTACTGGTCGGTCATGAAGCTAAACCTATAGGGGCGGGTTTGGGTCGTGACAGAACCAGAGTCATGACTTCTAAGGTGGGTTGCGAGTTTCAGAGATGTGAATAAAGGCTGTGATTTCGGCAAAGTCAGAAGTTGATCGCACTACCAGCGGAAGGAAGGTTGAGAGATCGCCAGAAGAAAGGTCAAAAAGAAAGAGATCGCAAGTTTAGATGTGGTTGGGCTATAGTAGTGGTGAATGTGCTGATGGATGGCGGGGTGGTAGACGAGGGTCAATGGGAGGTTGGAGAGGGGTGGGTGATAGCAAATAGCGGCAGGAATGAACTGAGGAGAGTCGCCGGAGTGTATCGCCGAAACTATAGTGGTTGAGGTTAGGGTTTTGAGACGTTCAAAGAAGAAGGGTATAATTGGGATTAAGGTGGGGGTTCAAGAGAAAATAAGAGGCACTTAATTAAGTGGGTATGAGTTCAAAGAAATAGGGAATTCAAAAAAATAAGATAAGGATATACAATAACCCTCTTTTTAATATATATATATATATATAAAGAACCTATTTTTTGAATTCATCTTAAGTTTTCTAATGTTGTGTTTGGTTGAGGGATTTGGGGAAGGATTTGGAAAAGGAAAGAGAAAAGATGTGTGAAACCAAATGAAATGTAAATATATTTTATTCACATTTCACTAAACTTTTCCCTTACCCTTTCCAAATCCCTCTTCAAATCCTCTAACCAAACACAGCGTAAAAGTCAAGGCTGGTCGTACATCCAAATCTTGCCTTAGGTAAAAATTAAATCTAAACCTAGGAATGGTTATTTTTTCCTGCTCCACCTGCATCTCTCATATTGCCCCTCGGAGATTATTCTTATCTCGATAAAGAAGTGGGATCGGAACGAATTTTGCATCCCTGTTCTCATTTTAACCACTCTCGCCCTATTTATATTTACTATATGTGTATAATATATATATTATTTATTTATTTTTTATTATTATAAAATTAAATCAAAATATTAGACATAATATTCATTTTTACTTATTTCTTTATCATCTTACATTTTTTTAAAAAAATTTTATTAATATTTTTATTTTTAAGTTATAAAATTAATTCCCTCATTGCCGCCACCAAGCTGATTTGATGCAGAGCTAAGGCAGAAAACGACCAGCCCGCCCCTGGCTATCCTCTATTCAATACGCGATTCATGAGCAAGGCTGGCGACAAACACCAAACGAGAAATTATTTAATGTTCGTATAGCAAGTATTAGATGATACCCTAAATAAAGAGTTATTAATCTAAATTACGACATCTATCATTTTTATATGAAAAATATTATATATCTTAAATTTTTTATTAAATAAATAATTAAATATTTTTATATGGATGTGAAATTCACAAAATAAAAAATTTAATACCTCTAACATTATCGTTTTATATTAAAATTATAAAAAATAAAATATTAAGTATTAACTTGTAAAAAAAATAGAACATTGGATAAAAATTGGGAGCTCGAAACCCCTCTCCCGAATCCCCCGAAATTCAGGAGGGAGAGAGAGAGAGAGAGAGGGAGAGAGAGAGAGAAGGGAGGGGAAGAGGGCTCGCAGTCGCCGCCCGATCGTCGCCCGGCGTCCTCGCAGCAGCTCGTCGCAGTGTCACCCGGCGTCGCCTCGCCCGATCGTCGTCTCCTGCAGCCCCCGCCTCTGCCTCGCCTCCTACTCCCCCTGTAATTAGGACCCCCTCCAGTCCTCCTCCTCCTCCTCCTCCTCTTTCTCCTTCCTCCTCTTCTCCTTCTTCCTTCTTCCTTCTTCATCTTCTTCGTTTCTGATTGAACCAGAAAAAAAAAAAAAAAAAAAAATACAAAACGACATCGTTTCTAAGATTAGAGAGATTCGAGGAGCTCAAATTCGAACTCCCTAGCACGACTCTAGAACATTATCCCCATAACATTTAATAATTTCTCACAAGAAGCGTGATGCCGTGATAGTGGTGCCTATCCAAAGAACCAATTCCAAGAAGAAACAGCGTGATGCCTTGATAGTAGTGCCTATCCAATCTTTCACCGACACACTCAGAATTTGTTTTTAAACTTATTAATATGTTATTCAAAAGTTATTCAAATTTATTTCAATAATAACCTCACAATTAGAGATAATTATTTTTTCCTCTGACTATACTCTCGCATTCCCTCCTCTGCTCTACACCAATTTTGTAAACAAATTTTTCTATATATATAATACATATTATTCAATTATTTTTTAATATTTTGAAATTAAAACTTAAAATATTATACTTAATATTTTATTTTACTCATTTACTTTTCATCTTATTTTTTTTAATCTTCATTAATTATAAATTATTATTCATAATATATTATATTCTTTATAATTTTTATTAGTATTTACATTTTTTAAGCTATAATAGTTCCACCATCAACTCGATTTTTCCCACTTCTGATATGAAAAATTCTATTTTCACACCCCTATTTATCTCAATGTACACATTTAATGAAATTTTACTTTAGTGACAATTATATCACAAAATAAAATGACTATAATGACATCAAAACCCTAACCAACTCATCTCATCTTATCTCATCTCCACTCTCCTCTCTCTCTCTCTCTCTCTCTCTCTATAACACCAACAACAAACAAACTTACTGTTCTAAAAAAAACAACAACAACAACAAAAAACCCACAAATCCTTTGAATTCTTACGTTTAGCCTTTTGGTTGTTACTTATCATAATTTGGAGTTTTAGATCTAGTTTTTTTTTATGGGTTTTTCTTAGATTTTGAATTGAAAAACAAGAGTTGGAACATCCCTAGAATTTGGCGTGTCAAAATAAATAAATAAATAAAATTGTTGTTGATTCCTAGGGAAGTTAGTGAAAATGGAAGTGCACGTAATTTTTGGTTGTGGATCTTATGTGAATTCATCGAGGGAAGTGAAATTAGAAGAAGATTTCCAGAGCTATTGCGCAGATGAAGATGAATTGAAGGAGAAGGAAGAAACCGCAAAGGAAGGTTCAAAGAACAATCTTGATGATGCTTCAGTGAATATGTTCTTCAAGAGTGTATCAATAGCAGAGGCTGCATATTGTGGTGCTGGGGTCTCCGGGATTGGTGTAGTTATAGAAAGAATAGCTAATTTTCCTTCCATTCAAGTGCAGAAAAAGCTTGATTTCTTTGTTGATGAGGCTGTGTGGGTGCGTGTTTGGGTGGAAAATGTGTATACAATTTTTGAGTTAAGGGTTATAATTAGAATATGTGGTGTGTGGAATGAGACAAATAATATTTCATTAAATTTAGGATAATACTTGAGACCCCCTTTTGGGGGCACCCCCTCACCCCCCCTTTGCCATGTGTCAGGGGGTGATTGGATGTGCAGGAAAGGGGACCAATGAGAGAAGAGAGGGGGTCAAAAGGGGGTCTAAAAAAGGGGATCTAAATCACCACCCTTAAATTTATTGTGCGTATTGAAAAAAGATGTACATACTAAGATAAATAAGTGTATAGAAGTAGAATTTCCCTTCCGATATGATATGACAGAGGTAGAGATTACAAACCCGCCCTAAATTGAATCCGAGACTATCCCTACTCACAATACTATAATTTAATTTGATTCACACATATTTTTTGGGCAAAACTTTAGCCATATTTTTTGGACAAGAAGACCAAAAATGTTAGAGGTCCCAAAAATTTTACCAAATATTTCACATAAGTATGGGATCCACATAGAATTTACATTGTGTATGTTTCACATTTATATAAGACATTTGATAAAACTTTTAATAGAATATTTGAGATATCTAGTATTGCTTCAAGGAGACAATACTTATTTTACACAGCTTAATATTCACAAAGCCAGCTTGATCGATTCAATTTCTCAAGCCAATCATCCACCTTTCCAAGACAAGTCATTAAATATTATTGGGAAAATAGAAATTCAATGTAAAATTAAAAAAAAAAATAATTACACATCAATGATAAATTTTATAAATATTAACAATTAAAATTCTAAATTTTTTTTTATGTATTTATAAATATATTTTTTAAAAGCCTACTAGGCTGTAATTCTCCCAATATTATTGGAGAAATTGCGTTACATTTTTACAAAATATTTCTAGATCAATAAAAAAAAATTATGAATTTAATTATTAACATTTATAAATTTATAGATGGAGGGAACCCAATAATTATTAAAAAAAGAAAAAGGAAAAAGAAGAAGAAGAAGCAAGCAAAGTTTGATGCATGGGGCTAACGGTCAACCTCTGTTAAAGTAGATCACAAGACTCTTTGGTGGTCACATGATGATGTTACTCAACTACCAAAATTCAGTAACAAGTATACCAGAGCTACCATTGTACAGAATACAGATTGCTCATTCAATTCCATTGAGTGAAGCATTTCTCTTCTAATTTTCCTGTAATCTCTGCTCTGCAATCTTATATATACCACATTAAAACCACAAAGTCTAGAGCCTAGGTTGGATATTCAGTGCTACTCTTTCATTAATTTTTTTGAAAACAGTTTCATTTACCATGTATTTGTACTCTTTCCAACCCAATTAAAATCTGAAGCTTCATGGCCTATTAAAGTTAGCAACTTTGGGTTCAGATCAGAACCAACCGAGAGCTAGCTAAAGATGGACAAACTTTCAAGTGAAATCATCATCACCATACTCTCAACACTACCCATCAAATCCTTGATTTCTTGCAGGTGTGTATGCAAATCCTGGCTCAACTTAACCCATGATTCTCAACTCATCACCACTCACCTCCATCGATCATCTCAAAACGAGGACAATCTCAGTATCATCTTTGTAAGTTGCATCCTCATCAACCCCACTCATTTCAGAACTCGATTATCTTTCATAGACAACAACTATGGTGGAACAAATGACAATTACACTTGTGTAGATCTAAACCTGTCAATCCCAAACTTGAATAAGTTTGAAGTACTTGGTTCTTGCAATGGTCTACTTTGTTTATTTGATCCACTCACTAAAACCCTAAAATACATTTGCAATCCTTGCAATGGAGAGTATGCACCTCTGCCTAATCCCATAAGGCCATCACCATCATCAACATCAACATCAAGCCCTCTTCCTCTTGAAGTCGCGGTCGGGTTCGGATATCTTCCACAAAGCAACGTATACAAGGTGATAGAGTTAGTTTACTACAGCAGTGCAATCTTCAGTGGTGATTCAAGGCCAGAGGCTCATGTCCTCACTCTCGGTGACCGTTCATGGCGCCATATAGGAAATGCTCCTTTTTCACTCATTCGCGGGTCGAAAGCTTCTCAAGCATTTGTCAATGGTGCTCTTCACTGGTTAAGTGATAGCCCTGGTTTTGATTGCATTGTTTCATTTGATGTTGGTGAAGAACAGTTTGGAGTGGTTCCACATCCTGAGTTTGAGTCAGGTCAACTTAACTACAGATTGGGAGTGTTGAGAGGGTGTCTCTCAGCTGCAAACTACAGTTATGCAGAGTATGCTGAGATGTGGGTGATGAATGAGTATGGTGTGAAGGAGTCTTGGACTAGGTATTTCAAAGTGAATTGCAGTGAGGTTGGGTTGAGAATAGGGTTTGTTCGGCCACTCTGTCGACGGAGATCTGATGAGGTTTTGCTGTTGCATGGAAGCTCTAGTCTGCTGTGTTATGATCCCATAACTAAGAGATTGAAGGAGCTTAGTATAGCTAGGTTACCACCTGCTTTCCAAGTGGTTACTCATGTTGGAAGTCTAGTTTCACCTCATAGTCTGTCAGATTGTTTGGCTGAGGAGAACAATGAGTGCACCAACTTGAATGTTGAAGCTGTGACAGAAAAACCAACAAAATAATTTACTCCAAATTGGTGAGATGGCACCATGATTTGAATGTTTTTGAGTAAAGTGGACAGAATGAGGTTACATTTTATAGCACCATCTAAGTCATTTTTTTATTTTTTATGTTTGCTGCATTGCATGGGTCACATAGGGACATGACTTAGATGGTGCTATAATATGGTTGTGATTGGTGGATATTGTGAAATCCACCATTTTATATGAGTGATGGTGGAGGAACAATATGAAAATGTGATATTTTGTCATGCGTTTGTGACATAAACATGTGGCGTCAATGGTTATCAAATAAATAATTTTTTGCTTTTATTAATTGTAGAGTTATTAAAAGGTGCGAATCAACTTATGTAGTAATTTGAATTGTTAAAATTATGGTGAAAGAAAACATAGTATTGACTGACATATTTATGAGCTTACAAGTTATAATAGAATGTTCAATAAGAAACCTAGAGTAGTGAACAAGATGCCTAAAAGTGATTTGAATTATTAAAATTATGGTGAAAGAAAACATAGTATTGAGTGACATGTTTATAAGCTTACAAATTACAATGGAATGTTCAATAAGAAACCTGAGTAGTGAACAGGGTGCCTAATAGGGTAATCAATAAAATAAGGAAATACAATATATTGAAAATATAAATTTGCATGAATTATTATATATGAAACATCTTGTCTTGTATGCCTGAGTTATGCATTTTTATTTTGGGTTAATTTCACATGTTCTCTTAAATTATTGTTTTTTTTCTTTTTTTCTTTTAATATTCCATTTATAAATTATTGATATCATCTATTTAGCTCCTTAAATTTATGATTTCAGTACATATGGTTCAATTGGAGATACCCTTCCAAATTAGTAACGGTATAAGTCTAACTTAATGGGCAAAAATATAATTTACAATTTGAACAATTTAAATCATATAACTAATGCCTCATCTTTTTACTCTCCTCACACTCACAACACTTTGCCTTTGGCTTTGTTGGTCATGCTCCTTACTTGGACGAGGCCTTACAAGCAAGGACGGGACTACATTAAGGCCATGTTTGTTTGGGTAGATATGTGCTTTGAATTAGATTAATAGTCCAATAAAATTATTAATCTGATATTTGGTTAAACAATTGAAGTACGGACTAACAATCTATCCGGATATGGTATCCTACATATGATGGACTATTCAATCCCACATAAGGGTGGAATATAAATTGGGGGAATAAGTCAAAGTCTGGACTAACTTATCAAATGACCATAATAGATGTATTATGGTCAATATATTAGATGTCTCATGTCCTATCCATTCCAATCCTCATAAACAAACATCAGATTGGATAATATTTTATTAATCCCCCCTTATAGTCCTAACTCAATCCAAACATAGGATATGATATAAAATCCAAATAATTTGTAGTCCTAAGACTATTAATCATGAGAATACTAATCTAACCTAATTCAGTCCGCCCACACAAATATAATCCCAGTCTTATAAGGACGAGACTACACTAGGTCCGGGGCGCCTCACCCCTAACTTGTGTATAACCCTCCATAGCACTCTTCTCACAACTTCTAAAATCTTTAAAAAAAAACTTCTTTTGTAGTGAATATATATGTTCCATCAAACGTACTTTTTTAAGGTCTTAAGCCAATAAAATGATTTACACTAGTTTAGTATTCTCCAATTTAACAAGTGAATGTACTTATGATACTTTATAACCAAATAGAGTAGTTTTTAGAAAGAAAAAAACAAATGCAATTAATTGATTTAAATGCAGAGTTGCAAATACTGTTGTGTATTTCTTGGTGTAATGTGAACCACATGTCTATCCCTTTTCTAATCACAAATAAATAAATAAAAATAAAAATAAAAATAAAAATAAAAATTCATAAGCAAACAAGGCTTGATTCATGGGGCTAATGGTCAACCTCTGTAAAAGTATGTCACAAAGACTATTTGGTGGTCATATGTTACTCAAAGTACCAACGTTTATGGCTCCTTTGTTTTTAAAGATAGAAGGATGGAGATTGATAGTAAAGAGATTAATAGTAAAGGGATTGTTAGTGAGAGAATTAGTAAAATTGTGTTTATTTTGATGATAATTGTTAGTATGGGGATTGTTAAATTATTTTTATATAAAATAAATATAAAATTATAAAACAAATAAAATTATGATTTTTACTTAATAAAAAATACAAAAACATTAAACATTAATGTTTAAAAAAAATGCTCAACAAGTAAAAAAAATAAAAAATAAAAAAATTACAGATGACCGGTTGACCAGTCAGTTGTTCGGCCGCACAACCAGTCACCCTGAGCCGAACGGACTCTTTTCCTAATATCATCTCTCAACCCAGACTCGAATCCGTTCGTGTGTGAGGACTTTCATAATCCGTTGGGACTATGAGTCCCGAGGCCAAAGAGGAAAACAAACATAGCTTAGTGAGGGGGAGCTCACTGTTACTCCAATCCGAAGCCATAACTCGGAAAACAAACGAGGCCTATAACATGTCCACCATAGCTACCACTCTACAGATAGCTCATTCAGACCCCGTTTGTTTTTAGAGGTAGAATAGAGGGGATTCATAATGGAGGGATTGATAGTGAGTGGATTAAGTAAAATTGTATTTGTTTTAATGATAATTGTTGGTGTAGGGCTTGTTAAATTATTTTTATATAAAATAAATATAAAATAGTAAAACAAATAAAAAAATTCAAAAACATTAAACATTAATGTTAAAAAAAAAATGCCCAACATGTAAAAAATAAATAAAACAAATAAAATAATAATTTTTACTTAACAAAAAATACAAAAAATTAAATATTAATGTTAAAAAAAAAAATGCCCAACATGTATAAAATAAAAAAAAGAGAAATAGTCCGGCGGACTATTTTTCTAATACCACCTCCACCTCTTCCATCCCAATCTCCCTTTCAAGGCCCAACCTAATCACTTCTTCCATCTCAATCCCTTTCCCAAATCTGCAAATAAATACAACATTAAATGGGTCTCACCTCTATCCTAATCTCATCCCTCCCTCTCCAAAACAAACGGGGCCAATTCCATTAACTGAAGTATTTCTAACATGAGATCCCTTATATTATAATAAAAAAAATTATTATTTTGACTCTTAAATTATAAAAACACATCAACAGATTTTTTAATTATTGAGAACTATCACTTTACTCTTTAAATTATAAAAGCGCATAAATAAACCTTATAAATTATTGGTGCGTTTCACTTTGATGCTGTGGAGGGATAAAAATTAATTCATGTGAGGTGGGCTCACCCAATGCTTATATGGAAATAGAATTAAGGTAATAAAATAATACCTTGCAATACAACTTGCCAACTTGCTTTGGCATATATGCATCAGAAGGGTTTTGGCCCATACAAGTGGCTCATTATCATTGGACCAAATTAGTAACATAAGCTCATTGGACAAAATGAGTGGCAAGTTAACCAATATAAAGAGATGTGATCTTCAACTTCACGGAGAGATATGCCTAAACAATTATATTTACTTATTCAATTTCATTTAGATATATGCTATCTAATTTGATTGTCAGAGTACCTGTAATAACCCCGACCCTGATTAACACTAATTGATACTTAATTATGCCTAATAGTAATTAGGAGGAAATCTGGAATTAATTTGCATATGTATTGTACGAATTATGTGTTTCTATCTGTTTGGTGTTGAAATACTTGTTCGTGTTTTAAACTTTAAACTGCGAATTGGAAGCCTTATCGGTGCCCGACTCCGAAATTGATTAGTGTTTTAGACTAGTTAAATTTTATGTGATTTTATGGTAGGTTCAATTAAAATTTGATTTGGGAATGTTTAAATCAGGTTAAATAATGTTATATTAATGAACCTAGGTATTTAACCTTTTGCCATTGTGAGTGGGCTACCTTTGTTTCATCTTGTGTGAGGTGTCATTACACCATTTCATCATTTTTTTGGCTGAGGAAAAACGTAGGCAAGAGGGAGAGGAGAGAAAAACTTAGTTTCAACAAGGATTTTGGCTAAACACTTGGAGATTTGAAGGTTTATAATAACATTAAGCTCTTAGACTTGGAATTCAAGAGTTGAGGTAGGAGGTTTCTCTTTTATTTGTAAGTTTAAGAGTAATCCTTGCATGGTTCTTGGTTAATTTGGTATTTAAGGTTAGAATTGGGTTTAACATGTTGAATTTAAGCTTAATTAATGCATGCATGTACATGTTCATAGAAATTGAAGTTCTTTTGTATCAAGTTTTCACATGCATGCTCATATTTTTGCTAAAGTTCATGAATTCATCAAAATTCTAATTTCAATTTTGCTTTGGATCATGTTTTGGAGCTTTGAAATTCAATTGGACTTACGCATGTTTGTTTAAACTTTGTTTTTGGTGATTTATTGAATTTGTGACCAAATTGACTCACTCTTGGCCCTTGATTTTACAAATTGAGCTTTGAAACTTGATATATTATAAGTTTAAAGTGTTTTTCCAGAAATTGGGCCCAAGAGGTCGAGTTTTGAGCTATAGAATGCTTGGTTCGAACTTGGAAGACAAATCTAAAAATTTCAGAATTTGGCTTCCTCGCTCGAACGAAGGATTCCACGCTCGAGCGACCATTGTTTGTTCAGGGATCCGCTCAAGCGAACAGATAGTGGCTCAAGCGTAAATTTCAAGCTCTCAGAATCTTGGTGCACGCAGATGCACGCTCGAGCGAAGAGACCTACGCTCGAGCGAGGAGCTGTGTCTCACGCTCGAGCGAGCGTCGAGCGAGCATCGAGCGGAAAAAATCAGCAACCAGTACTTTTTCATCTTTGCAGATCGCTTGAGCGAAGGAGTCCTCACTCGAGCGAACCCTTTGATTTTGCAAGCTCGCTCGAGCGAAGGAAGGCTCGCTCGAGCGAGACCCCTGTTTTCAGCAACTTGTGAAAAATGTATTCAAAGGCATTTTTGCATCCTCATTCCATCCTAGGTATTCCTAGGCCATGTTTAAGGCTCCATAATAAGGATAAGAGGTTAGGTACACACTTAGGATCATTGATGTGAGTTTTGTACAATTGGATTGCATGTTTCAAGTGTGTATCCGTGATGTGTTATGTAGGTCGTAAGCCGCATTCTGTTTGACCGTTTGGCTCCGTCTATCTATTTCAACGCCCACTGTGAGTAATAACATTGTAAAGATATATTCAACTATACTTACTTTCTGTGTGATAAAATGAGATCTGTTTTCTGAAATGATATGTTATGTACAATGAATGATTGTCCAATTTCTGACATGTATTCGTGACATCCTTAGTATCATGTGTTATCTACAGCCGTGACCCGGTATCGGAGGTTCCTCGTGGAACTTTACGCTTTATGCGTCCTGTTATGTTACGCTTTATGCGTCCTGTTTGTGCACTGATGCCCGTACCGGAGGCCCGCCATGGGGGCTTAGCTGTCTTGTTACCCGGATCCGGAGGTTCCTTCACGGGAACTAAGGAGGTTATTCATAACCTTACGCATTGCGCGTCCTGTTCAGTTATGCTAATGGATGTATCACGTAAATGTAACCATGACTTAAGATTTCTGTCTATATATGATCTGATCAAGTATGAATTTGATAAAGCTGAATTATGATTTCGATCTGATCAAGCATGATTTTGATACAATATGAATTGATTTCTGAAATCTGTATGGACTCATTCATTGAAACCCCTTTACTCTGTTTATTATTCACTGGGCTTTCGCTCACAGTTTACTATATATATGTAGGTGAGCCGGCACATGACCAGGGCCAAAGTTGAGGGCCTTCTGTTCCTTTTTGTCAGCCAATTGTTGTGCCTCCCGAGGAGGTTCCGGTCGAAGCCGAATGCCATGGCTGTTTTGTTCCATGCTAGTCAATGTTCATGTTTGTAACGTCTGATCTTGGGATTACATTTTGTAAATACTTGTACATATTTGGTGTATCTGACCAGCGTGTTTATGTATATAAATAAAGTTTTGAATTTCCTGTCCCATGTACGTCATCACAGCTCATTGGACCTTGTTATTTTGTATATTTGCTTCCGCAGCCCCTTACTATTTGTTAATCTCTTCAGAGGCCGTAGGTAATCCTCGGATTACTGGCCGGTTACGGTGCCAAATCTATAGGGGCGGGTTTAGGTCGTGACAGAGTGGTATCAGAGCACGAGTTATACCGCATACACAGGTCCGTATGAGCTTAGGATGTCCTAGTAAGAATTAGGGGCATTCCATTTGCATGTGTGAGTGTGTGGTAATACAACTGAATATTAAAACTGAATGTACATTGAATCATAAATTAAAGGAAATGAATAAGATCATGCCTATGTTTAATATCACTTGATTTCTGTATTGTAAGATGGAGAATGCAAGGGGAAGTGGTGAAAGTGAATCTTCAGAGGCTCGCATGGGCCGAATGGAACAGATGTTAGCAGCATTGACTGAGACCTTAACACAGCAACAAAGACAGCAACCTTTACCTCCTCCGCCTCCACCGGTACAAGTTGAGGCAGATAACAATGACATCATTAATCTGAAATAGAAATTCTTGAAAATGAAACCGCCAATGTTCTATGGTGGAATTGAACCTTTGAAAGCTGAGACGTGGTTGCTTGAGATGGAGAAATTGTATGAAGTGTTCCCTTGTTCTGAAACTCAGAAAGTCCTGTTAGCTACTTACACTCTGAAAGACGAAGCCCGCAGGTGGTGGTTGTTAATCCGAAACAACAATGGGAATATGACATGGGCACAGTTTAATGTCATTTTCTATGACAAGTATTTTCCTCAATGTTTCAGAGATCGAAAAGTGTTTGAATTCCAGGAACTCAAACAGGGAAGAATGGCAGTGGCAGAATACGAAGCTAAGTTTACTGAGTTAGCCCGATTTGCTCCACATATGGTGGACACAGACTACAAGAAAGCCCGAAAGTTTGAAGGGGGATTGAATCTTGATGTGTTTGATCGAGTAGGCGTCCTGAAATTGCCTACTTATGTGGAGGTCCTAAACAGAGCCTTAATGGCAGAGGCTACCCTAGCTGCCATGAAACAAAGCAAAGCGCCAGTACCTACAGCAAATGAGTGGAGAGGAAAAAGATCCAGATTTGGTTCTAGGAAAGGTCGGTCCTTTAACAATAAGAAGCAAAACACAGGGACTTGGAGCAACTCGAGTCAAAGTAGTGGGTCTCCTCCAGTTTGTTCTAATTGTGGTAATAGGCACAGGGGTGTGTGCCGCCGAACGTATGGTGCTTGTTTCCGATGTAGCCAACCGGGTCATATGATGAGGGATTGTTCGCTTAGATCTGAGACTACTAGCTGTCCTGCAGCAAGTTCAGCGGGATCCGCTTCAGTGGCCAAGACCAATGTCAAAGCCAATGCAGGAAAAGAACCTTTGAAACAAGGCCGAGTGTTTGCCTTAGTGCCCGGGGACGTACCGAACACCTACACTGTGGTGTCAGGTACACTTTCTGTATGTTCTCAAAATGCATGTGTATTGATAGATTCTGGTTCTACACATTCTTTTGTGTCCCATGCTTTTTCCCGAAAATTGACTAGGCCATTAGAACTTATGACATATGTGTTATCTGTATCTACGCCATATAGGGACTTTATGACGTGTACTCATGTATATCCAGCATGTGATGTTAGGTTTGGTGATATGATATTGTATGTGGACTTATTAACTTTGGACATTCATCATTTTGATTGTATTTTGGGGATGGATTGGCTGACTAAATATTGTGCTACCATTGACTGTGCAAACAAAACCGTTGTGTTTAGACTGCCGGGTATGCCTGAATTTACCTTTAGAGGGAATGGGGTAGTTCCTCCCCCATATTTGATTTCGGCTATGAAAGCTGTAAAACTCCTTAAGAAGGGATGTAGGGGTTATCTGTGTTGCATACTGACTACATCATCTGCTAGTCCTACTGTAGAAACAATTCTTATTGTTTGTGACTTTCCTGATGTGTTTCCAACTGATTTACCGGGGGACTTAGTTGACAGAGAAATTGAATTTACTGTTGAGGTGTTTCCAGGGACACAACCTATTTCCAAGACTCCTTATAGAATGTCTATCTCTGAATTGAAAGAATTGAAGACCCAACTTCAAGAACTGTTAGACAAGAACTTTATCCGTCCGAGTACTTCACCTTGAGGTGCTCCCGTCTTGTTTGTCAAAAAGAAGGATGGATCTTTGAGATTGTGTATAGATTACCGAGAATTGAACAAAGTGACTATCAAAAATAAATACCCATTGCCTCGAATAGATGACTTTTTGATCAACTTCAGGGTGCCCAAGTGTTTTCTAAAATTGACCTCAGGTCTGGGTATCATCAATTAAAAGTTAGAGCCGAGGACATAGAGAAAACTGCATTCCGAACTAGATATGGACATTATGAATTCCTAGTAATGCCGTTTGGGATGACCAATGCACCTGCTGCTTTCATGGATCTTATGAATAGGGTGTTTAAATCATATCTGGATGACTTCATTGTTGTATTTATTGATGATATTTTGATATATTCTAAAGACAGGAAAGAACATGAGAATCATCTGAGAACCGCCTTGCAGATTTTGAGAGAGAAGAAATTGTACGCTAAATTGTCCAAGTGCGAATTCTGGCTTGACAGTGTGGCATTTTTGGGCCATGTGATCGACAAAAATGGTGTTTCTGTGGACCCTCAGAAAATTGAGGCTGTTGTAGATTGGCCGAGACCTACAAATGTGTCAGAAGTCCGAAGTTTTCTGGGACTTGCAGGCTACTACTGGAGATTTGTGAAAGACTTCTCAAAGGTTGCCTTGCCATTGACTCAGTTAACTCAGAAAAACATGCCATTTGACTGGAATGATCAAAGAGAGGCAGCTTTCCAAGAGTTGAAAACCAGGTTAGTGACTGCACCAATCTTAACTTTGCCAAATGGTACTGATGGGTTTCAAGTGTACAGTGATGCTTCTTATAAAGGCTTAAGGTGTGTGCTAAAGCAAAATGGGAAGGTGATTGCCAATGCTTCTAGACAACTCCGACCTCATGAAAAGAATTACCCAACACATGATCTCGAATTGGCGGCCGTGGTATTTGCTTTAAAGATATGGCGTCACTATTTGTATGGGGTAACTTGTGAGGTTTATACAGACCATAAAAGCTTGAAATATTTCTTCACCCAAAAGGAGTTGAATATGAGACAGAGACGTTGGTTGGAACTAATCAAGGATTATGACTTGCAAATCTTGTATCATCTAGGAAAGGGTAATACTGTGGCAGATGCCTTGAGCCGAAAATCTGGTGCAACTATATCGTGTTTGTTATCCAGCCGAAAAGACTTGTCAATTGACCTAGAACAAGATGGATTGTATTCTGCAATTTCTGCTCAACCTACTATTCTCGATGAGATCAAACAAAAACAATGTGAAGATGAATACTTGAAAAAGATTGTAGAGGAGTTTGATTCGAAACCGAGGCCAAGATTTGTGTTTGAAAACGATGTGCTGAAATTTCAGAATCGTCTTTGTGTGCCCGATTGTTATGATTTGAGGAAACGTGTTATGACTGAAGCTCACAGTAGTAAATTCGCTATGCATCCGGGAAACACGAAGATGTACCACAACTTGAAACAGAATTTTTGGTGGCCTGGAATGAAAAAGAGTATTGCAGACTTTGTGGCTAGATGTCTACATTGCCAACAAGTTAAAGCTGAACATCAACGACCTGCCAGTTTGCTATAACCACTCCCAATACCAGAATGGAAATGGGAGCACATCACCATGGACTTCATTGTGGGATTGCCTCGTTCTTCTCGAGGTATGGACTCTATTTGGGTTATAGTTGACCATTTAACTAAGTCTGCCCACTTTCTGCCTGTTAAAACTATCTATAATGCTGATAAATTGGCTAACATCTATATGACTGAAATTGTGAGATTGCATGGAGTGCTAGTGTCTATTGTGTCTGACAGGGACTCGAAGTTTGTGTCAAGATTTTGGCAGAGTTTGCAACAGGCTTTGGGGACAGAACTGAGATTGAGCAGTGTCTATCACCCGCAGACAGATGGCCAGACTGAACGAACAAACCAAACTCTGGAGGATATGCTCAGAATGTGTGTGTTAGACTTCCAGGGAAATTGGGAAACCTACTTGCCGTTGGCCGAATTTGTATACAACAACAGCTACCACTCCAGCATTGAAATGGCGCCTTATGAGGCCTTGTATGGAAGAAAGTGTCGTTCTCCAATATGTTGGGCTAAAGTAGGTGACAGACCTTTATTGGGACCGGAGCTTGTGCAAGAAACAACCGAAAGGGTAAAACTGATACAGCAACGTCTGAAAACCGAACAGAGTAGACAGAAAAGCTATGCCGATGTTCGAAAAAGAGAAAGGGAATACGAAGTAAGGGACCATGTATTCATCAAAGTGACCCCGATGAAGGGTCAAACTCGATTTGGTGTTAAGGGTAAATTGGCGCTGAGGTATGTTGGACCTTATGAAGTTCTTGAAAAGATCAATCCGGTGTCGTATCGGATAGCCTTACCTCCTGTCATGGAACATATGCACAACGTCTTTCATGTATCAATACTTCGGGAATATTTGAGAGATCCACTCCATGTCATTGAACCAACACACGTGCTATTGAAAGAAGATTTCACCTATGAAGAGAGGCCTATCCAGATTGTGAACCGCAGGATTAAAAGACTGAGAAACAAAGAAATACCGTTGGTGAAAGTTGATTGGCAAAACCACGGGGGAACCTATGCAACATGGGAAACCGAGGAAGATATGAAGAAGAGATATCCGGAATTGTTTCCGTTGAACCCCATGTTGATTCCGAATTAAGGTAATTTGAGTTTAGAGACCAAACTCTTTTAAGGGGGGAAGACTGTAATAACCCCGACCCTGATTAACACTAATTGATGCTTAATTATGCCTAATAGTAATTAGGAGGAAATCTGGAATTAATTTGCATATGTATTGTACGAATTATGTGTTTCTATCTGTTCGGTGTCGAAATACCTGTTCGTGTTTTAAACTTTAAACTGCGAATTGGAAGCCTTATCGGCGCCCGACTCCGAAATTGATTAGTGTTTTAGACTAGTTAGATTTTATGTGATTTTATGATAGGTTCAATTAAAATTTGATTTGGGAATGTTTAAATCAGGTTAAATAATGTTATATTAATGAACCTAGGTATTTAACCTTTTGCCATTGTGAGTGGGCTACCTTTGTTTCATCTTGTGTGAGGTGTCATTACACCATTTCATCATTTTTTTGGCTGAGGAAAAACGTAGGCAAGAGGGAGAGGAGAGAAAAACTTAGTTTCAACAAGGATTTTGGCTAAACACTTGGAGATTTGAAGGTTTATAACAACATTGAGCTCTTAGACTTGGAATTCAAGAGTTGAGGTAGGAGGTTTCTCTTTTTTTTGTAAGTTTAAGAGTAATCCTTGCATGGTTCTTGGTTAATTTGGTATTTAAGGTTAGAATTGGGTTTAACATGTTGAATTTAAGCTTAATTAATGCATGCATGTACATGTTCATAGAAATTGAAGTTCTTTTGTATCAAGTTTTCACATGCATGCTCATATTTTTGCTAAAGTTCATGAATTCATCAAAATTCTAATTTCAATTTTGCTTTGGATCATGTTTTGGAGCTTTGAAATTCAATTGGACTTATGCACGTTTGTTTAAACTTTGTTTTTGGTGATTTATTGAATTTGTGACCAAATTGACTCACTCTTGGCCCTTGATTTTACAAATTGAGCTTTGAAACTTGATATATTATGAGTTTAAAGTGTTTTTCCAGAAATTGGGCCCAAGAGGTCGAGTTTTGAGCTGTAGAATGCTTGATTCGAACTTGGAAGGCAAATCTGAAAATTCCAGAATTTGGCTTCCTCGCTCGAGCGACCATTGTTTGTTCAGGGATCCGCTCGAGCGAACAAATGGTGGCTCAAGCATAAATTTCAAGCTCTCAGAATCTTGGTGCACGCAGACGCACGCTCGAGCGAAGAGACCTACGCTCGAGCGAGGAGCTGTGTCTCACGCTCGAGCGAGCGTCGAGCGAGCATCGAGCGGAAAAAATCAGCAACCAGTACTTTTTCATCTTTGCAGATCGCTTGAGCGAAGGAGTCCTCGCTTGAGCGAACCTTTTGATTTTGCAAGCTCGCTCGAGCGAAGGAAGGCTCGCTCGAGCGAGACCCCTGTTTTCAGCAACTTGTGAAAAATGTTTTCTAAGGCATTTTTGCATCCTCATTCCATCCTAGGCATTCCTAGGCCATGTTTAAGGCTCCATAATAAGGATAAGAGGTTAGGTACACACTTAGGATCATTGATGTGAGTTTTGTACAATTGGATTGCGTGTTTCAAGTGTGTATCCGTGATGTGTTATGTAGGTCGTGTGCCGCATTCTGTTTGACCATTTGGCTCCGTCTATCTGTTTCAATGCCCACTGTGAGTAATAACATTGTAAAGATATGTTCAACTATACTTACTTTCTGTGTGATAAAATGAGATCTGTTTTCTGAAATGATATGTTATGTACAATGAATGATTGTCCAATTTCTGACATGTATTCATGACATCCTTAGTATCATGTGTTATCTGCAGCCATGACCCGGTATCGGAGGTTCCTCGTGGAACTTTACGCTTTATGCGTCCTGTTATGTTACGCTTTATGCGTCCTGTTTGTGCACTGATGCCCGTACCGGAGGCCCGCCATGGGGGCTTAGCTGTCCTGTTACCCGGATCCGGAGGTTCCTTCACGGGAACTAAGGAGGTTATTCATAACCTTACGCATTGCGCGTCCTGTTCAGTTATGCTAATGGATGTATCACGTAAATGTAACCATGACTTAAGATTTCTGTCTATATATGATCTGATCAAGTATGAATTTGATAAAGCTGAATTATGATTTCGATCTGATCAAGCATGATTTTGATACAATATGAATTGATTTCTGAAATCTGTATGGACTCATTCATTGAAACCCCTTTACTCTGTTTATTATTCACTGGGCTTTCACTCACAGTTTACTATATATATGTAGGTGAGCCGGCACATGACCAGGGCCAAAGTTGAGGGCCTTCTGTTCCTTTTTGTCAGCCAATTGTTATGCCTCCCGAGGAGGTTCCGGTCGAAGCCTAATGCCATGGCTGTTTTGTTCCATGCTAGTCAATGTTCATGTTTGTAACGTCTGATCTTGGGATTACATTTTGTAAATACTTGTACATATTTGGTGTATCTGACCAGCGTGTTTATGTATATAAATAAAGTTTTGAATTTCCTGTCCCATGTACGTCATCACAGCTCATTGGACCTTGTTATTTTGTATATTTGCTTCCGCAGCCCCTTACTATTTGTTAATCTCTTCAGAGGCCGTAGGTAATCCTCAGATTACTGGCCGGTTACGATGCCAAATCTATAGGGGCGGGTTTGGGTCGTGACAGTACTCTTCGGCCAGCAACTACCATGTCGGGAGGCACTAACAGTTTATTCTTTTGCAAATTTAGAACGGTGCGGCTCAATTCTTCGTTGATCTCTCAATTAATATATGTGTGACAATTTCTACTTCCATAGACCTCTTTCGTTAGAGGGTCCAATTTA
This sequence comes from Camellia japonica, assembly GCA_030407325.1. Taxonomy (NCBI): domain Eukaryota; kingdom Viridiplantae; phylum Streptophyta; class Magnoliopsida; order Ericales; family Theaceae; genus Camellia; species Camellia japonica. Next base: position 67,892,531 of record JAPPVO010000031.1, read on the forward strand.
TACATTTTTATAGTTTAGGGTATTCATATGTACGCTTTTATAATTTAAGGGATAAAGTGATATTTCTAAATAGTTTAAGAGGTTTATTTAATATGCTTTGATCAAAGTGATATTTCTTCATAATTTAGAAAGTTTTCGTGTAAATACCCCTCCTAACTTAAAAAATGTTATTTCACTGAAATTTGATTGACTACTAAGTAAGAAATGAAAAAAATTACAAATCAATCTAATCTACGTTAAATTGAATTTTTTAATGGGTCATGCTGTAATACATTATAAATCATATGCAAGTTATCACATAACTAACACTGTTTTTTGGATGAAAGAGTTTGTTAAAAAAAAAAAAGGGAGAGAATGATTTCTTATCATTTGTTTTAATGATTAATGAGGAGAGTAATAGTGAAAAATGAAGAAAAATAGTAAGAAAGACAAATCACTTCAAAATTAAGTTTTGTTTTTCATTAAAAGTTGTGAGATTTGGTGAGAAACAAAAAATTACTCTTTACAAAAAATAATAATAATTAAATATCTAAACTACCTTTCTAAATACCAAAAGAAAAAAAAAAAGTATCTGTCAATCCAAACAAGAAGGTAAGTAATAACAATCGATATATATATATATATTGGAGAAATTTAGCCAAAACTCTTTTATTGGACCCTTATTTAGTGAAAATGACAGCCCAATTTATTTTGTTTCATAAATTCCTTAAAGAGAAGGCATATAATTGAGTAAGGACAAAATAAAATATCTTTTTTTTTTTTTTTCTTGGGCAATATTGCTAGAGTAACATATTACTGTAAACCAGAGTAACATATTACTGTAAACTAGAGTAACATGTTACTGTTTACATTAATTTCAACGGTAATAAATTTTTTTTAATATATTTTTTTAAAGAATTTCATAATCAACATTGATCTTATTTGATAGATCTTGATGAGAGGATTTTAAAAATATTAATTTTATTAAAAATTGACATCTAGATCAAAAGTTATATTATTTTAAAGTTTGATATTTTTGTAATAATGATATGTATTAGACTGTTTAAACAAAACTTTTTGTATTTATTTTTAATGTATTAAAATTTTATTATGAGAGGATTATGAAAGGATTTTGACCAACCCCCTTCCCCCCCCCCTCTTCCTTCCTTACCTAAGACAAAAACTCCAGTAATTTTTTTTTTTCCTTTTCTCATCTCAGATCGTTTGGGAATAGGCTATTTTAATAACTTTTTGACTTTTTGACTAAAATATGAGATAAAAAACTAGTATGTTTGGAATGACTTTTTGATTTTTTACAAAAAGATGTGCAAAAAGTAGAGAGAAAAAAGAATTTTTGACTTTTTGGTATAGATTATAGACTTTTTAATTTTTTTTTAATAATTTTTTGATTTTTAAGTTACAACAGACAGTTCCCAAACGAGGCCTTAATATCATAATAAGTCATAACCAATTACTACAATTTTTATAAGTAGAACACATTCCAAAATAGTGTGTGTATTATAGAAATTTCCATATATTTATATGAAAAATTCTTAAATTATTGAGAAATATCATTTTATCCTTTAAACTATAAAAATATATAAATAATTTTTTTAAACTATAAAAACATACAAATCAAACCCTTAATAAAAAAAAATTAAAGTGAAACATGCCAATAATTTATACAATTAATTTATACGAATTTATAATTTAAAAATAAAAGTAATATTTTCAATAATTTAGGGTCTCCATGTAAATAACTTGGGTAAATAACACACGAAGAATTATACACAGGGGTGAAGGGAGGAAAATAATACCAACACATGGGAGTGTTTGTTTGGAGGGATTAGAGGGAGGGGACTAAACATTGTTTGGACTTGAATTCCTTGGAGGGGGATGTCCATTGTTTAGTGCAACTTTAGTCTGCCAAACATGGAGTGACATGGAGTTCGGCCAGATTCTACATCCCTCATTTGAGGGACTAAATTAATCCTGGGTGTGGGGCTGTGATTATTTCTAGGGGATTTTTTTTTTTTTTATAAGCAAAGAAAAATGAACTTTATTGATGAATTAGAAGACAATTACATCAATAAAAGAAAAGAGAAGGATGAGTGCAAAAAGTATCATAGCGAACCAAATCAATCCCAACTAGGTTGACACTGATAAGGCCGCCCAATCATATGCTAGTACACTATCAAGAGTTGGTGAGTAACCAACCATAAACACCGAAGCCAACCTTACCCAAGAAGAAGATAACCAAAACTAACAAACTAATAAACATATAAAAAGACAAGACAAACAATAAAGAAAAACAGCTGCAGCAGGCCAGAGCAAAACAAACAGACAATCCATAGTAGCAGAACAGCCAACATCAGCAGGTAGATCACAATCCAACAGACCAGCAGCAATGCAACCAGTAGCCATTATCAGCAGGCCACATAGCACCATAGATTAGTATTATACAACATCAGAGCTGCACTCATATGAGTTGCACTACTAACAAATCTTCTTACACCCCTACCCCTGCATCACACATCAACATTCATCATTCTCTCTTGCTAGTCCACTAGCAGATCAACAGCAATTCAATCAGAAGGCCACACAATAGCATAGAAGGCCACACAGCATCATACATTAGTAACATACAACATCAAACCTGCACTCATATGAGCTATGCTTGATAGATTTACATCAGCCAATAAAATTCCCAAAAAAAAAAGACAGCATAAGCACCATAAAAGCCACACAGCATCATCACACAACCAACAAAAAGCAGCATGAACACCACAACAACTAGCAGCAGACATACAGACCAACAACCAATTCAAATCTTAGCCAAAACAAACACCAACAGTGTAACAGAATCCAAACCACAAACCAAACAACAACCAATCAGACATTAGCAGAATGAGACCAGAGCAGACACCAGCAATTCATCACACAGCCAACAAAAGATAGCATGAGCACCTGAGCAGACCTCTAAAACCCAAAAAATACCAGAATTAATGAGAGAACAAAACAATCAGCCAACCAGCACCATCCCACCATTTATGTCACGACCCAAACCCGCCCCTATGGGTTTAGCACCGTAACCGGCCAGTAATCCAAGATTACCGAAGGCCTGCTTAACAGTAAGACAATAATACAGAGTACAGGGGCAAGGCGGAAGCCATTACAGTAAACAAATAATGTCCAATGAGCTGTGACAGTCTGTATGCAAAAAGATTTTTCATTCAAATGCACATTCATAACAAAGCAGTCTATACATATATGTACAATCACTCAGTACGGGGACATAACCCCTACTATAACAGTACAGTGCAAAAATAGATACAGAGACAGACAGGGGAAATAAAAACACCCCTAAGCCATAGCTTGGCAGGCTCGGAGCCTCGCAGTGAGGCACAGTGGTTGGCTTGACAAAACTGGAGTTTACCCCGACGCTCCTAGCCGCGGTCTGGTGCCTGTACACCTACATATATATATGAGCAGTGAGCTAAAGCCCAGTGAATAACACAATGCGTAAAGAGGTTTAGAATGAATGCCCTTACAGTAATGAAAACAGTTCATTAAACAGTATTTCAGTCATTTCGTATTTCAGTCATTCAGTCATATGTGGTACATCCATTAGCATAGTAGTACAGTAAACAGTAGGTCTTAAAGATCGAACAGTCAATGATGGCCATCAATCAGTAAACAGTAGTGGTTCCAACGAGGGAACCGACAGAGATCTCTGTAACAGTAACAGTAATTGCTAAGGATGCCACAATACAGTTCAGAATATAGGACATACATTCATTCAGTTAACAATATCAGTTCAGAAAGTAGTACAATTCAGTATTCAGAAGATAATCATTTTGAACATATCTTTACACAATTGTTACTTACAGAGTTCTGGGCTACAGTAAGCTAGAGCGTCTCCTCGGAAGCCAACCCTACACAGTTAACAGATCGAACACACACTAAGCTACACAGTTGGGAAAGATAATAACTTAATCCCTAATTTGCCTCGGTGTGGTTCTACATCTATATCCTCAATAAGATGTCTTAAACTAGGCCTAAGAATGCCTAGGATGGGATGAGGATGCAAAGATGTATTCAGAAAACATTTTCAGAATTTTCAGTGAAACAGGGTCCCGCTTGAGCGTAGGTTACTCTGCTCGAGCGGACAGGCAAACAAAGGTCCCCGCTCGAGCGTCAACTTACCCCGCTCGAGCGGACCAAAAAGTACTGGATAGGTGAAATTCCCGCTCGACACCCGTCACCCAATCCTCCGCTCGAGCGTACATTCCTTCGCTCGAGCGGACTGATGAACAATGCAAAGTACTGGGAGCTCGAATTTCCCGCTCGAGCGCCGTTCTCCCCGCTCGAGCGGAAGACCAAAATCTGGAAAATCCAGATTTGAGCTCCAAGTTCAAAATCATGTTTTCAAACACCAAATTCGATCCTCTTGGGCCCATTTTCTGAAAAAAAAAAAACACTTGTAAACACATGATATATTATATTTCAAAGGTCAATTTGTAAAAAGCCAAGGCCCAAGGGTGTTTAATTAAACTCATCCTCAAACCAAATTTCATGAACAATATTCAAACATGGCATGCATGAATTCAAACCAATTTAAAGCTTCAATACATGCTCTAATGAGCTTATTCTTTTCAAAATAAGATGAAATCATGGACTTAAACATAAATATGAGCATGCATGTAACCTTTTTCCATGAAAAACAACTCAAAACTCTTCAATATACACATGCATGCATGGAATGAGCTTCAATTCAACATGCTAGAACTAAATCATGCCTTAGCTCTACAATTTGACATGAATCATGCAAGAATCAACTTAAAGACAACAATGAGAGGTTGAATTCCTTACCTAGGTCCTCAAATACAAGTCTAGAGGCTCAAGAAGGCAAATCTCCTACAATTTCTTCAAGTCTTTCAAGCCAATTCAAGATGAAGCAAGATGAACTCACTCTCTCACTTCCTCTCTCTCTATGGTCGGCCATGCTCTCAAAATGAGCTGAGAAAATGTTTGCTAAGTGTATAACAAAGCTTCAAAAAGGTTTAGATAGTGGGCCACTAAGTGGCAAAATAGTAATTAAGTCTAATTTGTGCATTTTATCAATATTTAATCTAATTAGTCATACTAAATCAATTTTCAATTAAATACACCATAAAATCATATAAATTCTAATGAACACAGAACATCAATCAATTTCAGATTCGGCCGCCGATAAGGCCTTCAATTTGCAGTTTAAACATAAAGACATGAACAGATAATCAAACGATCAACAGATAGAATGCACTTAAACCGATACAGTCAATTAGTTAGTTCAGTATTTCAATCAATTCAATTATCAATTATAATCATTCTCAGTTTAGCAGTAATCGGCAATTAATCAGTGATCAGTGATGAGGGTTGTTACAATTTATGAATTGATGCACCAAAAAGCTCATATGGGAAAGAAGAGTACTAGTAGTAGAGTAAAAAATGCCACCAAACTCGATCCAGATCATTCATCCTCCATTTCTGATACAGAACATCACCTGTGGCAGATTAAGGACTAAGTCATTGATAGAGAACTCCATCTGAACTGGTGAAGCTTTGAACCACATAGCTACTCGAACCTTCACTAGCTCACACAACTCATCCAGGTTTGGTTGAGATCCATTAAAGATGCAATTGTTTCAGTGCTTCAATGTAGACCAGAGAATAGCTAAAGGTAGAACCATCCAAATTTTCTTCTCCAGCTTCTTTATCCTATAACCAGACCACCAATGCAACAATCCAGTCACTGAACCTGGTAACACCCACTGCATACCCCACCATCTAACAATGTTGGACCAAAGCAACCAAACAAAAAGGCAGTAAAGGAGATGATACTCCACAGTTTCAACCTCATTATGACAGAAAACACAATCAAGATTTGCATTTCCTAGTAGTATACCAATTCTGTCATGACCCGCTCCCCGTACCCAAGGGTTAAGCATCGTGATGGCCAGTAACTGAGGTTACCTTTGGCCAATTCTTAAACAAATTAATAAACGCGAGCGGAAGTAATATTTAAGTAAGGGTACCAAAATAATCATTGGAGGTTCTATTTTTATTACAAAATTATATTGACCAAAACGATCGATATTTACATATAAAAATATCAAAAAAGTGTTTGTGTGTGTCTAATCCGCAGCCCCGCATCTAAGACTTTCCAAAAGCTATTTCTGAATTGCACCGTTTCCTGAAAATTGGTAAACAACTATAAACACATGGCAAAGTGAGAAATATTATACCAAGAGTATAAAGGATACGAAATAACCATGGATAGTTAGTTAGGCCAAAACATTTAAGATAACTTAGTCGGAACAAATAATCCTTTAAGTAGCAAAGAGATTATGTAAATAAATAGTCATAACCACGGTAATTTGGTAAACAAATCATTTAAGTGGCAAAAACTGAAATACAGAAATTATGTAAGTAAATGACCATAACCACGGTACTGAACAAAACAGAACAGAGGTCACAGAAGTGACAGTCAGAACAGAGGTACGGATTCAAGAGGTGGCTCCTACGGATTCTAGAGATGGCTCCCACAATAGTGTAGCACTTACCTCCGCACAGCACTTTGCTCCGCACAGAACAGAGGTTAATGGATCCATGACAAACAGAGGGCCACAAAGTGGTCAAACAAAGGCCAATGGTTATTTAAGTTCCCCAAGGCATGGGACTCCCGTGGTGACATTTATAAAACATAATTGTATATAAGGTCATAGCCAAATATTCTTTAAAATATAAACAAATATATCCATGGGTTTCCTTTTAAGCAAATAGGGTTCAGAAATAAAACCATGTAACTGAAATCTTTATAAAACATAATTTTTATTAATATACTAATAAAACATACTTGTATAAAATAGATTTTGGTAAGTCAAAATATACGTAAAATATATTATGATGACTCAAGGTATAATATAACTCACCTTAACTTTTATACCTTACTTTTTCTTTCCACTACCAAAGACCCTTTCAACTTCCTCTCTTTCTTTCTTTCCTTTCCTTCTTTCTTCTTTCCTTTTCTTTTCTTTCTTTTCCTTTCTTCAGGTGAAACGCCTTCTCCCTTTTATAGGGAGGAGAGACGCGTACGTGGCCTCTACGTGGCTAGGCGTCGCTTTTCCTCAGATTTAATTCATAATTATATAGATTCATTCTTATCCTTAATAGATATTTAAGATAATTACCTTTTGACCCAACTTTTTAATATAATTATATAAATAATTTAATTTCTAATTAAATTACACTCTATCGTATATCAACATAAAATTAATTATTTATTTTACTATCACACCCATTATTATTATTATTGTTTATATTTTGACCCTTAAACTTTTTAATAATTCTATTATTTTACAAAATTACGCATAATAATATATAATAAATTATATATTTTCCGAACTGAGATTAAATAATATTAGTATAAATTCTACAGAATAATTAAAAATCTGGGTTGTTACAATCTTCCCTCCTTTTAAAATTTCGTCCTCGAAATTTGTCATATGTGCAAGTTATCCGCTGCGCACTCTGATAAATATACAGTAGATGATTAATCTGATAGAAAATATTACCTCAAAAAAAAAACTTTACCAAAAATAACTCACTGTCTAGTTGTCAAAAATTATTTTGGGCCAAAATAAGAAATAAGGAGCGACTTTAAAAACATTTCACTCATTTTGTTTACGATAAAAATAAATAAATAAATAAAAATAAAATGAGAACACAATGACAGAATCATATGCAAGAGTTGAAAAAAAATTTGAGATGAATTCCCATTTCTTTTATCAGTGAATAGTTTCAAAATTAGTATTTTTAAAATTCGAACCCATTTTTAAAAAGTCGAAATAAATTTTTTTTTGAATACTGAACTGAAAATTATATATATTTAATTATATTATAATTTTGGTAGGTAATTGAGCCCGACATCCTTTGTTTATTTTCCTTCTTTTGCTATAATAAATATAAATTATATCTAATATCCTTCACAAATTAGGCACACTAAAAAAAAAATTATTATATATATATAATCATATAAAATTATAATATAATTAAATCGACGAACAAAATATAATATTTAGACTCGCTATCCCACTTCTTAAATGTGCATGTGTCCTATGCTCCAATGATGATTTTTTTTTTTTTTTTTTTTTTCTAAAAAAAAAAACCATTGCTCTGATACCATTTGTCACGACCCGCTCCCCGTACCCAAGGGTTAAGCATCGTGATGGCCAGTAACTGAGGTTACCTCTGGCCAATTCTTAAACAAATTAATAAACGCGAGCGAAAGTAATATTTAAGTAAGGGTACCAAAATAATCATTGGAGATTCTATTTTTATTACAAAATTATATTGACCAAAAAGACCGATATTTACATATAAAAATATCAAAAAAATGCTGTGTGTGTCTAATCCGCAGCCCCGTATCTAAGACTTTCCAAAAGCTATTTCTGAATTGTATCGTTTCTTGAAAATTGGTAAACAACTATAAGCACATGGCAAAGTGAGAAATATTATACTAAGAGTATAAAGGATACGAAATAATCATGGATAGTTAGTTAGGCCAAAACATTTAAGATAACTTAGTCGGAACAAATAATTCTTTAAGTAGCAAAGAGATTATGTAAATAAATAGCCATAACCACGGTAATTTGATAAACAAATCATTTAAGTGGCAAAAACTAAAATACAGAAATTATGTAAGTAAATGACCATAACCACGGTACTGAACAGAACAGAACAGAGGTCACAGAAGTGACAGTCAGAACAGAGGTACGGATTCAAGAGGTGGCTCGTACGGATTCTAGAGATGGCTCCCACAATAGTGTAACACTTTGCTCCGCACAGAATAGAGGTTAATGGATCCATGACAAACAGAGGGCCACAAAGTGGTCAAACAGAGGCCAGTAGTTATTTAAGTTCCCCAAGGCATAGGACTCCCGTGGTGATATGTACAAAACATAATTGTATATAAGGTCATAGCCAAATATTCTTTCAAATATAAACAAACATATCCATGGGTTTCCTTTTAAGCAAATACGGTTCAGAAATAAAACCACGTAACTGAAATCTTTATAAAACATAATTTTTATTAATATACTAATAAAATATACTCGTATAAAATAAATTTTGGTAAGTCAAAACATACGTAAAATATATTATGGTGACTCATTGTATAATATAACTCACCTTAACTTTTATACCTTACTTTTTCTTTCCACTACCAAAGACTCTGTCAGCTTCCTCTCTTTCTTTCTTTCCTTTCCTTCTTTCTTCTTCTTTCTTTCCTCTTTCCTTTTCTTTTCTTTCTTTTTCTTTCTTTAGGTGAAACGCCTTCTCCCTTTTATAGGGAGGAGAGATGCGTACGTGGCCTCTACGTGGCTAGGCGTCGCTTTTCCTCATATTTAATTCATAATTATATAAATTCATTCTTATCCTTAATAGATATTTAAGATAATTACCTTTTGACCCAACTTTTTAATATAATTATTTAAATAATTTAATTTCTAATTAAATTACACTCTATCGTATATCAACATAAAATTAATTATTTATTTTACTATCACACCCATTATTATTATTATTATTATTATTATTATTATTATTATTATTATTATTATTATTATTATTATTATTATTATTTATATTTTGACCCTTAAACTTTTTAATAATTATATTATTTTACAAAATTACGCATAATAGTATATAATAAATTATATATTTTTCGAACTGAGATTAAATAATATTTGTATAAATTCTACAGAATAATTAAAATCTGGGTTGTTACAAATTCTATGGAGGAAACTAGAAGTTTTAATTTTACCCAGCCAAGCCAACCACCCAAAGGATTGCACTTTGGGAGGGGCAAAGTTATTCCAAATTGAGGCAGCCACTGGTATAATAGGTGCCAGATGAGATTCAATCCAATTATAAACTGATAAACAGTGAAAAAAGCAGATGGATTTGCACTCCACTTGAGCTTATTAGATCTGGTAGGACATAGTGATGGTGCATTGAACAGCAAATTGAAGAGTCAGTTAGCTTCTTCCTTCTCCCAGACCCGCAAAGGTCTTCTAAAACCCATGTTCCAGCCACCATTCTCCTCCATTCTTTCAAAGAACACATTAACCACACCATTTTTATCATTAGATAAGGAAAAGAGCCTTGGGAATTCATCCATTAAGCAAACATTATCCACCCACTTGTCCCTCCATAACCTAACTTTCCTTCCATCTCCCAGAACAATTTGAAAATTATTGAGATAAAAATGATGCAGCTCTGGATTGGACATAACAACCTGAATTATATCCAACCATATCTTGGACTCTTTGCCTATTGATTGTGGTATCCATCTTCTATCCAATGACACATACTTTGCATAAATCACTTCCTTCCACAAGGAGTTGTTCTCAACACCAAATCTCCACTACCATTTCAACAAAAGACAAAGGTTGAAACTTTTAATCCTTCTCAAACCTAACCCACCTAGTTTCTTATTCTTAGTAGCCACCTTCCACTGGACTATATGTACTTTTCTTCTAAGATCGGATCCATCCCACAGAAATGCGGATTGCATTCTGTTAATTTCTTTTGCCACTCTAGTAGGGATTTTGAACAGTGAGAGATAATAGATGGACAGATTGGACATTACAGATTTGATTAGAGTCAAGCGACCAGCAAAAGATAGTAATCATCGCTTCTATGTTGACAATTTTTGCTTAAATTTATCAAGAACAAGTTTCCAAGTACTCCTCCTACTGGGATTAGCCTCTAAAGGAAGCCCCAAGTATTTGAAAGGCAACTTTTGATGAAGATAATTTAAACAAGAAGCGCGCTCCTGCAGCAAACCCTCATCTATCCCAACCCCACAGATGACGCTCTTGTGATAATTAATTTTCAGACCTGATGTAATCTCAAAGCATCGAAGAATTTTTTTAATGTTGCTCATTTCCACCATATCCGCATTACAAAACAAAATTGTATCATCCGCAAATTGCAAGTGCGTGACTCTTAACTCATTTGAACCCACCCTGACCCCTTGAATTAGACCCAACTCTCTAGCTCTGCTCAGCAAAATATTAAGGCCTTCTGCTACAATGTTGAATAGGAATGGTGACAATGGATCACCTTGTCTAAGGCCTCTTTGTGGATAAAACTCAGAAGTTGGTGACCCATTCACCAAAACAGAGATCATAGCAGAGGAAACACAAGTTTTCATCCATCTTACCCATCTAGTTCCAAAGCCAAATTTTGATAACATATCAAATAAAAACTTCCAATTAATAGAATCGTAGGCCTTTTCAAAGTCCAATTTAAGCACCAAACCTTTTCTATTAGATCTTTTCCATCCATCCACTATTTCATTGGCTATCAGAATGTCATCTAGTATATTCCTACCCACCAAAAAAGCTGACTGAGCCTCACCAATAATCTTAGGCATCACCTGTTTCATTCTGTTAGCTAGCACTTTAGCTACAATTTTATATAGGGAACCAATCAAACAGATGGGCCTATAATCATTCAAGCAAGAAGGGCTTAAAAATTTGAGGATCAGAGCTATAAAAGAGCTATTAAGCTCGCTAACAAACCTTGCATTCTGATGGAAATCCCTTATAAACTGTAACATATCAATCCTCACAATTTTCCAACATTTCTTGAAGAATGACATATTAAATCCGTCAGGCCCAGGGGCCTTATTACCATCACAGCACTTAATCACATTCTTGATTTCCTCATCCGTAAATTCTGTCTCCAATTGTGCCACCACTTGTGCACCCCCTATGTTCTTAAAAGGGCCATTGATATCCAATGAGACTAATGTGTGAAATGCCCATTTTACCTTCATGATATTAGAGCATCCCTATCAACTTACCTAAATTTTACCTTAAAATATTATTAAAAAATTTATTCCCTATTTTAGGAATCACTTTTTCATCTACCTTCTCTAACAAACTCCCTATTCTTTCTCTATTCTATTAAAATAATCTTTTTAATTATTTTTAAATTTAATATTTTTTTAATAATAAAATAATTAAACAATATAAAATAAAGTTAATGGAGGCTAAAAGGCAACTTCATTTGCTGCTATGAAGAAAGCAGCAGAAGTAGAAACAGGAACGGGACGTCCGAAGGTCGACTGGCCGGACGTCCGGGTGGACGACTGGTGAAATAATTTTTGCTCAGATTATTTCATCTAAAACATCTGGGTGGACGATCATGGTCAGATATAAGGGAGCTACAGTGACTCCCTATAAATAGGGAGTGACTGTAGCAATCCTAAATTTAAAGGGTTATATAAGGGATTTGATAGGAAGAATTTTTGAAGAATCAATCCTTTATAATAGCAAAAAGCTATTATAATAGATTTGATAGAGATGCTCTTACTTAAGCCAAGTTTGGTAACTCTAAAATAATCCATCTTTTTATCTTTTTTCCATCACATCACCTCTCTACTTTCCTGCACATTTTTTCGTAAAAAGACAAAAAGTGCACTTATTTAGGTCATCCCAAACAATAGTTTAGTAAACAATTGAAAAAGGATAAAATAATCTTTTATAAATTAAATTTAATTAAAAATTATGGCCTTAAAAATTAAATTTTTTTAGTGTTGTTAAATTAAATGATAAAAAATTAAAATTAAAAGTATTTATAAATTAAATTTTTTTAATGTTGTTATTACATTTTTTCCTAATCTTTTAAACATTTATAAATTATAAATTACAAATTACAAATTAAATATTAAATAAAAAATTAAAAAATATAAATTTAATTTAATTAAAAATAATAAATTATAAATTATGGCCTTATAAATTAAAAACTTTTAGTGTTGTTAAATTAAAAATTAAAAATTATATATTAAAAATTTAAAATTAAACATTAAATAAAAAATAAAAATTATAAATTATAAATTACAAAGGTAAAATAATCTTTTGAACATTTATGCTTATCTAATTTATTCAATCAAATATTAGATTCAATAAAATAGTTCAATCCAGACATTTAATCACATGACTAAACAAACATAGGATACAAATTCAGTCCAACTAAATAGTTCGAAGACAATGTATCCCAAAACTAATAGTCTAGTGGATTACAATCCTCCTTATCCAATCCGTTAAACAAACACACCAAAAGAAATATAAATGACATTTATACTTTCACAATCTTTCATTTACATCTCTATTACAAAGACACTTAGCCTCCGTTTGGGAAGTGGGTTGGCTTTTTGGCTTTTTAGCTTTTTGGCTATTTTAGCCTGGGGCTAAAAAGCCTGGTTTGGGAAGGGCTTTTTGACTTTTTGACTTTTTTTGTGAGAGAGGAGTGTAATGATTATGGGTTGGATTTGATGTTTTATTTTTTGTGGCTAAAATAGCGTATTTTATTTTTTGTGACTATTTTAGCCCCTAACCCACCAAAACTAACTTCCCAAACTATGCCTTACAATCCTAATAAGACAATGCTCATCTCTATATAAAAATGTTTGATGGCTCTAAACTATGAGCTTTAAAGAGCTCTAGGGGTAGTTCTCATTTAGAGCATCTCCAACGGTTCAGCTAATATTTCACCAAATCTGAGTAAAAAAGTGTCCATTTCCTTCATTTGATACATCGCGCTCCAACGGTTCACCTTCATCAAATATCATTCAGGACAACCGGATGGTCGACCGGGTAGAGGAAATTTTTTTTTTTTTTTTTTTTTTAATCTTTCTGAACTGTTTGAACCAACCACTGAACTGACCGATGTGAACTAGTAGGGGGGCGACCGGTTGGTTGCCCGGCCGGTCGACCGGTAAGCTTAAATTTTTTTTTTTTTTTTTCCCTCCATTTATGTTCCTAATTCTTTTACTATTTGGTTTTCCCTCCATTACAGCTATGGGGTTTTGGTTTATCCGTAATAATTAATTTCTTCTAAAATCTCATATGCCAGACAACTCCATAGCTTAAACACAAGGATCATATCTTAAACAAAACAGAGCATAATAGATACTTTAAAATCCATGATATTTACTTCATTTTCATCATCTTCTTCTTCCTCTTCCTCTGATGAGGAGTCTGATGATGAATATATGGTCACATTTTTAGCAGCTTATGAGCAGAATACCAGTACTATGCTTCAGATTCTCAAGTCAAGTGATAGGTCGAAGAAAATAGGGGGTTCTGTTGTAGGCCACAAGTATATACGCAGAGATAGAAAGCAAGGTCATGATAGATTATTTGCAGATTACTTTGCTATAAATCCAGTGTATTCAGCTACAATATTTCAGAGACGTTTTCGAATGCGTCGTCCTTTGTATCTGCGAATTTTAAATGCAATCGAAGCACACAATTCATATTTCATTCAAAAACAAGATGCAGCTCATGTAGTTGGATTATCTGCCCTACAAAAAATGACTTCAGCGATGAGAATATTATCATACGGTGTCGCAGCAGATGCAGTTGATGATTACATACGTATTGGGGAAAGCACTGCAATTCAAAGTTTGCAACAATTTTGTAATTCAGTGATTGATATCTTTGGAGTAGAATATCTGAGATCTCCGACACCAACTGACATTTCTAAATTACTTGCTATTGGCGAGGTTCGGGGGTTTCCGGGTATGTTGGGAAGTTTAGATTGCATGCATTGGGAGTGGAAAAATTGTCCAAAAGCATGGCAAGGTCAATACGTAGGCCATCAAAAAAGGCCAACCATTATTCTTGAAGCAGTAGCTTCTTACGACATATGGATTTGGCATGCATTTTTTGGAATGCCTTGGTCACACAATGACTTGAATGTATTAGACCGGTCACATTTGTTTTCTGATCTTGCCCAAGGTAAGGCTCCCCCTGTCCACTACACTGTTAATGGACATAGTTACGATATGGGTTATTACCTTGCTGATGGTATATACCCGCAATGGGCAACACTGGTGCAAACAATTTCCTCTCCCCAAGGAGCAAAGAGACAACATTTTGCAATGATGCAAGAGTCTGCCAGGAAAGATGTAGAGCGGGCATTCGGAGTCCTTCAATCTCGATTCGCAATTATAGATGGTGCTGTATGGTTTTGGGATCCGAAAATGCTTGCCAACATAATGAAGACTTGCATTATATTACATAATATGATTGTTGAAGATGAGAGGGAGGAGCACCTTGATTTTGATTATGAAATTTCATCAACCAACACACCAGTGCAACTTTCCTCTACTCCTACCAATGACTTTGAATCATTTTTGTCTCGTCATTTAGGTATTAGGGATAAAAATGCATATCATGCCCTCCGTAATGATTTAATAGAACATATGTGGCAACTTCGCGGTGAAAACTAGATTCACCACAGATATATTTTGTAATTTTGTTTATAGTTTTGAAATGGAAGGTTGTCTTTTTTGTAATCTTCATTATGATGCACTATAGTAACCAAGTAACACAGAAGTTATGTGATTAGATGTGCTATTGTGGTGATCCAATCTTCATTATTCATAATTGTTCTCTGTTCATTTGATGACAATCATCAAACTAAGAGGGGGTCAATGGAGGTATTGCTTTGAAAAGCCTATGCCTTTTCTCTCCTTTACAGCATGGTTTTGATCATGGCGTGAGCTTTTGCTTAATACATTAGCCTTTTCTTTCTACCAAATCTGTTTTCTTTAGTTGACATTGATTGATATGAAAAGAAAGATGTAGTTCTATAATTCTGTGTTGGAGTTGCAAGTTTTGTTCACTACTGATTCCCCAATAAGTCTAGGAACACAAATATCAAATATAGAATATGACATATATGTTTTACATGAAAAGATGCATTATATGTGGATCTCGTATCATGTAGATCACATTTGGTAAAAATTTGGTAAAAATCACCTCCAATCTACATCAAACTTGTATTAAATTAAACTTGTACATTTTTTTCATGAAATCAAGGCAAAAATAAGCTTTTTACCAAATTTGTTGCAACAAACTTTTGGGAATAGGTTTGGAATTTGTAAAATGATTTCATGATTACGGGTTTGGCATTTTTAAGAAGTGAGGATTGGAGCATTCAATTTTTGATTCAAATCAAGCATTCAATTAATGAAGGGTCTGACTCGTGGTATTCATCATGCATGCCATTATTTGTGCATTCGAATAATTGTTTTTGTAAGGATTTATCTTCAATATTCATAATTTCTTTTGTATGCATTTCAGTATGTATATTCAATGTATGTGTAAATATTAATTTGTTTTTAAATTCAATCAATTATTTGTGCCATCAATTATTTGTGGCATTCAGTAAATTATTGATGTTGATGCATTGAACATTCAACCTACTTTTCTGCCACAAAAATACATTTAACCTGAGAACATAGTACTATATGTGGCATACGTGTGAATGGAACCACCTACCATTCATTATATGAACCACCTACCATTCATTATATGAACCACCTATCAATTCAACCACCTACCATCCTCTATATCAGCTCAACATTGCCATCACCACATTCACAGTTCACATGTTTTCACTGAACACCTCTAAGCACAGAGTCTACATTTTCAAGTGTGAATCGACATCATCACCAAGGCAGCATCCACAGACTCTGCATATTCAAGTGTGAATCCAAGGCATCATCAAAGCAGATCCAAGACATCATCACCAAGGCAGCATCAAAGCAGATCAAAGCAGAACAAGGTAGGTGATTCACGGGGCAACCGGTTGGGCAACCAGTTGGGCAACCGGTTGGGCAACCGGTTGGTCACCCGACCTTTACATTTTTTTTTTTCCTTCATTTTTCTATTTTTCCCTTCCAGTGTGCATTTTTCTATTTTTCCCTTCCAGTGTGCATGCCATTCACTTGTTCAACTTGTTCAACTTGTTTACAGAACACAGGAGCATGATTTCACTATATGTTACTTTCATGTTTTTTAAATTAATGTAGTTTATTAACACCTGCAGAATTCAATTCACTGCAGAATTGAATTTTAAGTTTCACTTGGTGTTATGTTATTGTTTTGAAAATGCAGGTCATTTATTAAAACCTCTCCAGATTTTACTTTCAAGTTTGTGAACTGAATGTAGTTCATTTAAACCTCAACCACAGAACAACAGAAATTGACATTAATTTATGAAAACCTCAACTACAGAACAAGATTTTGATTTGTATTTCATGTTACTTTCATGTTTTTAAAATGAATATAGTTTATTAAAACCTGTACTACAGAACAAGATTCTGATTTGTACTTGAAGTTACTTTAATGTTTTTAAAATGAATGTACTTTATTAAATGCTCAACTACAATACTGAATTTTCAGTAACATGAGCTACATTCATTTGATATGTACTGAATAGAGAGTCTGCATGCTTTATACTACATTACTATGTTCTTAAATTTTCAGTAAGCATTTTAAAAGACAGTGTTTATGTTAATTACTTCATTACTGGCACATTTTTATTAACATTCAACAGATATTCACATCATGCCTAGAACTAAAAGAGTGAGAACAGAAGCTGGTGAAAGTTCTAATCCTCGCTGACGCGAACAACAGCGGCCTCAAAATCAGTCATATCCTACGGATGAATTTCTCAGTGAAAGTCATGAACTAGCTTTCCAAAACTTCTCAAGCCGACCTATTGTAACAGGGAGGAGGGTCAATCTGCCACCTCAATATGATGCACTACTAGTTAGTAAACTTGAATCTATGGGATGGCTAAATTTAATTAATTTACCCCAAAAGGTATATCCACGACTAGTATCCCTTTTTTATGTTTACCTAAAAGTTACTCATGAGCAAGATGGAAATTTTACTCTTTTGTCATATGTGAAAGGAGAGGGTGTACAGTTTGATGTTCCTCAATTGGCAGGCATTATTGGAGTTGAGGTAGGTGATGAAAATACCCATTTTTAGACTGAGGCTGAGTTAGTTAAACTTGTTGGTAATGGTACTGATGTATATACTACTATATGTCAGAACAGATTTACTGGAACTAGTCTACAAGCAAGGCATTTAAAACCTTATCTTCGGATCTTGCACCGGTGGATTGTAGAAAATGTCACTCTGAAGAAAGGACATCATAATGTGGTCCCATATTTTAATGCCTATTTGTTATACTGTTTTGAGGTTGGGCAGAAGTTAGATTTGTCTTACATAATTATGAAAGAAATGGTGCTGGCAAATCAAGAAATGGGTCAGTCATTACTGTTTGGGGCACTCTTGACAAAAATTTTCAAATATTTTAAGGTTCTTTTTGCAAATGAAATGGAGATCAAAATCCGTTCACCCATTACTCAGTATACAGTGAATCGTGCTAGTGCAGCCGCCAATTTAATGGAAAATGATAATGCTGCAGAAGATTCAGAGGATGAAATCTCACCAGATGATGGTCCACAGGATCCTCCTGTCAATGTGACGCCATCAACTGAATCACCTCAATATTGGACTGACTTTTTGGCCATGGAAGAACAACGTTATAATCAACGCGTTGAATGGGAACAGCAACGCGTTCAATGGGAACATCAAATGGCTAATCAAGTCAATTCGTTAGGTACTCAGTTTGAGACATTTGCCACTGCACAGAACTCATTAATTGAACAATTTGGTGAGTTCAGTTTGGATATTGGAAGACGGCATGACGTGGCAAACAATCGCATTGATAGAATTGAGCATCGCGTAAATGACATATACCATCATTACTTCCCTCCTCCACGACAACCAGATAATGACTGTTGATCGGTGTGCCATTATGTGTTTCCAATGTTATGTCTTGTATTATTTTCACAACCTGTTGTTGGGTTTTGTCTTTTATGAATGTACTGATTTTGTAAGATGATGTGATATAAAATTCTCTTGCCTTGGTAAGACTTTAGCACTATCTTTTCGAGCTTCACGCATACCATAATATGTAATATGAAAGTTTCTGAAAGGTGTAATGGTAACCAAAGAAAAGAATAAAGGATGTATTTATATGTAAGTAGTTATCTGTAATATAGTATGTACATGTACAACATATTCTTATTTGAAAAATCAGACAGAGGAAATTCATTGAGATGAAGATAAGAAGCAGATTAAATGAAGGGTGAAATTATAAAACCTACTTTTATATTTTGCTTTCTTTGTAAGTGACAGTACAACAGTAGCATAAGAAATTGGTGTTTCATTGTAATTACTTTATTACTATGTCCTTATATGACATATCCATGAAGACGAATTTCATTCATGATAACTACTTAGCAATTAGTGTTTTTTGTTTTTACCAATCAATATGGTATCTAAAGTAGCAGTAGAGAATAGAACGCAACCATCTGAAGAAACAAAAACTGATTTTCAAATTAATTAATTTCTAATTTTACAGAAATGGAAAAGGCAAGTGAGACATTTTATATAATTGTAGACAGTGTTTCCCTTTCCTATAGATGACACCAATAGATGAAACCAGTAAATACAGAACCTTTCAAGCCAATCTATTAGTTGTTCGAAATAAAATCTGTCGTTGAAGATCTTCGTAGTACGCTGTAGACACCCCATTTTTGACCGACCTTAAGACTCAGACGTCACCGATTGAGCGCTCGGTGATGTTGCATACTGTGCTCGTTCAGAAGTCCCAGAGTCGCGGCCGTGCGCCCTGCCTCCGAACTTCCGAATCCTCTTCTGTGTCTTGTCTCGGTTTGCGAACCAGACTCGGTTTTCTCTGTTTTCTTTCCTGAGGGAAGGGAGTAGTCCTGTAGACTATTTCTCGGTGGCCGTGGGCTAATTTTCGTGGCCGTAGGCCATTTTGCCCATTTCGGAGCCCGGTTCCCGGTTTTCGGAGCCGTCAGGCCGTGTGCCTCGGTTCGGGACTGCCCAACCGTCTCCGATTCCTCCGGTTCTTGGCAAGTGCCTCTGTTTTATCATTATGAAGCACCCTGGGGCCCCTGATGCCCACTTCGTGGCCGTATGCCACTTTCGGTGCTTACAGCCGGTTTTCGGGCCCCGAACCTCGCGGTTTGGCCCTCGAGCATTCATTTCGCATCGGTTTTCTCCGATTTTTGGCAGGTACCTCTGTTTTATCATTCCGAGGAACACTGGGGCCTCTGATACCCACTTCGCTGCTGAACACCACTTCCGGTGCCTACAGCCCATTTTCGGGACCCCGAACTGCGCGATTTGGGCCCCGAGCGTTCATTTCTCATTAGTTTTTGTTCAATTTTGGCAGGTACCTCTGTTTCAACATTAGAAAGATCACTGGAGGGTAGGAGGCCAGCAATTATCCCAGATAACCAGTTTCACTCCTCCGGCGCCCGTTTTGCTCACTTCCGGGCTAATGTTGAACACCCTAGGCCCATTTTCTTCCAACCAAAGCTACATATCTGTGATCAGGGCACATGGGAGGACCCTAAAAACTACTGGTCGGCCAGCAATTGTGGATTTCATTTTTGAGCCCCTCCTTCAAGCTCTATGTTGTGGCTCCTGCTTCAGTGTTGCCAATTTCCGACCTTGGAACCTTGTTCTACACATCTGGGAGGACCCTAAAAGTTGGTGGTCGGCCAGAAATTGTTGTTTTCATTTTTGAGCCTCTCCTTCAAGTCCTATGTTGTGACTCCTGCTTCAGAGTTGTCAGATTCCGACCTTGGGGCCTTATTCTACACATCTGGGAGGACACCATTGCATGGTGGTCGGCCAGAAAATTTGCACTTCATTTTTGGGCCATGGCCGGCCGGCCAGGGTGAGTGGCTGGTCGACCAGGTGGGGTGGCCGGCCGGCCACCTCCCAGAAATTTACCTGGCCGGCCAGCTTTCTGCTTTCCAGCCCTTTCCAGCTGTCCGGATATTTTTCAAAATATCCCGGGCATCCGGGGGATATTTTGGGAGGGAATGCTTGGATGCAATTCCCTCCCCTTTTACACCTTTTCTTCCCTATTTGAAGGCATAGCCTCCTCCTTTGTTGAGGTTAGAAGATTTCATCTCAAGACTCTATCTTCAAAAGCCTCCATTTTCACTTCCAAAACCTTCAAAGTTCTTCAAGCTTCCTAGCTCAATCCTTGATCAACCCTAAGCTCCACCTTCACCACTTCCATTCCAGCAGCAAGGGAGTGTTCCTTAGAGGCTTAGAAGCAACTTTCATCAAGGCAAGAGGAAGCAAAAGTTGGATCTTCAAGGGTAAGTCTCAAAATCCCCTTTTCTAGCATAATTTTCCATCAATTCTTTACCCTTTTTGCTCACTGTTTTGAGCTCTGACCACTACTGAAAGTGGTCCTATTTTGAGCTATTCTTGATGTTTGTTTAAGGGCTCAACCCTGTTTGAGCCCTCTATCCTATACTTGCTTCAATATCACTCTTTATGCCATTAAATTGCATGCTTTGTTTGGATTATGTGTGATCTGTTTTCGAGCATGACATTAACTATGAATTGGCTTATTTTGAGCCCCTATTCAACATTGAAGAAGGGCTCCATCATGTTTGGTGGCTCTAGCATACACTTCCTTTGAAATTCTTCCATTTTACCGTAAACTTGCATGCTACTTTTAGCCTATATGCATTTATTTTTGGAGCATGCCATTAACTGAGCTTGAGTTTATTTTAGGTCCCTCTACAACATTGTAGAAGGGATCAAATTGGTTTGAGGCCTCCATGTTGTACCTCTCTTTATACCTCTCTTTGGCCCCATCTTGAATGCTTTTTTAAGTTTATTTGGCTTCGGATTTCAGGCTTCATAAGGCCTAGACAGAGCCTTATTTTTACCTAGTCTTCATGTTTTGTTAAAGGCCTTAGGCCATTTGATGACTGGTTTTGGTACCTCATGTTGTATCCTCCATATTTTCCGTAAAATTGCATGCTTTGTTAGGCTTGCTTAGCTACTGATTTGAGCCTTCATCAGGCTTATAGAGTATCTTAGAATAACTCATTATTCATGTTTTGTTAAGGGTCCAAAGTTGTTTGATCATTTCTTATGATACCTCATGTTGTAGCCCTTTGTAGGCTCATTTTTGCATGCCATTTTAAGCATGTCTACACACTGAATTGGAGGATCTCATCTACTGTAAATATGCATGTTTTTGGCCCCTCTTCAATTTTGTAGAACTGATTTTTCTGGTTTGAGCATTGTATATACTACTTGCTTTGTAATTCCTCTATTTTTCCCCGTTTTTGCAAGCTATTTTTGCCATGCTTGTGGTTGTTATTTAGCTTTGTTTGTTACTGAAAAAATGCCATATTTGGGGCTGCCTTGCTACTGGTTTTGCATGTCATGGTCATGTTGTGCGTGTTTAGTATGGCTATAGGCCATTTCGGGTACTTAAAATCACATTTCGGGATGATTTCATGCATTGGTTGTAATTTCGTACCATTTCGGGGCTGTTTTCCCCTTTATTTAGGTGTTGAAATTTGGTTTGCATGCTTGCATATCATTTCCCGTGCCAGTTCATGCCTTCGGGCCATGCCTCGGTTTGCGTGCCCGTGGGCACGCACTTCGAGACACCTCTGTTTTATCCAACGGCATCTGATGTGAGTGTGGCTGAGGTCCACTCATGTTAGTTTAAGCCCAATTTGCATTTCCACTTCATATCATCGCCTCGATGTGCGTGCCTGTGGGCACACATTTCGAGGCACTTCGGTTTCATCCGATTTCCACTTCATATCATCGCCTCGATGTGCGTGCCTGTGGGCACACATTTCGAGGCACACATTTTTATCCGATTTCCACTTCATATCATCGCCTCGATGTGCGTGCCTGTGGGCACACATTTCGAGGCACTTCGGTTTTATCCGATTTCCACTTCATATCATCGTCTCGGTTTGCGTGCCCGTATGCACGCATTTCGAGGCACTTCGGTTTTATCTGATTTGCATTTCATATCATCGCCTCGATTTGCGTGCCCGTGTGCACGCATTTCGAGGCACTTCGGTTTTATCCGATTTGCATTTCATATCATCGCCTCGGTTTGCGTGCCCGTGGGCACACATTTCGAGGCACTTCGGTTTTATCCGATTTGCATTTCACATCATCGCCTCAGTTTGCGTGCACGCGTGCGCGCTTTTCGAGGCATCTCATTTTCATCTCATTCTCACAGCATTGTGCATACTAGGCTGTATCTTAGTTGCATTTCATGCATATCATGCATATCGCATCGTGTTCGGGATAGGAGTTAACCCGGGCACGGGAAACGAGGCACGTTTCGTACTCCGAGTGACGAAACGGGTCTCAATTCCTCAGTCACCGACACTCCGGATTACCCATGATGGAGTTAGGTTTTGTTGTAGCATTCATCTGCATTCATCCTATATTGAGTTATGCAATCTAACCCCTCGGCCATCATGCATCGAGATGCGTGATTGGTGGCACGAGGATCGAGGTATGCATATATTTGTGAAATGCATTGCTATGCCCTTTTCCTGCTCTCTGTTGCAGCAAAATGAGGAATCAACAACTTTTCGGAGTCTGGTGCGTATTTCGAGAAACGTTGCAAACAGAGGCTAAATTGGGCATCCCAGTGGATTTCCAAAAGGCATCCGGCATACATCATTCATCAGAAGCGAGGCAGCCCCTGGCTTGCAAGCCAGTTTACCGCTTTCTTCTTTAATTTGTTAATTATTTAGAAATCTGTATTATTTCGGACTGTATTATTTCGGACTGTATTATTATTCGGACCCTCTGCGCGAGGGCATAATTGTAACAAGTGTGGGTGAGTGCGATGTATGTCTTCCAATCCCCATTTCTTTCTCCCTTTTATTTATCCGTTTACGATGGTTAGATATAGGGCATATTTTAATTAGCATACAGTATGATAGCATGTTTGCATTCATTCATCTGTTTTGCACGCACCGGGCTCGGCGCATCATACAAACTGCATTTGTATTTCAATTCCAAATTGAATACATGTTAGTTGTAGCATTCCACATACCATGTTTAGAATAGCCGAGCCTGCTATAGTTGCATTATTGCATGCGTTGCATTAGGCATTCTGTATAATAAGGATCATGCATTGATTTCTAATCGGTTTTCTGTTTTGGCTTGGAGTACTTGGTGAGTTGTTATGCTTTAGCATCCTTGCATGCGTGTGAGTGTTGCCATGATAGCATGCTTACCATGAGGCTATATGCTTATGTGATATAACTGCCTTGAATGCCTGTGGGTGGAGGTTGAGTTTTGAATTGGGACGAATCATCGAATGTTTGTTTTAAGCCCACTAGATAGTGGCAAAATCATGTTTTCTAAGCCCACCTGAGGGTGGCAAATCCACGTCTTAGCCTACCTGCGGGTAGCACCTTCAAACCATTTTCAAACAAACAAACATGAAATGTTTTGTTCCAATTCAGGCGACCCAGTCTATACTTGTTTGCTGCGAGCATCACATAGTAACCTAGGCTAATAACCGGAATAAGAACTCACAAAGTTTTCAAAAACAGATATCATGGTTAGTAGAGGCCGGTCTTTGACCGGGCGAGCGGGGGTGCTCACGATGTGACCTTCCCCAATCGTACCCAAGTTCCCGAGCCAACTTTGGTGATGACGGACACGTGGCCTTTGGCACCGAGTCAGGGTTTCCTAAATTTCCCATTTAAAAAATATTTAGGTGGCGACTCTGTTATCTGGCAAAGCAGTCCATGTTTGGCACTTCTTTCAAAAAAATCTGTTTTCAAAACGATTTGCCGGATTTGGACTCTTTGGTTCAGATTACGAACCGTGACAACAAATCGAGTCCGAACTGTAGCGAGGTCCCTCGCGGGCTTGTTACAGTTTCCCTTTGCATTGGATTTAAATTTGTCATGTCCATTGACATTATTTTATGATCTTCATTTTGTTGTTCTCGTTCATTCATCATAGATAGGAGTTTTAGTTGTTCCTCCCTATCTTCGGCCCTTCTTCGACGGTCTGCAGCTTTCTGCTCACGGTCGATCGCCTTTTGTTCATCTCGCTCAATAGTTCTAGCGGAGATAGTTGATAACACTTCAACAATTTTGGATTGGTTGGCAGCCATTTCATCAAATCTACTATCGTGGGTTGTTTGATTCTTCAACTTCTCTTTCGCTGCTTTAGTACCAATTGGTCGGGTTGATGGATTAGATGGTTGTTCGTGCAGGACATTATTCTGGTTGGATTGAAATGCATCAAATTCTCCAGTTGGTGGATTCGAACATGGATAACCATGTTGCGTACTCTTTTTGGATTGTGTTCGAAATTCATCCCACTTACAACTTCGGCGCAAAATATCCCAACATGTATCAAATGTGAAGTGTTTTTTCTGTATTGCATGATACATCCGCTTTGCTTCAGCGACCTACAAAAAAAATTACAACAATTTTAATAACAAATATACATTTAGAGAAGAAATTTGATATTTAATAATACAAATAAATGTTACCATGTCTGCCTCAGTTGTTCCACTTTGTTGCCTCAGTTGAATTTGTTCAAGAAAACCACATAATTTATTAATTGCCTTTTGCATGGCAGACCAACGGTGAGACAAAGAAATACGGTTTCGATTTGCTTCACCATTGAATTGTGAATTAAAATTAACAAGTACTCGTTCCCAAAATACAGTCATAGTCTGATTATTACCAGTAATGGGATCTTGAGAGACTGCTAACCAAGATCTACATAAAGTTTCATCTTCTATAATTGTAAATGCTTTACCACGAGAAACACGAGAAGTTTCTGAAATGAAATGATTATCACTGCTCTACGTGTTATGTTCTCGCGAACTTTCCGACATAAAATTAATATCAGTGTTGTGCTGAAACATTTGTGATTCTTCAAACATTTCAAAATCTTCTATAGTTTCAAAAAAATACAGTACATACACTATCTAGAATACTAAAAAAAAAATACAGTACATACACTATCTATAATACTAAAAAATATTAGAATGATATGCAATCAATTCAGAATTAGATAATTTAATCATATAATATAAATTAAAGTTTCAAAGGAGAAAAATCACAGAAGAAACAAAATTCACAACATGTAATGCTCTTCTCAAAATAAAATACTTTGTCATCTTGATATACAAAACTGATATATTTTATAGAAGACATTATCAACGGTAATTTTTCAAAATACTCTGTTCATACAACGGTAAAATTATTAAAACGGCTATTTTTAAAATATGTATATTGTCAAAATACTCTGTCAATCTAACGGTAAATTTACTGAAACGAGTAGTTTTTAATTATTTATATTAAAGATAACAATTTGAATTATATTTTCAATGAAATTAAAATTTATATCACCCTTCAAATTATTCCAAATTATTTCAAGTTGACCATCAAATTATTCCAAATTATTCCAAGTCCACAAAATAAGCTATCTGAAAATAAACCTATCTGAAATTCTACCTGTTCAAACCAAACCTGTTGAAACCTAAACCAAACCTGTTGACACCTCCCATTCCCATGCGCAGACCGGGCGACCCGGGCGACCAGATGGTCAACCAGCCGGTCAACCGGCTGGTTGACCGGTTCAACACCCACGCGCAGTCCACGGCCCAGTTCAAACCCCTCAGTTCAACCAGTTCAAACCGGTCACAGTTCAAACCCGTCGCATAAGATAATCAACCGGTTGACCGGTTGGTCAACCGGCCGGGCAACCGGTTGGTTGACTGGTGTCCCTCTTTCAACGGTCAGTAACAGTGATTTCACCAAATCTGTGTCTCGTTCTCAGTTTGATGATTTTTTTGCTGAAATCTCATTTTGATATCAATCTGGTGCAACGGTTGGAGCATGAAAAAGGAACTTTTTCATCAAAATTTAAATCTGGTGCTGGGTTTGGTTCACTGTTGGAGATGGTCTTACTGATTTGATATTTTAATCTTAATTTTTCATTTTTTTCTCTTTTTAATTAAAACTCTCAAACTAAAATGATGAATTATTGTTGATCTCTATAACATTTTCCATCCCAATATATTTATAATTTGTTTTTCCACATAATTCCCCAACAGCATAAAGGTCTCATTCTTGTCCTGTCTCCTCTTCTCTGAATCCCGTCCAAATCAGTACTCTGCCTCCCCTGCGAAAACCACCGACCATTACACCACAGCAAATCACAAGACGAGACGACGGCATAATAGGTTCGTACTCTCTCTCTCTCTCTCTCGGCCCAGAGACACACACTAGTTTTTCTTGCTTTGTGTACTGTTCTGATACTTTAAAATAAAAGAAAAAAAAAAACCCCAATTGATTGTGGATACATTTCTTCGATTCCATTCTCAAAATCCATTTGAAGATGCTTCATATGGATCTCCATAGCTCGTTGTCAGAGAGTGAAACACTTGATACCCCCAAAAAAAATTAGGGCTTTTTGTTGAACAATTTTATAGTTTACATGTTTGATTCATGAATGCATTAGCCTTTTTTTTGTTATATGTCATTTTTTGGAGTGTCATGAGAAATTGGTAAAAAGTTGACTTTTAATTTTTTATAAAATTTTTTGGTTTTTTTGAAAGATAATCGGGAAAGTTGGTAAAAAGCTACTCGTTGACTTTTTGGGTTAATATTTGTTTACGATGTTACATCATAATAAAATGGCCAAAATATTCTCATCCAAATTAAGAAATTTACCCTCAAGTTGTAAACATGGAGGGTAGTCTTGTAATTTTACAACATGCGTTTTATGATCTTCCCAAATGAGCAGCCTGCGTTTCCAGCTGCTACATGCTGCGTTTTTGAGCTGCACAAAACGCTGCTTTTTTTGAGGTTCCCAAATCACCATCTTGTCTCTCAAACATGCCATATAATGCTTCAAATTTTTTGGACTCTCTCTGGGTAATTAATTACAAACTGCTCTTCTTTTGTTCAAATTAACCATGTACATTTTACCTTTGACCTTTATTCCCATTTGTATTAAATTGGATAAGAAATAATTGTGTAACAAGTGAGCTAGTGGTTGTTTAATACCAATTTTGTGATTGTGGGTTCAACTCTCATTTGGGAAGCTTTTTGATCATATCACCTCTTACATTTTTTATTTATAAAAAGACAAAAATATCAAAAAAAAATCAAAAAAATTAATTTTTAACCAACTTCTCAAAACACCCCAATGCCACAGTAATTAAAAAAAGGACAAAATGATGATTTTTGTTTTTTAACGGTTTGGAAAATGAAAGCTGAACTTCCTTTCGGTTCTCCCAAAAAATAGCCTTCCTTTTTAAATCTATTTTTAAGAAACTCACACACACAAAAAAATAAAAAAAAGCAAAATTGAAAAAAAAGTATTTTCTATTTCTAAAATGGGTTGTACGTATTTAGTGATTTAGTGATGGTTGTTGAGTTTGGGCTTGGGCTTGGGCTTGGTAGTTATCGTTGAGCTAGTGGTTGGCTTTGTAGCTATTGTTTGGCCCGTGGTTTGTCTGATCTGATGTATTATTTTTCATATTTGTAGTTGTACTTTTATCGATTGAAAAAAAAAAAAAAAAATAGTAAAGATAATTGTGTAAGAGATTAAAATATCTGAATTTATGTAAAATTACTCAATATATGAAAGGTAGCTTTGTTATTTTTGTGAAGTGGGGCTAAAATGGTATGTTGTCCTCCAATTCCATGGGATTGCTATTCCCCTTTGAGGGATTCGATTGAAAAAAAGAAAAAAGAAAAAAGGTAAAGATAATTTTGTAAGAGATTAAATATTTGAATTTCTATAAAATTATTCAATATATGAAAGGTGGCTTTGTTATTTTTGTGAAGTGGGGGTAAAATGGTATTTTACCCTCCAATTGCATGGGATTGCTATTCCCCTTTGAGCAATTCATAGTCCCACGTGATACCGGATTGTTAATCCAATCCCACAGCCTATTAATGAAAAGAATCATGGCTTATGATACTTGGGGTTTCAAAGATATTCACACTCCGGTGTTCCAAGTTATCCATGTACATTTAACAAGGTCATGTTGATTCCCGCTTGGTCTTTATTCGTTTTAGCTTGATTGAGTGAATATTTCTAACAGTTTATCTGGTCCTTTGTTCTTCAGGCATTTGTGCAGACATTACAGTGTCAAAGCATGATTACTGGTTATCTTTAGCACCTCTTCCTTTTGAAGTTGTTGTTTCTGCAGGGTGAAAGAGAGTTCGACAATAGGTTTGATTTCAGCAATCTTGATTATGATTTTGGGCCCATTGCACTCCAACCTTCTTCTGATTATTGGGTTTATCTGTTTTGATAAATGCTTCTCTGTTTTGACATATGCTTTGTTTCTTCACTACTGGGTTTGCTCCTTCTCTGTGATTTTGGGCTTTTCTTTGTGATCCTATGTGGAAGAAAGATTCTTCTATCACTCCATGTCTCATGTGGCATGAATGTATTGGCATAAAGTTAAATGTTCCACTAAACCAAAAGACAATACTTCACAAAGTCACAATTCGCTAATGAGAACCAACATGGTTAAGATATATTCCTTCAATAGCTTGTCGGAATAATTATCTGTCAGATTACGAAGCATTTAGAAATTAAAACTTTCAATTTTCATTTTCATTGCTTTTTAAAGATAAAATATAAAAACTTCCGGTGAACATTAAAGTTAAAAAAGACCAAAGTTCTTATACAAAAACAGATATGATGTCACTTCACAAACTGAAGCATGGGTCTTGTGTGAGAGAGTTGGAGTTAGAAATAGAATTCCTACCAATGAAAAGGTTAAAAGATGTCATCTTTGAATTCTTACCAATGGAAAGAAAAAAGACAAAATGTAAACAAAAACTACACGGTATAATCCATGTGATTCAAAAAAAAATGCTCATTTATAAATGAATAACCTACAGGCTGCAAGACTGTTATATGATGAAATATCACAATCAAAAAATAAATGTTCATTCAAAACAGAGAAATATGCATATAGAATTCAAACAAGATATGACTTTCAGTTTTCTGGCGTCATTTTTTCAATTGCTTGGTTTCCATTGTCATCTCTCTCATTATATGTTTCATTTAAGAACTGTTTATTAATTGATGCTTGGGTATTTTATTACGACATCTAATTTTTGTGTTCAAATTTGGATTAGATTTGATCAATTGTTCTTTAATTTTTGCTGATTATTTTTGACTAATGTGTATGCATTTCTAGCATTCCCTCTATCATTGATTAATCGGCATTATTTGTAGCATTCAAGTGTTCTAGAAAATTTGGATGCTCTTTCTTTTATGTTTTCTTTTGATCTATGGATGACATCAATATTTAAATAGATGTTAGTTTATATAGCATGAGAGCTTGTCGTGGCAAGTCTTCCATGAGTGTAAACTAGGAGCTTTAAAAACAAAAAAAACCAGAAGCTGATACTTTATCTTTAGTATTATCACTGTGTGAAGCTCTTAGTGCATGAAGTTGGAAAACCTGTTTGTTTCCTGTCTCCTCTCAAATCATAAGAAAACTTCAAACATTATACTATTTTCAGTACCAGATTAAAAATTAAATTTTCAATTGATCCCAAAAAATAACAAAAGAATTTGTGTTATTTAACCCTAGAATCAAGTCCCCCACCTATACTTAGAATAAATGATCATATCCCAACGAGAACAATCCTAGTCACAAGATACCAAATTTAAGCTGAGATATACCTGGGTGTGGTCTATTTGGTGCTTCCGTTTGAAGTATTGCTTTTCCCCCATTTATTTCTCTTGTTTTCTGTCCTTCATATGCTTTCTGAATATGGCTCTTTGTGTTGGGACAAGGCTTAGTTAGGTTGAGTATGAAGGTTCTTTGTTCTTGAATGTAGTTTTCCCATTCTTTTTTAGCTAAATGTCTAGCCGTCTTTGGTTTCCATTTTCTAACAAACAACTAGAGTGAAACCAAACTAAAAGCAATAGTTTTATTTTACTTTTATTTTGAAACCTTTTCAATATATTGTTTAATGTGTATATATATATCTCATACATCAACACACATTTGAATTATGGGAAGTAATCTATTCTATGCGTGTGTCGTGACAGTAACATCATGTAGGAACTCATTTTGACAAGATTTCTTGTGCGTTTGGCAAGAGTTCTGGTGGTCATTTTACGTATTAATGAAAGATTCATACGTTTTTTTTGTAACGTCCTTTTTGTTTTCATCTATGACAAGTATTATTTGTAAACTGCTAGATTTGCGAGGGCTTCAAAATGTTATAAACTAGAAGATTGCAGAGTGATTGTCAATTTAATTATTTGAGGTGCTAGAATAAAACAATAGAATTATGCTAGAGATACCAACAATTCTATCAAATATTTGACTAAATGTCTCACATAAGTATAATATTTGGTAGAATTTTTGAGGTTAATCATTTGTAGTGTTTGATTGCTTAAGTCTAATGATTTAGCTCCGAGTTGTCAAATATATTATACTGCAGTTATAACTACATTTCATGTACATCAATGCTAAACTAAAAAGAATTATGGCATTGAAATGATAAACATTACATAGCATTATTGTTTCAGTAAAACATATGTTTGATCATTTTTACGTATTTTTTTAAATTCTGTTTAAGTGACTTACTGTTTGTACATATACTTCCCCTGTGGCCCAGAACAATACTCATCTTAAAGTCAATGCTATCCAACTAAGAAGTTAGGGACTTGTGTTAAGAACCAACTAAGAGCTCAAGATGAACAAACTTCCAATCTTGGTAAGGCAAGCCCCACCATGAGGGAAAATCTCAAACACTATGTACACAATAATTACCTGTACAATCCTTATATTTAAATCACCAATAGTGTATAAAACCTTTCAATTGGCCATCATATATTACTTGATCCACGTAAGGACAAAATATCATCATGCTGCTAAATTAATTCCCATGCACCATTAATTCCCCCCCCAAATTAATTCCCCTCCCCCCCCCCCCCCAAAAAAAAAAAAAAAAAAAAAAAAACTAATCATTAATCCATCTTTACATCCAACTTCATAATAAAAGAAATATAGATTTACAATCAACCTTCTTCATAAATAAAAAAGATAAAACTACATTCTAGAGTGACCCTATGCAAAACCTCAACTACAAAATGCCCACATTTGATCCTCCAGAAAATCTAATCTTCCAAGTTGAGGCGAGCCACGCTATAATATAGGAATTTGAAAAAAAAAATTAAAAATTAAAAAGAATGAGCTAGAGCCCAATGAGTATACCAATCCCATGGAGTTATAAAACTTGTTACTTCCAATTGGGGTCAATAATAAGGATAATAAACATAAGAGTTTGATTGGACTGAAATTAATACATAGTGAAAAATTGCATAAACCATTATCAAGATTTTTCAAAGAATATCATAATGCGGAAAAATACATTTGATTTTGAACAAGGAAATCAAAAGAAAAATACAACTTTTCAATACATTAAGATCTCATGCCCATCATACAAACTATTACATAGCCTTAGGGTCGCGTTACCTTGCGACTTAGGTGGTGACGGTACCGTTACCCAAAATATATCCATATGAACATGACTCATGTCATCAAAGCATTTCAATTCTTATTTCAATATTTTGGCCCCCAGGACTTCTTATGATCCTTAAAACATTTCGGTGCCCAGGAACCCAAAACATTTAAGCCCTTGTGGCCCCATAGGCTATATTCGATTATATGATCAACAAAAAGAAGTATTTGCACATAACGTTTCATTGTCATTCCATCATCATCATCATAAAATTTGACAAAAAAACAAAACTTAAATAAATTCCCATGGAAAAATTGATGTTTCATTATACAAATGAAATCCTTTATTTAAACTCGGTTTTTGACCCCATTAAATTTATAGATTTTTCAATACCATGATAAAACATGTAATTAATATCATTCTCAACTTTGTATTTCAAATAGAGGTAATGTTTTCCATGGTAAAGTATACTCGCCTCAAAAGTAGCCAAAGTGTAGATTTGAAACTCTACGAGTTAATTCCCAAGAGGTGTAGAGACGCCTTCTTTCAATCCTAACAATTAGTAAATAAGATCTAGAATTAGGGAAATGCTTTCAATGAAAATTACAATGTCTACAAAATTGATCCTAAATAAGACATGCTATGGAATGAGAGCTAAAACCAAGATAAAGAACTCCTCCAACTTCCGCAAGTCATCCAAACAAACAACTTATCCAATCTCCACAACACCCAACTTTAGTACATTTTGAGTTATCAACTATTTAACTATCCAACCAATTTATATGTACAATACCACCATCAATTAAACCACAAGGGTCAAAAATCAACATTTTTATAAACCCAACAACTTAGGTAAAACCACTTCAACAATTTATAAAATTCCTCCAAAATCATTTATAAATCATAGAGATACCCAATCCACTTTATCAAATTAATTTCAACATATAAATTTCCTAACACTAAAATCTCTAATTTTTACATCACATTCAAATCATAGATTAACCCAAATCTCAATCTCCAAAACAACCATTAAATTAACCTAAATACAAGCATAAAACTCAATAACTAAAACTGAGGCTAGGTTTGGCATAACCTATATAATCCATCTTTTTATCTTTTTATCTTTTTTTCATCACATCACCTCTCTACTTTTCTGCACATCTTTTCGTAAAAAGATAAAAAGTACACTTTTTTAGGACATCCCAAACCAACCCTAAATCACCGTAAATCTAAAAATCACCATCTCCAACTCTAAAATTGTAAAACATTAAACTAAACCTTTTAGAGAGAAATTCTTACTAATTAAAAGTCTCTAATCCATCAAGAAAATAAACTCCAAGCTTTGATTCTTCAAAAGGTTAAGAAAAATCTAGAGTTGGAACTTCTTTTATGCTATTTTCAAAGAGAGAGGAGTGGCTGATTGGAGCTTTTCCCGGCAAGGTAAGATGACCGGCAGTGGTGGAGATGGTGGGTTGAGGTGGTGGTGTAAGGGTGGAGCAAAGGTAGGGTGTTTGTTCACCAAGAAAGTAAAGGAAAATGAGAGAGAAGGTAGAGAGAAGTTAGAGAGAGAAAAATGAAGACAATGAAATAAAAATCTGCATTTTTGTTTTTGTTTTTGTTTTTTTTTATTTTATAAGTTGAAGGTGGTGTTTGGTCACACCTACAATCAAGTTTGGATTTGGGTTTAAATATCCTAAGCGGAGTTTAACTTAAGAGAGTGTTTGGCTCTAGATGAATGTTGGGAATATTATAATTATTGTTTCAGTAAAACATATGTTTTATCATTATTACGTATTTTTTAAATTCTGTTTAAGTGACTTACCTTTTGAACATATAAGGTTCGTTTGGAAAGTGAGTTGACTTTTTGGCTTTTTGGTTATTTTAGCCTGGGGCTAAAAAGTCTCATTTGGAGAGGGCTTTTCAGCTTTTTGACTTTTTGTAAGAGAAAGAATGTAATGATTATAGGTTGGATGTGATATTTTATCTTACTGGGCTAAAAAGCCTATTTTGTCTTTTTTATGATTATAATAGCCCTAAATCCACCCAACCCACTCTTCCCAAACAAAGCCATACTTTGTGGCCCAGGACACTACTCATCTTAAAGTCAATACTATCCAAGGGACTTTGTGTTCAGAACCAATTAAGAGCTCAAGATGATCAAACTTCCAAGTTATGACGTATGGGTATTTCGAAAAATATATTATATTTGTATCGGATATTTATCGGTGTGTGGTATCTCATATGGTACTTCTGTATACGTATCAAGTATACAAAACAACATACTCAAATTTTTTTTCTTAATTTTTGGCGCGTGGATTTTGGCGTACCCAGACGTACCTAGTATATACCCAAATCGTACCGTACTTCAGTTGAAATAATATTTTCTTCTACTACAGAGATAAAACTCCTTTTACTAATTTTTTTTATTATTTATTTTTAGTTTTATGCTTAGCATGATTTTAAATTTAAATTATAATTTGTAAGTTATTTAATATATTGACATCTAATTTTGATTTATATATTTATTTTTTACATTAAATGTTAAGAGAAGTGCTTCCGACCCCCAGTGGGAGTCCGACCCCCAGTGATGTGGACTTCTCCCATTCGCTGAAAACAAAAAAAAAAAAAAAAAAAAAATTCAACCAATCGCGTGCCGCCACATCAGCTGGGGGTCACTGGGGGTGCAAATCATTTTTCAAATGTTAATTATAGGTTGGATCTTAACAAATTAAACCATTTAATTAATTTTTGCATTACTCTAAATTAATATAAATATTTTTTTTACAAGCGTATCAAGTTGTTCCCGTACCCTACCTTTTTTAGATTTTACCGTATTGACGTAACTGTATTGTACCAGTATAGTACTCTTATCCATACCCGTACTTCATAGCTTCCAAGCGAGATTGTGATCGACATTCTATCAAGACTACCCATCAAATCCTTGGTGCGTTGCAGGTGCGTATGCAAATCTTGGCTCAACTTAACCCATGATTCTCAACTCATCACCATGCATCTCCATCGATCATCAGAAAACAAGGACAACCTCACTCTCATCTTTGTAAATACCATCCATGTCAACCTCACCCTTTTCCAAACTCGATTATCTTTCCTAGACAACAATGGAGGAACAAACGATAACTACGACTTGTGTAGATAGAAACTTGTCATTCCTTCATTTTAACTTTTTTTGAGTACTTGGTTATTGCAATTGTCTACTTTGTTTGATTGATTCAATCACTAAAATACTAAGATACATTTGCAATCCCTACAATGGAGAATATGCAAATTTACCTAATCCCATAAGGCCATCATTAAGTCGTCGTCCTCACAATGTCGCTGTTGGATTTGGATATCTTCCACAAAACGACGTATATAAGGTGATAGAGTTGGTTTACTAGGATAGTACTATCTACAGTGGTGATTCAAGGCCAGAGGCTCATGTGCTCACTCTTGGTGACCGTACATGGAGAAATATTGGAAATGCTCCTCTCTCTCATTCATGGGTCAAAAGCTTCGCAAGCATTTGTCAATGGTGCTCTTCACTGGTTAAGTGATAGGCTTGGTTTTGATTGTATTGTTTCATTTGATATTCATACAGAACAATTTGGAGTCATCCCACATCCCCGACTTTGAGTCAGGCCAATTTAACTAGAGAGTGGGAGTCTTGAAAGGGGGTCTCTCAGCTGCAAACTACAGTTATGGAGAGTATGCTGAGATGTGGTTGATGAATGAGCATGGTGTGAAGTCATCTTGGACAAAGTATTTCAAAGTGAATTGCAGTGAGGTAGGGTTTAATATATACGGTAGAACTGTGCAAAATACTGTCTAATTCGCTAAAATCGCACTGATCCGCATCAATCCACACCGCTCTATCAGCTGACCGCAGTTTAAACTTTAAAATTTATAATCCGCCTTTGAAACTGCTCCGCTTCGTTATAGTTAATACATATATATTTAATCTATAATGAAATGTCAAAGTAAGAATGAGTGTGAGAGAGATTTAATATGTAAAATTTATTATAAATTAATAGTTATATATATGAAAAATGTCATGTAAAATTAGTTTATGTTATATATATGAAAAATATTATGCAAATTAGTATTATATATTATGTAAACGCTTGATAATTGGTTAGAATATTCTTCAATCCACTAATCCGTCCAACACTGTTCAAATAGCAATTTGTCAATCCGTCAATCCACTAATCTGTAATTCGGTTTATAATTTTACTCTCAAGTTATCCGAACTGCACCGCACATACCCCTAATATAGGGTATGTTTGGCCACTCTGTCGCCGGAGATCTGGGGTGGTTTGGTTGTTACTTGGGAGTTTTTGTCTGCTTTGTTATGATCCTAGAAAGAGAAGTTTGGGGGAGCTTATTATAGCTGGGACACCTCATGCTTTCCAAATGGTTACTCATGTTTGAAGTGTAGTTTCAACTCACACTCTGTTAGGTGAAGTGGACTGTTTGGTGGATGAGAAAAAAGGGTGCTCTATGGCAGAACCAATAAAATAATTAACTTAGAGATAGTGATTTTGGTTAGTCGTCCAGGTAAACATTGTTGCATCCCAAGTTTATGCTTTTGTCACTCGTTGTCTATGAAGCACAGGTGCAGGTGCGGGTACGGATACTAGTACGAGTACGTTAATATGGTAAGACCTAAAAAAAAATAGATACGGGTACAGTTAAGGTACGTCAATAAATTTTTTTATTTTTTATAATTTATAGTTTGAGATTCAATCTACAAATCAAAGTGCAATACCAAAATTAAAAAGAGAAATTACAAAACAAAAGAGAAATTATAGTTCAACAATACTAATACCAAAACAAAGTCTATAAGCTATTTTAATGCCATTAAATAGGAGAAATTATAAAATAAAATTTTATTCCAAAAGCAAGCTAAGCAAAGCAAAGCAAAGCAAAATTTAAAAACTTGAAACTTTAGTTTTCATTTCCATCAACTTTATTATTGAATAATATATTTTTCATCTCTGGCACATCAAATAAAGGATTTGCAATTTCAAGTAAATAAAAACTCTCTAATAAATTAAACATATCCCCACCAATATCCCATAGCTTGATGCACCCATGAAATACCCATGGAGTACTTAACTGCCAAAGAATAT
Source organism: Camellia japonica (assembly GCA_030407325.1). Taxonomy (NCBI): domain Eukaryota; kingdom Viridiplantae; phylum Streptophyta; class Magnoliopsida; order Ericales; family Theaceae; genus Camellia; species Camellia japonica. Next base: position 67,929,944 of record JAPPVO010000031.1, read on the forward strand.
ATAAAAAAAATTTGGTATGTATTTCGAGTACCCGGTACGCATGTAGTCCTATCGGTACGAGTACCAATACCTAGTAAGTACCTGATACAAGTACGGTAACATTTTCGGAGCACCCATAATTCATAGATCGTTGTCAAAGGTGCAAATCAAATTTATGTAGCACCTTGTTGTCACATGTGATTTGAATTATTATATATAAACCACCATGTGTTGCTGTACTTGACTTATGCATTTAATTTTCAATAATCCAACAATAATCGTATTATGTATTATAAATTATTTGTCATCTTATATATGGGTTTAGATTCTCTCATGTTGGCTATCCCAGCTTGAGCGTGTTTGGATTTGATGGACCCATTTAAGGGCTAACCTATATGATTCGAACCATTTATTTTTTATGACTCGTTGAGTAGAATGTTCGAGTAAAAAATCAAGATGATCGGATATTGGTAGTTATATGTTTGAATTACATTTGTATTACAAAAAAAATGAATAGTTATTCTTGAAATTATAATTGTCGTCTATTTTTTTTAGATAGTGATTTTTAGTGAGTTAAGCTTGATCTCTTATCTTACTTGAGAGGTCCCTCTACTTATTGCCAATTGATTTTATTTGAGTTGATTGTAGATTAAATTTTGTGACATATGTTGAGTTTAATACTTGTTTCGGCCAAGGTGCATGCTACTTTTAGTGATATGAGGAATACATTGTTTTACTTGCATTTGCATGTTTGAAGTTGTTTTCATTATTTTGATATGTATTATTATGGGGAGTTTTGGGGATGATAGGTTGGGTGCCTCAGGTTGTTTAGCTTTGGTGGGTAGTTGTTATCCTGCCAACTATTCACATGTTCCTCTATATTTGATTTGTATTAATAGTAAGTATTTTAACATATCTTCTTGAAATTCACTTTGCCCCCTGCAGAAACAAGACAATCGGTTGATTGGTGACATGATCATGTGGTACGTGTGAAGCAAGCTCCTAATAGAGAGGAGTTGATTTTTTTTTGACTTAGTGAGTTGTGAAAATAGGCCTTGGTTATTGGAGGTGAAACAAGACTCCATCCCGACATAAGTTAGAGACTTCTGTGTTCAGAACCATCTGAGAACTAGCTAAACATGGACAAACTTCCAAGAGAGATCATCATCAATATTCTCTCAAGACTACCCATCAAGCCGTTGGTGCGTTGCAGGTGCGTATGCAAATTCTGGCTCAACTTAACCCATGATTCTCAACTCAGCACCATGCACCTCCACCAATCATTCAAAAATGAGGACAGCCTCAGTCTCATCTTCTTAAGTAACATCCTTGTGGCCCCCAACCATTTCCAAACTCGATTATCTTTCATAGACAACAACAACAACAACAACAATGGAGATCACTACACGTTTGTTGACCTAAACGTGTCATTGCCTCATCTCGACAACTTCGAAATCTTAGGTTCTTGCAATGGTCTACTTTGTTTGTTCGATCCACTGATCAAAATCCCAAGATACATTTTCAATCCTTTCAATGGAGAGTATGCAATTTTACCTAATCCCATAAGGCCATCATCATCTCCTCTTCCTCGCGACGTTGCGATTGGATTCGGATATCTTCTAGAAAGCAACGTATACAAGGTAATAGAGTTAGTTTACTACAGTAGGGCAATCTTCAATGGTGATTCAAGGCCAGAGGCTCATGTGCTCACTCTCGGTGACTGTTCATGGAGGAATATTGGAAAGGCTCCATTCTCTCTCATCCGTGGGTCGAAAGCTTCGCAAGCATTTGTCAATGGTGCTCTTCACTGGTTAAGTGATATGCCTGGCTTTGATTGTATTGTTTCATTTGATGTTGGTGAAGAACAGTTTGGAGTGGTTCCACATCCTGAGTTTGAGTCAGGTCTACTTAACTACAGATTGGGAGTGTTGAGAGGGTGTCTCTCAGCTGCAAACTACAATTATGGAGAGTATGCTGAGATGTGGGTGATGAATGAGTATGGTGTGAAGTCATCTTGGACCAAGTGTTTCAAAGTGAATTGTAGTGAGGTTGGGTTTAATATAGGGTATGTTCGGCCGCTCTGTCGTTGGAGGTCTGGGGAGGTTTGGTTGTTGCATGGGAGTTCTAGTCTGCTTTGTTATGATCCCAGAACCAGAAGTTTGAGGAAGATTAGTATAGCTGGGTCACCTCATGCTTTCCAAGTGGTTACTCATGTTGGAAGTCTGGTTTCACCTCAGAGTCTATTTGGCGAAGGGTTGCACTTTGGACTGTTTGTTGGAGGAGATGAAGCAGTACACCAACTTGAATTTTGAAGCTGTGGCAGAAGAACCAACAAAATAATTTACTCCACGAGATGAAACAACAAAGCACAAGAAATGCTAAGGAGCATGAAAAGATTTTAAATGGTTTGTATGGCGTAAATTTAAAATTAGTTTGTTGTTGACTCTATTTAGAATAACTGTGATCCATGAATGTATTTTTTTGAATATTTTTATGAATGTATTTTTCTTGAATTTGTAATATTGTTTTAAAACTTATTAAAAAGAATTTGGAAACAAAGTGCCTAGAGAGCTATTTTGGTTAGTTGTTTACTATTTTCAATTGTTTTGTTAAACAACAATACTACTAATTCCGAAAAATTATTAAGAAAAGTACTCAGAATAATATATTTATGAATCATAATCATTTTAAGTGAAATTTAGGTAGTGTTCAGTAGAGTTTTCTAAATATGATTTGAGAATAGGAGTTGTATTTTGAATTTGTGAGTTTTGGAATTATGATTTGAGTGTGGAAAATTTATTTTGTGAATGAGTTTTGAATTGAGTGGGAAATTTTTGATATGATATATGATATTTGATATAAAAATTTACAACTCATAACTAAACACACAATTCAAAATTCTATTCAAAATTCATAAAAATTTTTAAAAAATTTCAATTTTTTTATTTATTTAAAATATGAAAATAAAATATGCCAATTGTAAAAAAAAATAAAAAATTAAATTTGCACTGTTTCGGTCAACCGATCGGACGTCCGGAGGACGACCGGTTAGCCCAAATTTTCAAGCATTGAAAAGAGTTTTCAAAAGTGGATGTAGAATTAATTTTTGAAAACTGTAACTAAACACCACGTGCAAATCAAGAGATAGAATTACATTTCCAAAACTCTTCCTAACAGATACCTCTTGATTTGCATGTGGTGTTTTTAAAAATTAATTCCACATCCACTTTTGAAAACTCTTTCCAAGGCAGCAAAATTTAGGCTAACCGGTCGTCCTCCGGATGTCCGGAACAGTGCACTAATTTTTATTTTTATTTTTATTTTTACAATGTGCACCTGTTATTTTTTATATTTTAAATAAAAAAAATTAGGAAAATTTTAAAATTTTTTATGAGTTTTGAATAGAATTTTGAGTTGTGTGTTTGGTTATAAGTAGTAAATTTTTGTATCAAATATCATTTGTCAGATCAAAAATTTCAGACTTAATTCAAAACTCTTTTCAAAACTCATTCACCAAACAAATTTTTTACACTTAAATCATAATTTCAAAACTCACAATCTCAAAATACAACTCTTATTCTCAAATTATATTTAGAAAACTCTATCAAACACTACCTCATATTTTATTAATTTTTAATCTACACCATACAGAGATAAAATTTGAAAAATCCATAGTTCTTCGATTTGTCAACAGATGCGAATCAAACTTATGTAGCAGCATGTGACATGTGATTTGAATTATTATGTATGAACCACCATGCGTTGGTATATCTGAGTTTTTCATTTAATTTTTAAATAATGTTATAATAATTATATTTATTATTTGTAGTTTGAACACCCGAATTCATATGTTTTATATACTGATCTTTCAAATCTTGAACACCCAACGCACTTCAAATTTTGAACCCTATAACCCAACCAAAATTTGTTTTAATTATGAATAAATAACTCCTCCCACAAAAAAATATATATATATATATATATTCTTCAAAAGGGATTCTATTAAAAGGAACGAATGTCAAAAATAAAAAAAAAAAAAATTTGAAATAGAGAAAGTACAAAATTTTGGAGGAGGATTCCCTCTAGTCAGAGGAGGCTGTTTAGGCTCGTGGGGCCTGTGATCGATAATCCGAACTGTTTATTTTGTTGAGCACTTCATATATTTCATTCACAAAAAAATTAAATCAGTTCGATAAATGTAACTTGTTCAATTTACCGTGTTTTTTATTAAAAAAAATAGATGACAATTGTGTTTTTTAAAAATGAATTGCAGTTATCAAATCGACCTAATTTTTTGTGTGAATGAAATACACGAAGTGTCCGATAAAGTGAACGAATCAAATCATCAAAACGGAGCTTGTAGAGAGCCCCACGGACCCAAACAATTCCCTCCAATTTAAATTTTAAACTGGAGAGAATCCTCCTCCAAAATTTATAACTAGAATAATGTGACAATTTGTGTTTGTCATTTAATTAAGATCTTTGTCAATAAATTACAAGACAATCATCTGTGTGTACAAAAATTCTGTAATTTTTCTTGAAAAATTGTATTTCACTAGTACTACTCATATTCTTTCATTTATTAATAACGATACGTATCAACAAATATGTATTCTGATCTAAAAAGAGCCAAAAAAAAAACCCTAAATCTTGAAGTGACTGTCAGTTTTTAATTTTGAAATCAAAGCAATGAAATGAGCATATTCTTAACGGAATTCTAGGCAAAAATAAAAGTTATGTAATTGCATTGCATGGGCTTGCATTATCTTCTAAAAGTATTGAAAGAAAAAATGTCATCTACATGGGTAAGTAGATTTTTTTTTAGATAGGATAAAAACAGAACCAAGAACCTTACAAACCAGAAATCCTGTATCAAGAAGAACAAAATGAGACATCGAGAATGGAACCTCTTCCATCCAAATATACAGGCTAGCTTTGGAGATAGCATCCTTGCAAATCGGTGAGCAACCTCATTTCCATTACGACGAGCATGAGATAATTGGAAGGTGCAAAAAGAACAAAGAGCTTGATAGATTTCCAAAACCACAGGCCTAAAGCTTGCCAATATACATTCTGCTTCCAAGAGGGCCTTGATCACAGTTTGAGAGTCTCCCTCCAAATGAGTAGATTTAAAATTGGATAAACTGTACTTACACTTTTATACTTTATACTAAATTTTACTTTAATCCCTATATATAAAATCATGATAGTAAATTCCTTAAATTTTTGGACAACTGTCGATATTCCTTATGTTACTCCATTGTTTAATTTTTTAATAGAATCTAGTTATGTGATAAAAATGTGACTACAAAATGAGAGCAAAAGAAGAAAATTATCCCCATTTTTCACTAATACACACTTTGTCTTATGTGATAAGTATGTAAAAAATATATAATACAACACATATATATGTATAATGCTGAAAATAGGAATGAAGAGGTAAGAAAGTAGAATTTGATATAAAAAATGCTGTAAAGAAATCAAAGAGAAAGGAAGAGCGACGAAAGATTGTGTTACTGTGAAAAATAAAGTTTTGTGATTTCAATTTATGCAAAATCTTAATTAATCTCCTTAATCATTCATAATCTGTATTGAACTGAACCAAATCGTTCATATTTGATCTATTTTTTTAACAAAAATTGGTCTGTGTTTGGTTTTTAAATTAAATTTTTTTTTTCGATTTTCGATTCGGTATCGATTTAAGCACCTTATGCACCGAATTAAACTGAAACTGACTGCTTAAACATATATTGTATTTATAATATATATATAATATAATAATATAATAATATTAATAAGTATAATAAATTATTAATATCAATTAATTAATCTTATCATCCCTATCACCTAAGTTAGTATACCCTTAGTATATATAATCTTAACTTTAACTTACTATTCTTGAAACCTTTGTATTTATTATTAGTGTTTGTTTGTATTTTTGTTAATCTATAAATTGTAAAATATTTATTAAATGGATGGATATGTAATATGTTTGAAATGGTTGACAAATAGCTAATTCAATATTTTTACATAAACGAATGACTATACTAAAAAATGACTTAAATTTGAAAGATATTAAACCACACCAAACCGAACCATTTCAATTGATGCGATTCGGTGCCGTTTAATGGGAGAAATAGTCTGTATCGATACTCAAAATAATAAAACCAACATTATCGGTTTGGTGAAAAATTTTACCTAAATATCGACCATACTGAACCGATTACATATCTAGTTATGGGGTAAATTACACATGGCCTAAACTACAGGGGGTAAAATGAAATTTGCCCATTTTTTTGTTTTGTTTTGTTTTGTTTTGTCAAAATGGGTAGCAAATGAAATGAACCGATATTATTCACCCAAAAAGAAATGAACTGGTATATAATATTACACAATACAATCACACATAGACATCAACAAGTTCCTTGCATTGAATAGCATGAAGAACTTCAAGCATTTACCGAAGAAAAAGAAAAGAAAAATGCCATATCTTAACAACTTTTTGTCACAATTTTGTATCATTGACTACACGAATACTCACAAGTACTTTGCTCGAAAGTAATACGTTTGTAAGGAAAAAAAAAGAAAAGAAAAGAAAAGAAAAAGAAGCATCCTAGTGAGGACGTTAACCCACATTATTTCCCGGTGGATGATAGTTGCAAGTGACAAACCACTATTCATTCCGACATTGAACTCTAGCACAACCAATTTGGGCTGTGTTGCGCCAAACAATTTGAGTGTAATGTAGGCATCCTGCAGTGTCTCCACCAACACATGAATTCGAATTGTGGTCATACTGTGGCTTCTCGTCCGCCTACATCTTCATCATGTTCACCGCTGTAAATTCACCTAAGCCCTCTGCAATGTTTTCCCCGTATGGGCTGTTTGAATGCTACAAGTTGCAGTTAGCACTCCTCAATTTAGTATAGTTCTCGGCATAGGAGGCTACGGTGTTGTTCCATGCATGAGCCTTGATTCCGATTTGAACTCAAACAGCATTGTGTGCTGTAAGGAAGTCTTGTGGGGAATTTTGGGCTAGGGAGTGGTGGGCCATGGTCAAGGCCGTGAAGGAAACAATGGCTAGTGAAATCTTGGAAAGAGCCATTTTGATTAACTTTTTGTGCTTATGGAAGGGTGTGATTTACGGTCTTTCATAGGCAAATGTTAGGAAAAGTTACCACGCAAAATAGTAATAGATAATATTATGCATCGTCGTAATGGGAACCTATTTATGTGAGATAATAGCTGTACAAGTTCACAAAAAGAAAATAATAGGCATCCAATAATGTTTGACGTGTCAAATTGTTTCTATTCAAAGAAGAGGATACATCTTGTTAGATGGTCAGAAGTAACAAAGAGTATGGCATCAAAAGAATAAAGGATGTGAATGTGTGCCTGCTACTCAAGTGGTGGTGGAGGTTTGTCTCTGACCATGATTCATTATGGAAGAGGGTCTTATGTACTAAATACAAGTTTCTAGGAGGGTCATGGCTTCCAAACCTCTGCTCTAGTAACCATCATTCAAGTATCTGGGGTGGCATTGTGGTAGCAGCAGATAAGCAAGAGTCCCTTTTAATGTTCTATGTTAGTAATCTTCATATAAAAGTGGGGAATGGTTGTAGAATCAAGTTTTGGTATGATCACTAGTGTGGGGTTCTTTGTCTCAAAGATGATTTTTCCATACTTTTTCAACTGTCCAATAGCAAGGAGGGACTACTCAAGGATTTTGTGTCAATCTCAGCTACAAACTAGTTGTTTACCTTCAGGAGAGCCCTCTTTGAATGGGAAAAAGATGAGCTCAACAGGCTTCTTACCACTGTAGCAACACCTCCCTCCTTGAATCTTGGTGTAGATGACAGTGCAGTTTGGGCAGCACTAAAACCTGGTCAGTCTCTTGTTTCCACTCTTTATAATCATTCTAACCTCGCCTTTGGTAACACTGTTAATTCTAGTGGTTTGGTTTGGCTGAACTATCTGCCACCCAAAGTGCAATTTTTTGGTTGGCTCACATGGAAACACAAGGTTAAAACATCTTTTTTCTTGCAACAGATTAGTGTATTGGATAGGTCGGCTTCTACCTCATGTCTCTTCTGTAAATCACAGCAGGAAACAATCCAACATGTTCTGATTCACTGTCCTATGGTGTAGAGGATATGGACTGGGTTGTTACAATGGTGGGGAATTCTTTGAGTGGTTCCTGCCTCTGTTGAGGATCTGCTGTAGTGGTGGGCAAGGTACATCTGCAAGAAAAAGGAGAGGAGAATCTGGCGTGCCATTCCATTGGTCACTCTCTGGTCCATTTGGAAGATCAGAAATGAGTGCCTCTTTCAAACCTCCCAACTAAACACTCAGATGTTGTAGGATCTCATTATCATCAGGCTTGCGATCTGGTTAAAGTCCTCTACCAAAGATTTTCCATTCTCCATTAATGATCTTCTCTTCAATGTTTCTGGTGTAAGGCATTGCATTTGCTCATGAGATGCTTTGGTTGATAATGTTCATGGCATGGTATTCTGATCTGTTGAGGTGTTAGGCACAGGTTCATGGCAGCAGGTTTACGGTCTATATGTGCATTGTGGAAGAGATAAAAGTTGTAAGCCATGGCTTGTGCTTTGTCTGCTGGAATCTGCAAAGGTTTACACTCTATTGGGAGCTTTCTGGTTGCTAGTGTCCATGGCATGGCAGTTCTGTTTTGTCTTGGTTCTGTTTTGCTCTGTCTTGGTTCTGTTTCTATAGCTTTTGTTTTTGTTGGCTCCTCGCCAACTAGAGCTTGAAGCTTGTGTTAGCTTCAAGCTCCTCTTTATTGATATATTTCGTCATACTTTGTATGCTTCATCAATAAAGATTTTTGTTTCGCCGTTCAAAAAAAAAATTGTTTCCATACATTAATATAAGTGCAATCATGACACATACAAAATGAGACATGAAATTAGTGGTTAATGAATCGATAAGGTTTTGGAATTGTCCTTTAAAAATTAATTCTCAGTCTATATTTTAATGAATGTTCATATTTTTCACCAAAAAAAAAAAAAAAAAAACAAGAAACAAAAAAATCAAAGACTTAAAAAATACAATATAATAATAATGATAATAATAATAGCACAATTAGGATTGCAAACGAGCCAAGTTGAGTGGAGCAGTCAATTGTTAGGAGATTAAAACATGAAGTGTCCAGGTTATAAAAAAACGGATTTGGCACCTGAATTGGTGGAAGGAAACAAAGATATGTGTAGCCAGGCGAGAGGTGCTGATCAAATCATTCGTGCAAATCATTCCCACGTAAGTGATGTCATGTTTTGAGTTGCCAAATGGTATTTGTCATTAGATTAATTACGTGCATAGTAGAAAAGCGGAAAATACGTTGGAAAAATTAAGACAGCCTCTGCAAACCAAAATGGATGGGTGGTATGGGATTTTGTTGCCTTCGGGCTTTCAATAGAGCGCTATTAGCAAAACAAAGCTAGCAATTGGCAGTTGGTGTTGTATTCCGTGCTCATTACGAAGATTACGATTTTATGCTCCATTTGACTTCTTTTTTGCCTTACAATTTTTTGGATGGAAAAAATGTTTGATGTGTTTAAGAAATTCTAGGAAAAGATTTTGCATGCTCAAATTCCATGTACAAGAAAAGAGAAATGGCATTTTTTTTTTTTTTTTTCTGCATACCGATTTCCCCAAATCTAAAAACAAAATAAATAAAAAAAATTATATTTCTTACGAATTCTTCTTTCAACCTTATTACTCGTCAACATTTTTTTTTTTTTTTTTTGTGTGGAGGGGGGGGGGGGGGGGGTTGAGAATGCGTGGCAAATGAAATGAACCGGTTTATATATTACACAATACAATCACACATGAACATCATCAAGTTTCTTGCAAAATGCGTGAATAACTACAAACATTTACGGTGGAAAAAGGAAAAAGAAAAAAGAAAGGCTATATCTCATCAATTTTTTATCACAATTTTTTATCATTAAATACACGAATTTTCACGAGTACTTTGCTTGAAAGTAATTCTTAAAAAATTAGAGAAGGCAAATAAAATCTTAGTATTGTAGGATGTCCCGGGATATCTGAGTACACCCAATAGTTTAGACTCTCAATCTCCTGATCTGATATCACTAGTGCAATGTGAAATAGAAAATGAGAGCCTAAATCAAGTAATTTTTATAAAAAAAAAAATCCATTTATTGCAAAATATGCCAGAAATAGACTATATCACCAAATCTTAGAGTCGCCACCTAATCTTTTAGAAAAATTAGAAAATCTGTGACTCGTGCCAAAGGCTACTGTTCGTCATAACCAAAGATGCCTCAGTTCGGAACCTTAGATATGAGGGGGGAAGGTCATGACTTGAGCACCCCCGCTTATCTAATCAAAAGATCGACCTCTACTAAGCCGTGTTCCGATTATTTTAATAATGCTAAATTTACTATTTGAGTCAAGCAATTTATAGATTATGTCACTTATTTTGGTATACTTTGATTTTATGTATTTTGAAAGGTTTTTTTTGAATAAATGTACAACTCAAAGAAACTGAGCTCACATGCATCAATCAACATTATTCCAACCCAAGCAAGACAATATTCATTTACTGGCATTCAAGGAGATATACCATTTAAACACGTAGTCGCATGGTAGGATACTAGAAATAGTAAAATGACATACACAATGGGGATGCTAAAACGGTAAATGCTCACCTAGTACTTCGGGACAAGCCAAAAATAACATGTTATATATGCATGATTCTATATGCAAATACCTAATGCAATACATACACCAAATGCAGCTAAAGATCCGGCTACTAACATTTGATATACGAATCATCTCAAGGCATGAGTTAGCGCACAAAGGCACATAAGAATTGATAAAAATCCACAGATGCAAATTAGCCAAATCTTAATGCATGAAAGATGGATGCAAAGCATGGACGCAAAGCATGGACATGATAAACAAAACATGATGCTATATAGATAGAAAACGTATAAATAAAAGGGATAGAAAGATGTGAGGTTAGAAGTTATTATAACAATTCAAACGATTAATAAAGGGGGAAGAGAGAGAGAGAGAGAGAGAGAGATTATTACCACAATCAAATGAATAACAATAAAAAAAAAGAAGTGAGATTGAAGGAGTTATTACAATAATGTATAGATTCAACCAAATTACTGCTGAATCTAACAAATCATACAGAGCAATTAAAATAAATCACCCATCAGCTTCAGAATCACCCAGGAGACCACCCTCAGAAGCTATCTGCTCTGTTCTTGGAAAAGTTAGTCGGCTATGCATAACAATGACCGACCAAAATAGAAAATGCACTTGCCGAACTCTTCTTCTGGACATAATTTGAGTTAGTGCAGACTTTCCAAAATAGAAGCCAATGACACTTTCCAAATGGTGTTCATCTCTTTTGTCTCTTCCACCCACAAAAACCACTTAAGAAAAAGGTAGATGGGTTGCAATTGTTAATAATGATAAACAGATATGTATAACATATATTTTGCTATAAATTCACAAATTAAATGGATTAAAACAAAAAGAAATTCAAGCCTAGGAAATTGATGGGAATCTACATCATCTCTTTGTAAATAAAGGCAAGTTAATACCCAAATCCATACTTTTAATCGGAGAGAATAGATTGCCACCATTTCAAAGGGGAAGTCTTACAAAGCTTGTGAAAGCTTTATAGAACTTCTAAGAAAATAGAAAATAAAGAGAAGAGGGGAGAATACATATAACTCATCAAAAGTAGTTAAAGACTCATCTTCTCACTCATAGAATATGGATGTGAAATCTATTTCCATGTTCAAAATTGGTCCAGAAGAAATTTTTTTACACTTAATGTGGAAGCCTTTATAGCTTCACTCACATATACCACATATTTACATCACATATTTTGAAAAAGGAAATCTAAGGAACAAAGGCTCAACCTTCCACTTTCACAACCTAAATATTACATATTTAAAACAGTAAAGAAAATATAAGAAAATAAATGAAAAGATTACAAAAATACACCTTTGGAGAAAATGGTGAATTTTCTGATTATTACACTTTCTTGTTTGCACCCTCACGACTATAGTATATGCTTTGGAATCTCAGCAAGAAATTTCAAGTTTTAACTTTAATAGAATTGTGGGTGATATATATTAGTGGATAGAAAAAATTGATTAAAAAAAATTAATTTTTGAAAATCAATTCACTTCCCTCATAATTTTTAAAAACAATTTCTCTTCCTTTTCTTTCTCTTCTTTTCCTTTCTTCTCTTTCTTTTTCTTCTCCCCAGCTTTTTTCTTTTTCTTCTTCTTATTTTTCCAGCCCCTAGACTTTGCACCATTGATTGCCTTTATAGGAAAAATCTCTTCACAACTAAACAAAACAAATAATAATATAATAATTTAAATATCTAAATATTATATAAATATATATAATTAGTGGAGGTTGGCAGAGGCGATTGCTTTTTATTATTATTTTATTTAATTTATTTTATTATAGGCTATAATATAAAATAAAATATATAATTTATACTAATTTATAGAACAAACACCTAAAATATATAAAAACACACAAAATCATGTAAAAATATAAAATATTACAAAATATATTTTAATAGTCTAAAATAATTTGGCCAAAAAGAGTGAAGGTTGAGATTAAAACTTAAATTTAGTTTTTTTTGCTAAGAAATTCATTAAATAGCATATTCCAATTTTCATCATCGAGTGTTTGGAAGAAAACGCCTAAGTCAAAAAGATAAAAGAAAAACTAAACCAAACCAAACCAAGCCTTAACTCCCATTAAATAGGTCGGCTACATGAATCATTTTTTTCTATTCAACTCTATCAATGACTATCTAGTTAGTCAAATTAAGAAGATTCATATATCTATTTACTATACTTACCTATGTCAATCTAGGTCTATCACTTCTCTCAACACTTTCATCTATCGTTATTGTATCACATCTCTTCACTACTGTCTCCGTTGGTTTCCGTTGTATATGACCAAACCATCTCAATCTATTCTCTCACAACTTATCTTTTATCGGTGCTACTCCTACCCATTCACGAATATACTCAATTCTAATTCTGTCTTTTCTAGTCTTGCCACACATCTACCTTAGCATTCACATCTCAACAATACTCATCTTATCTACATGTTATTTCTTAGTTGCGCAACATTTCGTCTCATACAATATCGCTGGTCTAATAGTCGTTCTATAGAACTTTCATTCTAGTCTAGTAGGTACTCATTTATCACACAGTACCCTAGACGCACTCTTCTACTTAAGCCACTCTAACTTAATTATATAGATCACATTCGCTCCAATCTCCCCAACTGTTGTGATAATCGATCATAAATAACAAAAATACTCACTCTTAGGTAGTTCTTGATTCTCAATATCACTTCTCTTCTACTTCCATTGTTACTGTTACTAAAGAAGAAGAAGAAGAAAAAAAAATTGAAGATGAAGAAGAAAAAAAAGTGAACTATAACAGTCTTAAAAGAAAAGGTTAAACACACGAGCGAACCCTTGAATCTTCTTTGTAATGTAGTTATAAAGCCTCGAGTTGACGTTTATTTCCATTCCATCAAATATATTGATTATGTAGTGTAATTGTCACACCCCAAACCCGCCCTTATAAGTTTGGGCATGACCGACCCATAATGGGTCTCAAAACTCAATAGTCAAAAGCATGACTAGCTTATATAATACGGGGGCCTGAACGGAAGCAATTATTAGTTTAAAAAAAAAAAAAAGACATCCATTGAGCCAGTGTTTAAATGCCAGGATCACAAAACATATCGTCACATAATTCCACATATAGTGAAGTACATACGTAAGTGATAACTATGTACAAGTAGATATATATACAATCCCAACCCCATAACTGGGGGTATAACCAAAATATTGATAATGAAGTTACACATGATCATTGACATTTAACAAAAAGCTAGTGACCAATGCTAAGAGCTATGAGAGGAATTCCACAAAATGAATAGCTTCATTTATTTGCTTGGACTCAGTGGGGTTAACAAAAGGAAAGCTGCCAGGGCTGGACTAGGATTGATCTCCAAGTTGATTACCTAAAAAGACACACAGAACACGGGATGAGCAGGGCTCAGTGAATAATAGCATGTAGGTAATTCAAGTAAATAGACATAAATCACACCGTATAAGTACATGGTTCACATATCTGATGTTGTTCTGTAGTCATTTCCAAAACAGCCTTGGGCCCAATATTAAAACAGATCGGCCTCAGGCCCAATATTATATAGAACGGCCTCGGGCCCACATATTAAACAGAATGGCTTTAGGCCCACATGTCATACAGAACGGCCTTAGCCCCACATATCAACAGAACGGCCTTAGGCCCACATGTCATACAGAACGGCCTTAGGCCCACATATCAATAGCTGTTTGCACACTAGAGGGTAGGTAAAACATCGACATGTACACTACCTCCATTGGCCTTAGGCCATGAGTCATAATCAATTCAAATCACATTAGGATCGATGAGACATCGACATGTCATCATCTCCCCCAGTCTCAGGCTGTCATCGACTGTAACTTATATCTGAACGGCCTCAAGCCCAATAATAGCAAAACAGAGCGACCTTAGGTCCATAAGTATACCATTGTCCAATATCACACATGAATTTTCCAATTGTTCATTATATAGAACCATAGCTCATTCACGATTAACGGTATGCTAACAATAACTATTAGCAGCAAATAAGCATATCATTATAGTACTATTACTCACAGTGCTGTGGCGGAGCGATAATCCCTTCCGATACGTGACCTACACACATAAGCAACTCATAAATTAGTCCCTTTCTCTTTTTAATTGATATCCGATTCGTTTAACTTCCATTTAATTTACAACATTTTCAAAGCTTCAATTATACATTTAGGTTATCCCAGAGGGTCAAACAGAAGAAAAGAAAGACACAGATTTTCCTCCTCTTGGGCCGCACGTACGGAAGCCCCTCGCTGCACATGTGGGAAGGTGGCCCGCACGTGCGCTCTGCATATGCATATTTTTTCAGTATTTCAGCTTGGTACTCCACTGTTTTCCGCACGTGCGGCTGTGAGCCCCGCACGTGCGGTGGTGCTTCCCGCATGTGCGGTAGTAAACCCCGTACGTGCGGTCAGAACCCCTGTTTTGGGCAGTGCACGTGCGGTGGTGCTTCCCGCATGTGCGGTAGTGAACCTCGCATGTGCGGTCGGAACCCCTATTTTGGGCAGTTTCGAATTTAGGCAAGAACCAACTAGGTAAACTCATCATAAGACACAAAATAGGGGAAATTAATTCAATATTATGGCTCAACATCACAATACATGAATCATAAGTTTATAATATCACAATGAATATGAATCACAAGTTCAACTCAATCAATTCTCATCAACCTCACACAGACAATTCAATAGTTTATCAATCTTATACATAACCAACTAGATGTATAAGTGAATTCAACAAGTAAAATTGAAGAGCAAGATATAATTTCTCTCCCTATAGCTCAAATTAATCCCAAAACAACCTAAAAGACAAGAGGTATCCCCTCAATTGCCAACCATCAAGAACAAATCCTTTTTACAACCTTAGTTTACATAAACACAAAAGGGAATTCAATTCAAATCAATTAAAGAGGTTATTATTGGTAAGTTATTCCTACCTTGTGATCAAATCTCTACGATTCTTCTTAATTTCTTCAATCTTTTCCTTGTTGAGCCTTTTCCTTCTTCATTTTCCTCTATAGCTCTCTCTCTGTTTCTCTCTCTCTCTCTCTCTCTCTCTCTCTCTCTCTCAGGAGATGTAGATATTTTGCTTATGTTAGAAGGGTACTAAGTTGAGAGTTTAAAATGATTATTTAAAGGTTGATCATAAATTAATCAATTTAATCATTACGAATCAAATTTTTACAAAAATTCCTATTATGATATAAAAATCATGCTAATCACAATTATAAAGTCAATTTCAGATTATTAAGCTTCTAAGGCTTTCAATTACTGACCCAAACGTCACAATTGTAACAGATATTTTTCATAATTGACAGATATAAATCCATAATCACATAATTCACACAACTAAACTTAATTTCACCTGGAATTTCATGTTAAGCATATAAATGCACATAATAAGAGACCAAAAGCATACCAGAAAACATATAAGAGGGTCGGGTTATTACATCCTCCCCCCCTTAAATAAGTTTGGTCCCCCAAACTTGTTTTACCTCATGATAAGAATAATTCTAGATATTGATGTTGCATTTCCGTTTTTTTTTCCTAAGTAGCTTCTGTACCATAATGTTCTTGCCATTCAACTTTTACTATTGGGATTACCCGGTTTCGTAGTTGTTTCACTTGCCGGTCTAGAATTCGAATTGGTTTTTCTTCATCGGTTAACTTATTATCCAACGTAATTTGGTGGTAATCTATGACATGAGACGGATTTGAAAGATAACTTCGCAACATAGATATGTGGAATACATTATGCACTTGGCCCATGCTCGGTGGAAGAGCAATTCGATAAGCTACTAGAGCCACTTTCTCCAAAATCTGAAACGGGCCAACTGTAGACGTCCCCGAATGTCTCGGGAGGGAAATCCCGTTTTGTTCATTGGGCTCACTACAGTTCAGGACTCCATATCACGGTCCTGTATCTAATCTCGCAAAGTGCAATGCAAGACTGATGAATCATCAAAGAGTCTAAATCCGGCAAATCATTTTTGAAAACAGATTTTTTTTGAAAGAAGTGCCAAACATGGACTGCTTTGCCAGATACAAAGTCGCCACCTAAATATTTTATTTTGGGGGAATTTAGGAAATCCTGACTCGTTTGCCTAAGGCTACGTGTCCATCATCACCAAAGTTGCCTCGGCTCGGGAACTTGGGTACGATTGGGGAAGGTCAGCTACGAGCACCCCCACTGGCCCGATCAAAGATCGGCCTCTACTAATTATGATATCTAGTTTTGAAAACATTATGCATTCTTATTCCGGTTAATTAGCTAATCTTACTATGTGATGTGCACAACACAAAAGTATAGACTAGATCGCCTAATTTAGAACAAAGCATTGCATATCTGCTCGTTTGAAAGACAGTTTGAAATTTGCTACTCGCAAGTAGGCTAAAACACGGATTTCAACGAGTTGTTCCAACTCAAGCAATCCAACCTTCACCCACAGGGAACCAGGCAGTTATATCACATAAGCACATAGCCTCATGGTAAGCATGCTATCATGGCAGTCACTCACACACATGCAAGGATGCTAAAGCATAAACGCTTACCGAGTACTCCGAGCCAAAACAGAAACTAGTTAATAATCAATGCATGATCCTAGTTTATGTTAAGATGGCTAATGTAACACATGCAAAATGCAACTAAGATAGGCTCGGTTATTCTAAACATGGCATATGAAATGCAACAGGTAACATGTATTCAATTTAGAACTGAAATACAACGCAGTTAGTATGATGCGCCGAGCCCGGTGCATGCAATACAGATGAATGAAGGCACGCATGCATAGCATAAGTATGCTAATTGAAACATGCTCTAATCTAACCATCGAAAGCAGGTAAATAAGAGAGAGAAAGAAGTGGGGGTTAGAAGACATACACACTGTAACAAGCCCGCGAGGGACCTCGCTACAGTTCGGACTCGATTTTGTCACGGTTCTTAATCTTGAACCAAAGAGTCCAAATCCGGCAAATCGTTTTTAGAAAACAGATTTTGAAAAAAGTGCCAAACATGGACTGCTTTGCCAAATACAGAGTCGCCACCTAAATATTTTTTAATGGGGAATTTAGAAAACCCTGACTCGGTGCCAATGGCCACGTGTCCGTCATCACCAAAGTTGCCTCGGCTCGGGAACTTGGGTACGATTGGGGAAGGTCAGCTATGAGCACCCCCTCTCGTCCGATCAAAGATCGGCCTCTACTAACCGTGATATCTTGTTTTGAAAACGTTATGTGCTCTTATTCTGGTTATTAGCCTAGAATTACTATGTTATGCGTGCAGCAAACAAGTATAGACCAAATCGCCTAAATTGGAACAAAACATTTCATGTTTGTTTTGAAAATGGTTTGCTACTCGCAAGTAGGCTAAAATGCAAGTTTTGCTACCCTCGAGTGGGCTTTTTTTTAGAAAAGATGGTTTTGCCACTATCTAGTGGGCTTAAAACTCGCGTTCAATGCATTGTTCCAATTTAGGTAATTCAACCTCCATCCACAGGCATTCAAGCAGTTATATCACATAAGCAGCTAGCCTCATGGTAATCATGCTATTATGGTAACATTCACACGCATGCGATACGCTAAAGCATAAAAGCTTACCTAGTACTCCAAGCCAAAACAAAAACTAGTTAGTAATCAATGCGTGATCCTAGCTCATGTTAAGATGGCTAATGCAACACATACAAGATGCAACTACAATAGGCTCGGCTAATCTACAATGACATGTGAAATGCTGCAACTAACACGTATTCAATTTGGAATTGAAATACAGATGCAGTTAGTATGATGCGCCGAGCCCGGTGCATGCAAGACAAATGTATGGATGCACGCATGCATTGCATAAGGTATGCTAATTTAAATATGCCCTAATCTAACCAATGAAAGCTAGTAAATAAAAGGAAGAAAGATGTGGGGTTGGAAGACATACACACACTCACACACACTTATTACACATATGCCCTCACTCGGAGAGACCAAAAGAATAATACAATCCGAATAATGAATTACTTATCTTAGCTAATTAATTATTACAAACCCTCTAATTTAACAAATTAAATACAGAATAGAGATGACCGCAGCCCTGCCTCGGGATGCGCGAATGATGCATGCTCGATCCATCTTGCCCGGAAACCCATAGCCATAGCACTACTGCCTCTTGCTTCTCTGAAAACTGCCAAAGTCCCAGGGTATCTTCAATAAGCACTGCAGAACACCATCGGCTAAGTGGAATGACCACCGGCCATGGTAAAATGCCGTCGGCTTCTGATGAAGTTATCGGCCATTCGCTAATAGCCGGTCGGCACTAAATGTTGCCAGTCGGCAAAAACTTCCTGCAGAAAACAGTTTTGACAGCAGCAGAGGACAGGTAGTGCATGGCATAGAATTTCAAGCACATGTAAGCATGGTCATGTTCCCTATCACGTATCAAACTCAGGGGAGCATGGTCCTTGATCCTTGGGCCATCAATTGTGCATGATAGCCTAAGGGACCAAACTTGCCATTCAATGTAAAATGCATTCAACACACAAATGAGGACCAAGACCCTATCATGTCAAAGTCAAGGGCCTCGGTGACCGAGGATTGAGATGTGTTTCATCACTTGTAGTATGAACACCTCTCACCCTCACACTAGGTTTGACACCCCAAACCAAGCAATGCAATGCATGTTGTGCAAACATGGCTAAAAAATGCAACAAGAAGCTAAGATGCAAAACATGTCAAATGTGATGCAATGCAAACTATCATGCAAACAACATGGTAATGCCACTAGCATGCAACACTACAAGCAACACTACAATGCACACTAGATAGGCAAGTATGTAAAGAGGTGGGCATGCAACAATGCACAAACCATAAGGATACCACAACATGCAATGTCATGAGCATACTACAAGATACAAATATATGATCCATGGCCTTACACTAAGATGGAGGACCCTCAGCCACACCCCAAAACAGTGGCCAAAATGCCCAAAATAGTGGACAAATATTCACGCAAACAAGCATGCCAATAAGCCCAAGGACTAAGGCACAAAATGGAGCACTTTGCTACCACTAACAAGGCCACTCATGGCATGAACCAAGCAACCAAAAAAAAAAAACAGAATTTCAGCATGCAAAAGGAGCTCCAAAACTCACACACATGGCATCCCAAATGATCCAAACACATAGGCATACACAATGCACATTTCAAGGCATGAAATCACAACACTTCCAAGCATTAAAAGAGACACAAAGGACAATGTAAGACCACATTATATGGACTGAAACATGATATCAAATGATGCCAAATGATGATAATAAGCTTATGCTAAGCATGTTAGTGACCCACATAACTAAGGCTTACAAGCCAAAATGCAAAGCAACTATACCAAGCATGTCAAACATGACAAAATCAGTGGCCAACAGACCTAAAGCATGACAAATCATGACCAAAAGCTTCAATAATCTAAGCTAAAACATGAGGATATACTAGGCTAAACACATGGCACATTTCTAGGCAAGATAGAGAATTACAAAGCAAGTATAAAATGCATGCTAAGAGCCAACAAACCACCATTGGACAGGGATATAATATGACCCAAAACATCCAAAAAAACTCTGGAATGGTACCAAATGCAATTACTCATGCATGCTATCCTTATGAGCCAAAAACATGCACAAATGAGACACAAAGGGAGAGGGGTGTCCCTCCCCTACACAAAACCTCAAAATCACTTCATCACCACTGAAAATCCACTGGATTTCAGTGGTGAGAAGACCAACACAACAAGGTAAACAAAGCGTAAAGAAAAGGCACCAAAATAGGCCAAAAGAGGCCTAAGGAGGGGAGTTCGACCCCCAATGCCAAAACACCCTTAATGAAAGATGTTAAGCATGAAAATACAAGACTTTTTTATGTTATACACAAAGCTTAAATCAGCATGCAAGACAGGTAGAAAACTAGTGCAAGATTGGGGAAACTAAAGCAAATGTCTCACCCTTGAAGAACCCTTGAAGAACAGATGATCCAGCCACCCTCTACTGATCAAAATCAGTCCAAAACCTCAACAAACAACCCTCAATGCCTCTTAATCTCGGAGCAAGGTGTAATGGTGTGTGTTAGTGCAAAAGTAAGATTAAAATGCACTTTTAGGCTTCCAAACACACCCTAAGGATGAGAGAGAGGGAGATATAGAGAAAGAGGATGATATATCAGATGTATAGATATAGAAGCTCTGGTTTTTTGATTCAAAAGCTCTAACCCTTAACAAAGGGAGAGGATGGGTGCTTATATAGGCAAAGGCCAAGGTTCTAGGCTTCTCCAAGAAGCTAGATGAAAGGGGCAAAGGGTGCAAAGGGCTCTTGGCTTCTTGGAGAAGCTAAGACAGCTGGCCAAGCTTCCCCAAGAAGCTTGGCCAAAGGGTGCAAGCTTCTAGAAGGAAAGGGGGTTCAAAGGTTCAAACCAGCCAAAAACTGCACGGGGAGGAGTGATGGTGCATTCCAGCTGGCACAGCTGGCATGCACCATGCCTCAAGGGTGCAAAAGAGTCACACCTGCCAGCAAAAGAGGTCACCGGCAAAATAAAGTGCCGGTCGGCCAAATATAGTGCCGACCGGCCATTGGTTTTAAGAAACCATGGCCGGTGGCACCCATAAACAGTCGGTGATGCTAGGGGAAGGCCGGTGGGATGTGGGGATGGCCAACAAGCCATTCCCTGCCCTTCAAGGCAAAAGCACAAGTGTTTGGTGCCAAAACCAAACACGGAACAGTCGAGTCGAGAGATCCTGAGGCAAGGTGTGCAGCCAAGACCTTCGGGAACTCGAGACGAATACAAACAAAGAGGATCACCGAGTGTTCAAGCGGTGATGTCCAAGCCTAGAGGACGGTCAAAAATGGGGTGTCTACACACACACTCACACACATTTATTACACAATTGCCCTCGCTCGGAGGGTCCGAATAAATTATACAGTCCGAATAAATAACTAACTACACTAGCTAATTAAATATTACAAAACTTCCAATTAATTAACAAATTAATTACAAAAACAGCCTAAATATGAAACTAAAGAGACCGCCGCAGCTCTGCCTCGGAATACGTGGATGATGCATGCTCGATTCGCCTCGCCCGGAAACCCGGTACCATGCCACTGTTGCCTCTATTTACACTGCCTTGCTCCTCTGAAATTTATGAAAGTTTACAGAATCCTTCTGAATCACTCCCTGAATGTTGTGGAATGCCACCGGCCATAATTCAAGTCCACCGGCCATGAGGGTAGGCTGATCGGCCAAATATTGAACCACCGACTGGACACTGATGGTCGGTTGGCACTAAAAGTGGTTAGCCGGCCATTTTTTCCTGCAGAACCCTGTTTTGACAGCAGTAGAGGACAGACAATGCATGGCATGGAATTTTCAAAGCAATGTATGCATGGCCACACTCCCTATCATGCTATGGACTCAAGGGGGTATGGCCCTCGGTCCTCGGGCCACCAATCACGCATTTTGATGCATGATGGCCAAGGCACCAAGTTTGCAAATCAATGTAAATGCATGCAACAAAACTCATGAGTGCTACACGACCTATCATGTTAAGATCAAGGGCATCGGCGACCGAGGATTGAGGCGTGTTATGTTACTTTGAGTACGAACGCCCCTTATTCCTCATGCTTGGTTTGACACCCCAAACCAAGCAAAATGTAAGGCAAGTATGCAATGTGGCTCAAGTATGCAACATGAGGCTAAGGTAACAAACATGCCAAGTGCAATGTGCCAAACATGCAAGATACAATGCAATGCAACCTATCATGCAAGCTAGGATATGGAATGCAACTAGCTAAACAACATGCAAACGTGCAAAGATGAGACAATGCAAGCATGAAACCAAAGTAATGCAACGTGTCAAAACATGCAATGGTGGACTTAAACTGCAAAGGGCAGACCTCAGCCTTGCCATAAACAGTGGCCAAAGATGATGCAAATGGTGGACAAATGCTTATGCAAACATGCACACCAATGGGCCTAAAGCTAAGGCACAAAAGGTAACTTTCAAGAACACTCAAAAGATGATAAACATGGACATTAGACCAACATGTTAAACTCTGAAAATGCATAGAGGATGATGCCAAATCAACCATGTTATGCAAGTAAGGCATGCAATAATGACCAAAACTTGAAGCCAATAAAGGAGTCCAAACCATAGCTATGTCAACCAAACCCCAAAGGACCAAAATGGCTTAAAATAGTCCTAAGGCACTCCAAAACAAGACTAAAGCATGCATGGAACGTGGTCAAAACATGCTAAGAAATGGATGCAAAACAAAGGGGGATTTAAGGCCACAAAGGGGGCATTCTACTACAACCAACACAACCAAACATGGTATGGATTATGTGATGAAAAACAGAGTTTTAACATGCAAAAAGGAGCCCTAAAACTCACTGATATGGCAGCTAAGGGACTCAAACCAAGAGGCATGCACAATGACTTATTTTAAGGTACAAAAAGACACCTCTCCAAAGCATGGAAATGATGATGAATGCAAGCATACAAGCATGGATTATAGATTGAAATAGCATGGGAAATGACTCCAAATCATTGAAGCAACCCAACCAAAGCATGCTAATGACTCACACACTCAAGGCTCATAAGCCAAAACGCAAAGAGGCTATACCAAACATGGCAAACATGATCAAATCAGTATCCAATAGACCTTAAGCATGGCAAAATATGACCAAAAGCTTTATAAAGTTAAGCTAGAACATGCAAGCATGGAGGGGCAAATGCATGGCAATAAAGGGGATTACTAAGCAAGTATGTGATGAATGTAATGGACAATAAATCCGACCAAAAACAGAGGTATAATATGACCAAATAACACCCAAAAACCTCTAAAATGAAGCTAAGAACAACTAGGCATGCATGCTACCCTTATGAGCCAAAAACATGAACAAATGAGACACAAAGGGAGAGGGGTGTCTCTCCTCTATGCAAGATCTCAAAACCTCTTCTCCACCACTGAAAATCCTCTAGATTTCAGTGGTGAGAAGGCCAATGCACAAAAGTATTCAAAGCTCAACCAAAGAAAGCACAAAAGGGGCCAAACAAGGCCTAAGAAGGGGAGGTCGACCCCAAACACAAATGAGACCTTAATGAAACATCTTAAGCATGAAAAATCAGAGTTTTTATCAGTTATACACAAAGCTCAAAAAAGCATGCAAAGTGGGTTAAAATCTAGTGCAAGAATGGGGAATATAAAGTAACTAACTCACCCTTGAAGAACACTTGAAGAACAGCAAGTCCAGCTCCTTTCTTCTGATCAAAACCAACTCAAAACTCTAAGAACAACCTCTCAACACCTCAATAACCCAAGTATGGTGTAACACTAGGTGCCTTAATGCAAAACTAAGAACAAAACACCCTTTTGAACCTTCAAACACACACAAATGAAGAGAGAGAGGGAGATATAGAGAGAGAGAGAGAGAGAGTGATATATGAGATATATCAGATGTATAAGTCTGATTTGTTCAACCTCTTCAAAGGAGAAGCAAGGTTTCCTTATATAGAGGAAGACAAAGACCCAAGCTTCTTAAAGAAGCTAAGGCAAAAGGGTCAAGGGGGGGTCAAGCTTCTAAGGGAAGCTAACCCAAAGGTCCAAGCTTCTTGAGGAAGCTAAGACAAAGGTCCAAGCTTCCTCAAGAAGCTTGAGCAAAGGGTGCAAGTCCTCCATACACGTGTATGGAGGACAAGTCCGTGCACTCCAGCTGGCACTGCTGGCATGAACCATGCCTGAAAAAGGCAAAGAGGGGGTATCGGCCAGAGAATGAGGCAATCGGCCAAATAAATGGTCGGCCAACCACACAAAATGCCGACCGGCCATCACCAATGGCCGGTAGCATTAAAATAGGGCCGGTGGCCTCAAGCCAAGGCCGGTGGGTATCAGGGATAGCTAACAAGCTACTCTCTACCCTCAGGTGCAAAAACAAACAAGTTCTTGGTGCAAAACCAAGCACAGAACAGGTAAGTTAAGAGATCCTGAGGCAAGGCGCGTAGCCGAGACCTCCGAGAACTCAAAACGAACACAAACATGGATGATCACCGAGTGTTCAAACGGTGACGTCCAAGTCTTGAGGACGGTCAAAAATGGGGTGTCTACACCAACATATCGAGGTGTTAACTTACCATTTTTACCGAATCTTGGATGTCCCTTCATTGGAGTGACTTTCACAAAAACATGATTACCTACATCAAATTCCAAATCTCTTCGTTAGTTATCCGCATAATTCTTTTGTCTACTTTGAGCGGTTCTCAATCTTTCTCGAATAGTTTTAATCTTTTCGGTCGTCAATTGTACAATTTCAGGCCCCAACAATGATCTATCTTCGACTTCGGCCGAACACACAGGGGAGCGACATGGTCTTCCATATAAGGCTTCATAAGTGTCATTCCAATGCTCGAATGGTAACTATTATTGTACGCGAACTCTACCAATGGTAGGTGAGTTTCCCAGCTTCCTTGAAAATCCAAAACACACATTCGGAGCATATCTTCTAAGGTTTGTATTGTTCTCTCGGATTGTCCATCCGTTTGTGGGTGAAAAGCTGTGCTAAACGTTAACTCTGTTCCCATAGCATTTTGTAAACTTTGCCAAAATCTTGACAAGAACTTCGGATCCCTGTCTGACACAATTGAGACTGGAACACCATGGAGTCTCACAATTTCACTTACATAAATCACAGCAAGTTTATCCGCGTTGTACTGAGTTTTCACAGGTAGGAAATGAGCGGATTTAGTTAACCGGTCCACAATGACCCATATAGCATTCATACCCCGAGGAGTCCGTGGTAAGCCTACAATGAAATCCATAGTCAAATGTTCCCACTTCCACTTCGGAATTAGAAGGGGCTGCAGCAACCCTGCCGGTCTCTGATGCTCAGCCTTTACTTGTTGACATTGTACACATTTTGAGACAAACTCCGCAATTTCTTTCTTCATGCTTGACCACCAAAAATTTTTCTTTAAATCCCGATACATCTTGGTACTCCCGGGATGTATTGAAAATCTGGAGGCATGTGCTTCTTCCATCAGGTTCTTTTTAATTTTTGACACATTGGAAACACATAATCTACCTTGGAATTGGAGCACTGAATTTGCAAGATCGAACCCAGGTCTTGGTTTTGTCTTTAACTCATCACAGATCTTCTTCAAAGATTCATCTTCTATTTGCCATTGTTTAATTTCTTCAATTAGCGTTGGTTGGGCTGTCACTGCTGCTACTATTGCATCTCGTTCATGCATCACAATGTCTATATTCATCTTTTCCAATTCAAGTGATAATTCTCTCCGCCTCGTGAGCAAATTGGCCAAATTTCCCATATCTTTCTGACTAAGGGCATCTGCAACTGTATTGGCCTTACCGGGATGGTAATGAATCTGTAAATCATAATCCTTAATAAGTTCCAACCATCTTCGCTGTCGCATATTCAACTCCTTTTGGGTAAAGAGATACTTGAGGCTCTTATGATCAGTGTAGACTTCACAAGTAGTGCCATACAAATAATGTCGCCATATCTTCAAAGCAAAGACCACTGCTGCTAACTCAATGTCATGCGTGGGATAGTTCTTCTCATGGGGTTTAAGCTGACGGGAGGCGTAGGCAATGACCTTCCCATTCTGCATAAGCACACAACCAAGTCCTTTATATAACGCATCACTGTAGATCACAAATCCTACAGTGCCAGATGATAAAGCAAGAACCGGTGCTGTAGTTAACTTCGTTTTCAATTCCTGAAAAGCAAATTCTCGTTGTTCCGAACATTCAAACAAGACACCCTTCTGAGTCAACTGAGTCAGTGGCACGGCAATTTTGGAGAAATCTTTAACAAACCTCCGGTAGTACCCAGCTAATCCCAAAAAGCTACGCACCTCAGTCACATTCGTAGGGGTTGGCCAATCCACGATTGCTTCAATCTTATATGGGTCAACAGAAACACCCTCCTTTGTTACTACATGTCCCAAGAATGCTACCTCATGTAGCCAAAACTCACATTTCTTCAACTTAGCATACAATTTCTTGTCTCGGAGCGTCTGAAGAATTAAACGAAGAGAGTGCTCGTGAGCCTCTGCATTCTCTGAATAAATAAGGATGTCATCGATAAACACTACTACAAACTCATCTAAGTAGGGCTTGAAGACTCGATTCATCAAATCCATAAATGCTGTTGGTGCATTGGTAACTCCAAAGGGTATAACCAAAAACTCATAATGACCGTACCGAGTTCGGAAGGCAGTTTTCTCAACATCATCAGCTTTGACCTTCAGTTGGTGATATCCGGATCGTAAATCGATTTTTGAAAAGACTTGTGCCCTTTGTAGCTGGTCAAACAGATCGTCGATTCGAGGCAATGGGTACTTATTCTTTATTGTTACTTTGTTAAGCTCCCTGTAATCCACACATAATCGAAGAGTCCCATCTTTCTTTTTCATAAAAAGAACTGGTGCACCCCAAGGAGAAACACTCGAACGAATAAACCCTTTATCAAGTAAGTCTTGCAACTGAACCTTCAACTCTTTCATCTCAACTGGTGACATTCTATAGGGAGTTTTAGAAATGGGTTGGGTTCCTGGCACCACTTCAATTGTAAACTCGATTGCACGATCCACTAACTCCCCTGGTAACTCTTCCGAAAAAACATCCGGGAATTCACAAACAATTGGGATCATATCAATACCCCAATTCACTGATTGTCTACCCAGAACACTACATAAATACCCCTGACACCCTTTCTGTAACAACCTACATGCTTTCACTGCGGAAATTAAATAAGGTGGAGAAATCACTTCACGTCCCTTGAAGGTAAATTCTGATTGTCCCGGAGGGTGAAAACTAATTTGCTTAGTCGAACAAT
This sequence comes from Camellia japonica, assembly GCA_030407325.1. Taxonomy (NCBI): domain Eukaryota; kingdom Viridiplantae; phylum Streptophyta; class Magnoliopsida; order Ericales; family Theaceae; genus Camellia; species Camellia japonica. The sequence continues at coordinate 67,957,540 of JAPPVO010000031.1, forward strand.
CAATAGTCTCTTGATACTCACTTAACCAGTCCATTCCCAAAATAATATCGAAGTGAGTCATGTCAAGAGGTAGCAGATTGGCATATACCCGGACATCCCCAATTAAAAGTTCACAAGCTAAATAAATAGATGTACAAACCATAAAATCCCCCAAAGGTGAAGACACACATAACACATAAGGTAACTATTCCACAGATCTATCTAAATTTTGGGCAAACATTTTTGACACAAAGGAGTGGGTAGAACCTGAATCAAACAACACATGAGCAGAATGACCATGAATAATAAATGTACCTGACACCACCGTTGCAGCATTTTGCACGTCACCCGGAACCAACGCAAACACTCTTCCTTGCCTAGCGGTGTCTTTATTATTGGTAGCCTTTGCAGCTGACTTTGCACTTGAGGCTAGTGTTGATCCTACCGAACTCGTAGTAGTTTTATTCCCATTTTGCCGATCTCTTTGAGGACAATCTTTTATCATATGACCTATTTTTCCACACCGAAAACATGCCCCAGTCACCCGATAACAAGGCCCACGGTGTTTCTTTCCACACTCTGAACAAATGGAGGCTGAGTCACGAGTAGGAGTGGAAACACTAGAGGTTCCCAAATTCAACTTCTTGTTTGGTGGAGTTGTTGGTCCCTTTGATACTTGAGTATTCTGTCTCTTTCCCTTCCATTCTAAAATCCGACTCTGTGCTGCGATATTTCCATCTGCCATGACTGCCCTTTCCAATACATCAACATATGTAGGTAATTTCAACACATTAATTCGATCGAGGATAGCATTCCATAGTCCTCCCTCGAACTTCCTCGCCTTCTTGTAATCCGTATTTACCATATGAGGTGCAAACCAGGCTAGTTCTACGAATTAGGCTTCATACTTCGCAAAAGTCTTATTCCCTTGTCTTAGAGTCTCAAACTTAGTCACGTTATTATCTCGCATTCACTGCGGAAAATACTTGTCATAAAAGAGTTCTAGAAATCGGGTCCAAGTCAACCTTGATGTTCAACCCTTGTAAGCATCCACCACTTACGGGCTTCGTCTTCAAGAGTGAAGGTGGCCAGCTGTACTTTCTGAGCTTCAGTGCATGGGAACACCTCAAATAGCTTCTCCACACCCAATACCTACGCTTCTGCTTTCATCGGATCAATTCCCCTTTAAATATCGGTGGCTTCATCTTCTTGAATTCTTTTGTAAGAGTGATGGTTCGGTCCTCGGCATGATAATCTTGCACCACTGGCAGCGGTGGCGGTTGTTGCTGCCATTGCTGTTGTTGTTGTTGTAGAGTTTCCGTCATTTCCATGATCATTCTTTCCATTCTGTCTAACCGGGTAGAGGTAGAATCCTTCGAATCTTCCACCCGTGTTCTCGCCATGATCTACAAAACAATCAATTACAACATACACAAAAGATATACAAATAGACACAGATAGCAACCATTTCGAAATACTTGTCAGTAGATGTTACATATACAAATCACGTTGCTATCGATCATTTCATATGCACCAAAACATCATGCATGATGCCTAAATCTTTTCTAGACATCCTAACTCCCAATGGATTCGTGTGTGAGATAGCAACTCATGCTCTGATACCACTTGTCACACCCCAAACCCGCCCTTATAAGTTTGGGCATGACTGACCCATAATGGGTCTCAAAACTCAATAGTCAAAAGCATGACTAACTTATATAATACGAGGGCCTGAACAGAAGCAATTATTAGTTTAAAAAAAAAAGAAAAAGACATCCATTGAGCCAGTGTTTAAATGCCAGGATCACAAAACATATCGTCACATAATTCCACATATAGTGAAGTACATACGTAAGTGATAACTATGTACAAGTAGATATATATAAAATCCCAACCCCGTAACTGGGGTTATAACCAAAATATTGATAATGAAGTTACACATGATCATTGACATTTAACAAAAAGCTAGTGACCAATGCTAAGAGCTATGAGAGGAATTCCACAAAATGAATAGCTTCATTTATCTGCTTGGACTCAGTGGGGTTAACAAAAGGAAAGCTGCCAGGGCTAGACTAGGACTGACCTCCAAGTTGATTACCTACAGAGACACACAGAACACGGGATGAACAGGGCTCAGTGAATAATAGCATGTAGGTAATTCAGGTAAATAGACATAAATCACACCGTATATAAGTACATGGTTCACGTATCTGATCTTGTTTTGTAGTCATTTCCAAAACAGTCTTGGGCCCAATATTAAAACAGATCGGCCTCAGGCACAATATTATACAGAGTGGCCTCAGGCCCACATATTAAACAAAACGGCTTTAGGCCTACATGTCATACAGAACAGCCTCATGCCTACATATCAACAGAACGGCCTTAGGCCTTCATGTTATACAGAACAGCCTCAGGCCCACATATCAACAGCTGTTTGCACACTAGAGGGTAGGTAGAACATCGACATGTACACTACCTCCCTTGGCCTTAGGCCATGAATCATAATCAATTCAAATCACATTAGGATCGATGAGACATCGACATGTCATCATCTCCCCCAGTCTCAGGCTGTCATCGACTGTAACTTATATCTGAACGGCCTCAGGCCCAACAACAGCAAAATAGAGCGACCTTAGGTCCATAAGTATACCATTGGCCAATATCATACATGAGTTTTCCAATTGTTCATTATATAGAACCATAGCTCATTCACGATTAACGGTATGCTAACAATAACTATTAGCAGCAAATAAGTATATCACTACAGTACTATTACTCACAGTGCTGTGGCGGAGAGATAATCCCTTCCGGTACGTGACCTACACACATAAGCAACTCATAAATTAGTCTCTTTCCCTTTTTAATCGATATTCGATTCATTTAACTTCCATTTAATTTACAACATTTTCAAAGCTTCAATTACACATTTAGGTTATCCCAGAGGGTCAAACAGAAGAAAAGAAAGACATAGATTTTCCTCCTCTTGGTCCGCACTTGCGGAAGCCCCTCGCCGCACGTGCGGGAAGGTGGCCTGAACGTGCGCCCCACACATGCATATTTTTCAGTATTTCAGCTTGGTATTCCGCTGTTTTTTACATTTGCGGCTGTGAGTCCCACACGTGCGGTGGTACTTCCCGCATGTGCAGCAGTGAACCCCGCACGTGCGATCGGAACCCCTATTTTGGGCAGTTTCGAATTTAGGCAAGAACCAACTAGGTAAATTCATCATAAGACACAAAATAGGGGAAATTAATTCAATATTATGGCTCAACATCACAATACATGAATCATAAGTTTATAATATCACAATGAATATGAATCACAAGTTCAACTCAATCAATTCTCATCAACCTCACACAGACAATTCAATAGTTTATCAATCTTATACATAACCAACTAGATGTATAAGTGAATTCAACAAGTAAAATTGAAGAGCAAGATATAATTTCTCTCCCTATAGCTCAAATTAATCCCAAAACAACCCAAAAGACAAGAGGTATCCCTTCAATTGCCAACCATCAAGAACAAATCCTTTTTACAACCCTAGTTTGCATAAACACAAAAGGGAATTCAATTCAAATCAATTAAAGGGGTTATTATTAGTAAGTTATTCCTCCCTTGTGATCAAATCTCTACGATTCTTCTTAATTTCTTCAATCTTCTCCTTGTTGAGCCTTTTCCTTCTTCCTCTTCCTCTCTAGCACTCTCTCTCTCTCTCTCTCTCTCTCTCTCTCTCTCAGGAGATGTAGATATTTTGCTTATGTTAGAAGGGTACTAAGTTGAGAGTTTAAAAGGATTATTTAAATGTTGATCATAAATTAATCAATTTAATCAGTATGAATCAAATTTTTACTAAAGTTCCTATTATGATCTAAAAATCATGTTGATCACAATTATAAAGTCAATTTCAAATTATTAAGCTTCTAAGGCTTTCAATTACTGACCTAAATGTCACAATTGTAATAGATATTTCTCATAATCGACAGATATAAATCTATAATCACATAATTCACACAACTAAACTTAATTTCACCTGGAATTTCACGTTAAGCATATAAATGCACATAATAAGAGACCAAAAGCATACTAGAAAACATATAAGAGGGTCGGGTTATTACAGTAATACTACATACATTAGTTCAAACTTTTCTTACAAGTTAAGCATTCCTACCGTATTATTGAAATGAGTTATGTTATGATATCATTAAGATCAATGTTGCCTCTTGGGTCAAGGCTACATTGGAAGATGGTTGTTTTACAGTAAATAACTGTGTTGTCAATCGACAATGTCAAGCGGCTCAAGTTAAGGAGCTTGAAATTGTGTTTTTAATCCCCAACTGTTGTGATAATCGATTCTAAATAACGAAATGTTCACTCTTATGTAGTTATTGATTCTCTCTTTGATAAGGTTACTCCACCTGCACTACCTGCTCAGCCTCAAGAAGCTCAAGAAGCCCAGTGTAGCTCAACTGCACATGTATCATTGCTCAGTTAGTTTGTTTTAGATATTAACAAATCTGTTAGGTTATTAAAGATATTAACTAGAGTAGGTTAGGTGGTTATAAGTCAGGTAAGTAGTTGAGGTTAGGTTAGGATGAGTGTTAGATTTGTATATAAGTCAATACTGTACTTGTACTCTATACATTGAGGAATTCAATCAATATCTTCTAAATTCTCTTTATGGTATCAGAGCCACAGGCTCTTACGAGCATCAGAGAAGTTCATCAATGGCTTCTCCTTCTACCATTGTTGCATCTCTATCCACTTCTTCCCTTGTATCTACACCACTACCTTCCAATCTTACTCTATTGATCTCAAATCTCAGTGCATTTGTCACTACAAAACTTGATTAATCCAATTACATAGTTTGGAAGAATCAACTACAAAACATTTTGCAAGCAACAAAGCTTCTTGGTTATGTAGATGGATCTAAGGTATGTCCTTCATCAGTTGTGCTTGGTTCACATAGTCTTGAAGTCTTGAATTCGGTTTACACTTTGTGGAATACTATTGATGCTCATCTCCTGAGTTGTATAACTGTTAAACTGTCTCCATCTATTTTTACACATGTGATGCATTGTCAATCTAGTCATGAAGTCTAGACCACTCTGGTCAAAAGATTTACCTCACTCTGTAGATCACATATACATCAATTAAAGAACAAGTTAAGTAGAATTACTAAGAAATGAGTCACAATGGAAGAATATTTGAATCAATTCAAGGTTATAGCTGATTAGCTTGCTTTCGTGTCTTCACCTGTTGATGATGAAGATCTTGTTCTTCTAATCTTGAATGGCTTACCTGATGAATACAATGCCTTCAAAACTACTGTACGTGCTAGATCAGATCTTATTTCTATGGATTAACTGTGCTCTCTACTTTGTTCTGAATCACATCATGTAAAGACCTCTCTTAAGCATATGCAAGCTGCTGAAGCTCTAGGCTCCTTTGCCTACAATACACACAGAGGCAATTTTTCTAATCAAGGAGGCCATAGAGGTTCATTATAGAGACAGAGGTAATTTCAGAGGAAGAGATGGAGGCAGATTTCGAGGTCAAACCAGTCAGTCTAGTCATCATCAAAGAGGTAATAGCTTCAGCTCATTTCAGAGGGGCAGACAAGGTTATAATACCTATGCTCATGCAAACAGTTCATCATCCAATCCCTCAGTGACTTGTCAAATCTGTAGCAAGACAAATCACACTGCCATAGACTGTTGGCATATGATGGATACAACTTTTTAGAATACAGTTTCTCAGAACTCACAGAGTTTAAGCAACTCTAAGGCCTATAGAGCATCTGCTCCTTCCTCAGCTTCTAAGGTCAATTGGATTTTAGATTCTGAAGCTACTAGTTACTTAACAATGATCTTAGTAATCTCTCATTCTCTCAACCATATCAAAGACATGAACAAGTAGCTATTGGTGATGGATCTACTCTTTCTATTGCTCATACTAGTAAAGGCCTCTTTCCTACTCCGTTCTTTCCATTTCATCTTACTAGAATGCTTCATGGTCCTACCATTTCTTCCAATTTGCTTTCCGCTCATCAATTAACTAAAGATAATCATTATACTATGCTTTCTTATTCAGGACAAGAATACACAACAGATTCTGTATAAAGGCTCCTATTCTCAAGGGCTTTATCCCCTCATTTCATTATCTCCTGCTGTTGTGCCACCTGCTATTGTGCCATCTTTTTCTCATGTCTGTCTTTCTTGTTCTACTGATGCACTTCCTGGAGTAACCCCAAATAGGCACTTTCGCCTTAGTCATCCTTTTTCCAAGAAGTTTCATCACATCTTGACTCATCATCACTTAATTCCTAAGTTTTCTATTTTGTTTCATAAAGGCTCTCCTCTATATGAACATTGTTGTGTTTCAAAGAGCCATAGGTTGCGTTCCTATTTGTCTAATTCTACTGTAAATAAGCCTTTGGCCCTCATTCACATTGATGTTTGAGGCCTATTTTCAGCATCCGTTTCAAGCTTTAAGTACTATGTGTTGTTCATTTATGATTATAGCAAATTTACTTGGCTTTTTCCTCTTCATTATAAAAGTGAGGTGTTTGCTAAATTTCTTGAATTTAAAGCTTTTGTTGAAACTCAATTCACCACTAAACTTCAGATTTTACGGAGTGACAATATGGGTGAATATCTCAGTCATGCTTTTCAAGATTTTCTTAAGCAAAAAGGGAGTGATCATCAATTGACCTGTCTTCATACACCCTCTCAAAATGGTGTGGCTGAGAGAAAACATAGGCATCTCATAGAAAAAACTATCACTCTTATGCATCACTCTTCTCTTCCTTTGGTTTATTAATTTGATGCTCTTGCTACATTTGTCTTTCTTGTGAATAGGCATCCTACTCTCAAATTGAATAATCTCACTCCTTGTGAAGTTTTGTTCAAACACAAGCCTGATTATCAGTTGTTAAGGACATTTGGTTGTAGATGCTATCGTTGGCTTAAGCTTTATACCTCTCATAAATTTCAACCAAAGTCTATTCCTTGTGTGTTTTTTGGATATCAACCTTCTATCAAAGGATATAGATGCCTTGACCCTCAAACAGGGAAAGTTTATACCTACAGGCATGTAGTCTTTGATGAATCCTTATTTCCTTTCCAGTCCTCATCTTAGCCTTCTTTCTCAGTATCTACTCCCTCAGTATCTACTCTTCTTGATTTCTTTTGGCATTCTTCTTCAGATCTGAAGTCTTTTCCAATGTCTTCTCTTACCACTCCTCTTGCTCCAAAAGCCTTTACTAACTCTCCTCCATCTTTAGCTTCCTCACCTCCTATATTTGTAACAATCAGCCTCTTACTTCTGAATCTCAAATTCCTATCTCCTCTATTTTTATTGATCTTCCTTGTCTTCCTACCAGTACTCATCCTATGCTTACCAAATCCAAGACCAGAATTCCTACTTGTTTTACTGCCTCCATTGATAATTTTGAACCTCAAACCTATAAATAAGCTGTTGTTTCTCCTACTTGGCAAGCTGCTATGTTTGATGAGTATGAGGCTCTCCAAAGATAGGCCACTTGGTCTTTGATGTCTCTTCCACCTGGTAAACAAGCTGTAGGTTGCAAATGGGTTAACAGATTGAAGAAAAATTCAAATGGCACCATAGCCAGATATAAGGCTCGACTTGTAGCAAAAGGTCTTCTTCAAAAAAAATGTGTGGATTATCATGAAACCTTTAGTCCTGTGGTGAAACAACCTACTATCAGGGTTCTTCTATGTCTTGCTCTTCATTTTGATTGACCAATTAAACAACTTGATATTTCCAATGCCTCTTTGCATGGTGTTCTAGAGGAAGATGTGTACATGGTTCAACCACAGGGTTTTATTCATCCCTATTAGCCTTCACTTGTCTGCAAATTAAACAAAGCTCTCTATGGCTTAAAACAAGCCCCTAGAGCTTGGTTCTCTACATTTTCTACTTTTCTTCTTTCGTAAAACTTTGTTGCCAGTCACTGTGATTTTCTTTGTTTGTCAAAAAGACTTCTACTTTCATAACTATCCTTCTTATCTATGTGGATGATATTCTCCTTACAGGCAGTGACCCTTTTTACATTCAATCTTTCATTCAACAAATGCATGCTACATTTTCCATGAAAGAACTTGGTTTCATTAATTACTTTCTAGGCATTTCTGTCACCAAGTCCTCCTAATGATATTTTCTTTCTCAGCACAAGTATGCTTCAGATATTTTGGCCAAAGATGGCATGAGTAATTGCAAGCCTTATTCATCTCCTATGGCTTCTAAATACTCAAATTTTTTCTTCTAAAGATGCCTCACCCTTTTCCCAACCTTCCCTTTATCGAAGCTTAGTAGGTGCTCTTCAATATCTCACTATCACTCAACTAGATTTGGCCTTTGGAATCAATACTGCTTGTCAATTCATGCGATCTCCCATAAATTGTCACTTTGCTGCTGTCAAAAGATTACTCAGGTATTTGAAAGGCACCTTGGCCCATGGTCTGCATTTCTCTCGAGGTTCTCTGCTTCTTAATGCCTATTTAGATTCTGATTGGGCTAGTAGTACAATTGATAGGAGATCTACCATTGGATACTGTATTTATCTTGGTCTCAATCTCATTTCTTGGATTGCTAAGAAACAACCTACTGTGTCCCGGTCTTCTTCAGAAACAGAATATAGGGCCTTAGCTCAGACTTCAACTAAGCTCAGTTAGCTTGGCATGTTACTTGCTGAGCTTCATGTCCCTGCCCCTATTCTTACTCTGTGGTGTGATAACCTTTCAGCCATTGCTATCCTGTTTTTCATGCTCGTACGAAGCATATTGCGGTGGACTATCATTTTGTTCGAGAAAATGTTGCTGCCAAGACACTGCACATTGCTTATATTTCTGCTGCTGATCAGGTTACAGATATATTCACTAAGCCTCTATCAGTGGCTCGTTTTCAGTATCTTCAAAGCAAACTCTTAGTCCTTCCTAGTCCTATGCGTTTGAAGGGGACTAATAAGGTTACTCCACCAGCACCACCCGCTCAACCTCAAGAAGCTCAAGAAGCCCAGTGCAGCTTAACTGCACGTGTCTCATTGCTCAGTTAGTTTGTAATAAGAAAAAATAAATCATAAAATTTAATAACTCGTCTGCTACTAATTATAGAATGAGTAATGCTATATAAATAACTCACATTAATTATTCCCTTAATATTACTCAAACGAGTTATGTTTCAAATTTCAAAGTTTCATTACTTTGTAGTACATCCCTTTGTAAGACAAAAAAAATAAGGGGGAAAAAAAACAAAAATAACATCTTAGTAAGGACGTTGACCCACATAATTTCACGATGGATAATAGTTACAATTGACAAACCACCATTCATTCCGACACTAAACTCTAGCACAACCAATTTGGGCTGTGTTGCACCAAACAATTTGAGTGTAACATAGGCATCCCTTAATATTACTCAAATGAGTTATGTTTCAAATTTCAAAGTTTCATCGCTTCGTAGTACATCCGTTTGTAAGCCAAAAAAAAAAGCATCTTAGTAAGGACGTTGACCCACATAATTTCCCGGTGAGTAATAGTTACAAGTGACAAACCACCATTCATTCTGACACTGAACTCTAGCACAACCAATTTGTGCTGTGTTGCGCCAAACAATTTGAGTGTAATGTAGGCATCCTGCAGTGTCTCCACCAACACATGAATTCGAACTGTGGTCATACTTTGGTTTCTCGTCCGCCCACATTTTCACCGCATCCACCGCTGTAAATTCACCTGAGCCCTCTGCAATGTTTTCCCCATATGGGCCGTTTGAATGCTGCAAGTTGCAGTCAGCACTCCTCAGTTTAGCATAGTTCTCGGCATAGGCCGCTACGGTGTTGTTCCATGCAAGAGGCTTGATTCCGATTTGAGCTCGAACAGCATTGTGCGCTGCAAGGAAGTCCTGTAGGGAATTTTGGGCTAGGGAGTGGTGGGCCATGGTCAAGGCCATGAAGGAAACAATGGCTAGTGAAATCTTGGAAAGAGCCATTTTGATTCACTTTTTGTGCTTATGGAAGGGTGTGATTTCGATCTTTTGTAGGCAAATGTTGGGAAAAGTTACCACACAAAATAGTAATAAAAATGTTATGCATGGTTGTAACGGGAACCTATTTATGTGAGATAACAGTTGTACAAGTTAACAAAAAGAAAATAATAGGCACCCATGAATGTTTGACTCGATCAAATTGTTTCAATACATTGATACAAGCGCAGTCATGATAACATACAAAATGATAGATGAAATTAGGGGTTAATGAAACGATAAGATTTTGGAACTGTCCTTTGAAATTAATTCTCACTTTTTGTTTAAATGAATGTTTTTTTTTTATTTTTAAATACTATATAATTATATCAACAATAGTAATAATAATAATAACATAATGTAATTTCTTAAAGTTAGGATTGCAAACGAGCTGAGTTGGGTCGACTAGTCAATTATTAGGTGATTAAAACATGAATTATTTAGGTGTATGAGAGTAGATTTGTAATCACTTGAATTGGTAGAAGGAGAGAACGATATCTATAGCTATGCAGGATATGTTGATCCAAACACAAATCGTTTTGTAATTAAGAACAGGGGATATTATGTTTTAATAAAATTTTAGAAAATTTTTTAATTAACAATTATATGTATCTTTGCCTTCCAATATTAGAATCTTAAATTCGTCACCAACCCAACTTTAGTGTTGATGAACTTTTTTGAATGGTTAATCGCTGAATATTGTTTATGCATATATATTGGGTGATTTTGCATAAATGAATATTTGTGATCATATGCAATCAATCTTATTAATAATAAAAAAAAAGGGAGGTTCAAATAAGCAGGGCAATTAATTAAGTGCTACAACATCATATATAATAATTCAAAATAACACAACACATCTTGTGTATCAACATACAAGCATCATTACAGAACTGACCAGACCGTCTCAAAACCAATAACCATGCCCCATGTGGCACATATCAAAATAAATCCCTCTCTTACATCTTTCCACGTGGCAGGTTGGCATTGGCTACATACGATCCAAGTGGGATCCACATGGGTCCCATTCATTTCCTAGATTCCAAGCCCCATATTACCAAACTACCCTTATTGGACCAAACTCTTAACTTTAACACAACAACATGATGAAAACCTAACATGCCCTTTACTACATGCACAAACCTTTCACTAAAAGCCAAAGCAAAACACTTCCATAGGCTTTTTACTACTCAGTTTTCTCAGCTGTTGCTTCTGCTTCAACTTTCTGTGCAGCTTCAACTGGTTTTTCTTCTTCCTTTTCAACAACAACTTCATCTTTAGGAGCTTCAATCACCGGCTCGGGTGCCTTAACAGACTCTGTAGTTTCTTTAACTTCCTTCTCAACTGGCTCTGGTGCCACCTTAGGAGTACTCACCTCTTCTTTCTTCTCTACAACCGGCTCTTCTTCGGCTGCCACCACCTCAGCTACTTCTTCCACAACCTTCTCCTCCTTGGCCTCGACTTCAGCTGCCGGGGCTTCGGGTTCTGGAGCAGCTGGTTCCTCTGGTGCGGCGGCTGTTTCTGTTACCTTCTCTTCTTCTGCTGGTGGCTCAGCCGCTGTTGGTGGTGGTGGAGCCACTGCCTCTTCTGTGGATGTTGTCTCTTCAGTCTTGGTTGGCTCCTCTTTAGTGATCTCCTCTGAGAGTGCTGATGTAGCTGACACAACCTGAATAATGATCCAATAATAAGAGAATAATTAGTGAAATGCTAATTTCTCTCCTTCAAAAATGGTAATTAGATTATTATTAGATTGATACAAATCATATTAACTACACATCTACTGAAGAACTAAGTTATAGTAAGCCCCGGTTTGGTTTTTGTATTGGGCTAAAAAATCACAAAGGACAAAAAAAAGTCCAAAAAAAAAAAAAAGTTAAGAGTCAAAAATTACATAAGGACAAAAAAGTGAACCATTCCAAAGCCAAGAAGTCAAAAAAGTCAAATAAAAAAACCAAACAAATAAGAACGTCTCAGGCTAAAAAAGTTTAAAAAATCAAAAAATTAACTAAAAAAGTCATTGCCAAATGATCCTTAAATATATATACATCTACAAACTCAAGATTAATAGTGCTTATGCAAACCTAATATACCCAAAAAAAATAAAATAAACATAAAATTTGTACAGAATGATTTGGCAGAATTTGATCTTATCATTTAAAAATAGAAATAAAAATAAATCAATAAACTAATCTAAGTGATCTATTACTTTAAAAATGTCATTGGATTGAGTAATTTGTATTGCCTACATGACTCAATAATTTTTGTCAATAAAATTCATAGCTTGCCATATTAATCCCACCAAATAGGGTATAACAAGCATGGTAGATGGATGATCAAATGATATATTAGATAAGAATGAGCTAAATATATATTTTATTTATATAATAGCACTCCTGATCTTAATTTCTTATTTAAAGTAGCATGGTTTTTTTGATTCCATGAATTGTTTTTAGTGATTCAAATTACTGAAGTTGACTCCATATTATTTCCTGTATTATCTGGATCCAAGACAACAGTTTTAATGAATTGGGTTAGGAGGGAGAAAGAAGAAGAGCTATCTGGAAACTATGAATTAATCGATATCGATATCGTACAAACAAATTTTTAGCAGAAAGATTAATTATAGAATAAAAGAAAACAAAATTAAGAAGAAAGAGGGCTTTACTAAGAGAGCTCTAAGAGGATTAGACAAGTTGAGTTTACAAGAGAAGCACACAAATTTAGATCTTATATTAATCAAACCTCCAAAATAAAAATTGTTGGAGTTTGAGTTACCTCAACTGTGGCCATTTTCACCTGGAGGGAGTAGTGTAGTTTGAAGCACAAAAAACACTAAAAAGGAAGCAAAAGCAAGAGAAAATGGGATGAAGAGATGATCAATGAGAGAGGTTTATATAGTGGTGCTGGAAGAGCTCAACTTGATGAGAGAGAGAAAAGGAGAGGAGAGAGACAGAGAGAGAGAGAGAAGGGAGGGCACATGAAGAATCTTTGAAATCTGACATCTCATCATCCCTCACTGACTACTAGAAAAAATTAGCATGTTTGGCAATAATGTTAAAAAAAATCAAAAGTGTTGGGGATCTGAGTGGGAGTGACCCCAGCACCCCACCTCCACGTGGAGGCCGTGAGAGCAAGACTAAAAGTAAAAAAAATAAATTTTTTTTTTCAGCCAATCAATAAATAGTGGGAGTGGTGGGGTCACCCACCGGGGGTCTAAGGTATTTTTGTGAAAAAAAAGCTACGAGATGAGACTATTTTTAAATACTTGTTTGCAATTTTCCTATTGGGGGTAAAATAATGGAGGCCATGTTGGTATGGCCTATGATCTGGTTTTTGGTTTTGTGTGATTGTGTGCTTTGTGCAGTCTGGCATGTGGGTGACCTCGGTGAAAAAGTTCAGTAGATCACTAATCATCCACCCATGTTCTATGCTTCTTATAATTCTTATGATCTAAAAAAAAAAAAGAAAATGTTGCTATCGATATACAACCAAATTCATTTTTTGAATGCATAATATTTTCAATAGATTTTATAAAACGAACTATTCGAATAATGAAAATGAGTTCTCAATGAACTCATCCCGAAGGACAACAAAGGTTGTTGTATCAAAGGACATAGTAGTGAGTAGTGACTCCATATCCTAAATTGTTAAATCAAAATTGGTTAGATCTCATACTTTGGTTATGTCTTAAAATATACGACTTCAATATGATAATTTTGATTATGACCAAAGTAATCACTGTTGGTTAAGAACTAATAATGTGAGTATGATTAATTATTAAGATTCATATTTTTAGATCCAATGATAGAAACTAGAGATATATACCTCAAAGTATATAAGAATTTTAGGAATCAACCTTTTCATCCCTAAAGCCCTGTTTGTTTTGGGTTATAGGGAGGAGATTGGGATTCATAGTGAGGTAGAACCCACTAATATCATGTTTGTTTTGAGAGATGGAGAGGGGATTCGTAATCCCCTCCAGACTATGAATCCACTTGGGGAGGAGATTAGGATAGGCCTGTAGGACTTGGTATTAGAAAAATAGTCCGGCGGACTAGAAATTTTTTATTTTTATTTTATTTTTTACATGTCGGGCATTTTTTTTTGAACGTTAATGTTTAATTTTTTGAATTTTTTGTTAAGTAAAAATCATTATTTTATTTTATTTTATTTTATTTTTTTGAAAATTTTTTATTTTATTTTTATTTTTTTAAAATTTTTTACATGTTGGGTATTTTTTTTAAAACATTAATGTTTAATGTTTTTGTATTTTTTTTATTTGTTTTATTATTTTATATTTATTTTATATAAAAATAATTTAACAATCCCCACACTAACAACTATCATCAAAACAAACACAATTTTACTTAATCCCCTCACTATCAATCCCCTCCATTCTACTTCTGAAAACAAATGGGAAGTTGAAACTTTTGTTATAAAAACCAGGCGGATTTCAGCCACGAAAAGTCCGAAAAGTAAAATAAATAAATAAAAAAAAATCTGTGAGAAAATTTTTAAAATATGATAATGATATTTTGGGGATTAAAATATTTTTTATTACAAAGTAATTTTGTCACTAAATTTTTATTTTTAAAATCTTAATTTATTTTAGTGATATGATATGTACCTTTTTATCAGGTGTATAATAGAATTTCCATTCATGTTTTATCAACTTGAAAATATAATAAATTAAGATTTTAAATATAAAAATTTATAGACAAAATTACTTTCTAAGAATGAAATATTTAGTTATAAAAAAATCATTATTTTATTTTTAATAACGAAAATAAACATTTATTAATAAATTACTATCCTTTTGTGACCCAAATTTGTCTAAAAAATTAAACATTTTTTACACCAAATTATTTCATCCTTAAAAACTTATTTATTGGCAACATTTTCAAAAAGTTTTTAAAAGTTACTTTTTTAACTTTTTGGGGCGGTGTTTTAACATGACACTCATGACGATAATAATTGATTTTCAAATATTTTTTATAACAAAATTTTTTCTTATTTTTAGACAAAAAAATTTAATCCCTAAAACCTTTGTATTGTAGCAATTTGAAAAGTTTACATGTACACAAAAGTGTAAAAATTTAAATTATTGTGTAAATTTGAATTTCACTCTTTTTTTTTTTTATGCCCGGGGGGGGGGGGGGGGGGGGGGGTTGTGTGTGTGTGTGTGTTGTTCTTGTGGGCCTCTTTTGCAATTTCTCTTACACACGGAGCCACCATCATTCCAACCTCTACTTTCACAAATATATTATACAAATTAATAGACTCTTTGATGTCTTCTGTAGTTGAAATAATCCAAAAAAAAAAAAAAAAAAGTACTTTCTGTAGGAGTGTGATAGATGTTATAGTTGAGTAAAGGCACTAACTTTTCTTCTTTTTATCATATTTTTTCCTCGCTTTTTTTTATTTATATTTTCATGAGAGAAGTGTAGAACTTGACTACTCCTGCTAGTAATAATTATTGACATATTAAAATCATTGTAAATATATAATATGATTATCAAAATCTCGATTCGGATCTTACAATTTTATGATTTTACAATTCATTTGAGTACAATTGATTTAGATCCTGTAAAAAAAATTTTATAGGTAGGATCTTTCGATCTTAATTATGGGATCTTATAAGATCGTGGAATCTCGATCCAAATCCAATCTTATCCAATCCAATTTACAATCTGTGTTTTGTATTGTATGACATATTTTATTATAAATTTTATATTTGTTATCTAAATACCAATCTATGTAATCAAAATAAATAATAAAAATTATGCAGTATTGAATCAAATAAACTAAAAGAAAAACAAATTAGAAAACAAACATTCAAATATTACGGTAATTTAAGAAAATTAAGTAGTCAAAAAGACAAACTTAGTTTTAGTGGAGTCTAAAGAAGGTAAGATGATTGCAACTTTATCCTAATTTTTGGAGAGATTATTTTTGTGATTCGAATCCCCTTCACTAGGGATGCTAACGACAAATCTTATCATTCGGTTAAACTGCTCTTTTAAGTTCTTAATCTATTTTCATATCCAATTTTGTTAAAAAAAAATTATGCACTTCTTATGTATTATTGTAGATCGTAAAGTATTTTATTATAGAATTCTTCTTCTTCACTTTCTTTTTTGATGAAATACAAAACTTTTACCATCGAGTTTTCTATTGTATAATATTATATGTATATTTTACATAGAGTAATATGTTTTTCACAATATCTTCACTTTTTTTTAATAGAATATAGGCTCATTTTATATATACTTTTTAAGAAATATTTATTTAAATTAAATTATTATGTAATTTGTCTTTTTCTATAGGATCTTATGATCCTGGGTCTGATTCTATGATTCAATCTTACAAACACCTCTAACGATCCAATATAAGATCACAATTTTAACAACTTTGATATATAGGTTAAGTTATATATGGTATTCTATGGCCTCCTTTGAAATGAATTTAAAAAGTTAGCTTATTAATTTATTTGAGTTATATTATTTTTTTATACATCTTTTCATAATAAATAAAAAGTCAACTTATAAATCAAACCCAAAACAATCTTGTAATTGATAAAAAGTCAAAAAATAAAAAATAAATAAGTGATGTTTTGAGAAGTTGATAAAAAACTGATTTTTTGACTTTTTTAGTGACTTTTTTAACAAAAAATTGAGTTATTTTAAATAAAAAAACTGACTTTTTTAATTAAAAAGTTAAAAAACTAAAAAATTAACTTTTTTTTGACAACTTCCCAAAACACCCACCAGGCTTCTAATTTTTTTCGGGGCTAAGGCAACCCACAGGACCTGCATGGCGCAGCAACCTAACCCCCATCCCAAGGTGTGAACTCTTAAGAGTCTGTCACTAAGGTTGGTAAACTCATGGTGCCTATTGTACTTGTTTCTCTATCCTCCCCTTCTCTCTGTAAGATTGAGGATGGAATTTTTTATTTAAGGGAGCACCAAACATTCATTTACCAGGGACAAGCCAATCAGAGAAGAGTTGGCTTGCGGAGCTTACTCATCAAGGGACGAAAGGGAATTCATGCATTGACATCACGTCACGTTTCCTTCAATAAAGAAGTATTGTCGCTGTGAGTGATCACGCATGATAAAAGATGATGGATCAACAAATTGATGGATTCAACAAGATATATCAACCATGCGAAAATCTCCAAGCTCATTTACCTTCCGTTTAGAAAGCGGGTTGGGTCCGTTTGGGAAGGGCTCAAGTGGCTCATGAGCCACAAAAGACAAAACAGGCTCATGAGTCACAACAGACAAAATATCACATCCAACTCCATAATCATTACACTCTTCTCTCACAAAAAAAAGTTAAAAAAGCCAAAAAGTCAAGAGCCCTTCCCAAACCAAGCTTTTGAGCTCAGGCTCATATAGCCAAAAAAGCCAAAAAGCCAAAAAGCTAAAGAGCCAACCCACTTCCCAAACGGAGGCTGATTTTTTGACTTTTTGACTCTTTTAGTTATTTTAGTCTGGGCTAAAAAACTTAGGCCAAGTTTGGGAACACCTCAAAAAGTCAAAAAGCTAAAAAGTTGCTCAAAAAGTTAAAAAGTTATCACTATTCACCAAAAGTCAACAATTATGGCTGCACAATTTCCAATTCTAATTTTCCTCTACAAACCAATTTTTATAATTTTTTATTACACATTTTTCCATAAAAAGTGAAAAAGTTAACCCAAACATTCATATTTTCAACCTCAATTTTTTAGTCTAAAAAGACAAAAAGTACACTTATTTAGGACACCCCAAACAAGCCCTTAGTTTGGAAAAGACTTTTTAACTTTTTATGTGAGAGAAGAGTGTAATGATTATGAGTTGATGTAATGTTTTTATTTGTTGTAATTAAAATAACTTATTTTATTTTTTGTGACTAAAATAACTAAAAAAGCTCTTGCCAAACGGAGTCGTAATAATACATACATTATTAGTGGGTTTTTTTTTTTTTTTTTTTTTATAAAATTCATATAAGTGTCTAATTCGTATATGTATATATATATATATATATAAAAGTGATAATAACCATAACATTTATGTCTAAGGTAATTTAACCTTAAACTGACATCAGCCACATTGTACTTCACCTATTCTATCAAATATAGTGAAGACATATCACATTCAATAACCATATAAGTTTGAGAGAATTTCAAAGTTTGGGTAAATGTCAATTCATAACTCCATAATCAATTATGTTAAATCTGAAACCCTACATACTACATATTAAATTATCAAGGTATTTGGATCTATTATTATATACAAGTCGCTTTCATAATGATAATACTGTATTTTTATATTCTTCAGGCTTTGTCACTATTGCGCCTCAAAATTACATAGCTTTGTCCTATAAAACTCGAGCTGATTTTTTTTCTTTCTTTCTTAATATATAAAGTAGGGGTGAGCAGCGGATATACCGATCCGTCAAAACCGACTGAACCGAACCGATCCGCCGCATTTTGGACGGATGCGTGATGACGAGCGGACGGTTGCGGATTGATTTTCTCTAATCCGCCAATTTGGCGGACGGATGGCGGATTTGAGATTTCTTTGGCCGCAACCGAACCGCCAAACCGCCAGATCGCGAGCACCCTAGTAATTTATAAGACTTTGTATTTTCAATTTGTTTAAATTTTATGTTTGTGTTTTCAATTGAAAAAGAGTTTAAATATTTTGTTGAATAAAAGTTTTCAACTTAAATATATTTTTTGAATTGAAAAAAATAAACATATTATTTATCTATATTTTTTTGGTTTTTAAATCTAGTTCTAAAAATAATAAATAGAAAATATGATATATGCTGGTTGGTTTTTATTTTCAAAAACATATGTAGATGTAACAATATAGAGACATACAATCTCTACTACTGCTCTGTTCATGGTTTTGGTGGTTTGAATTATTATTATATTTTAAGAATCACAGATTGTAATACTTTATGTGGATGAATCATGCTATGATTGTAATATGTGGATGAGGCATGCAGTGATCGTGATATTCTAAAGTTTCAAACTTTCTTTCTTTAGATAAGGCATACAGTGATTGTAATACTTTTTTAAGTCATTGACTGTAATACTTTTTTTTTTTTTTTTTTTTTTTTTGAGGAAGTGCACAAGTTGAATTATGTTGAAAATTTATAAAATTTTAAACCGCCAAACCGATTCGCATCCATCCGCCAAACCGCCAATCCGCTCAATCCACATCCGCCGGATTGGCGGACGGATACGGATTGATTTTCTTCAATCCGCCAATCTGGCGGACGGATGGCGGATTGGAAGTTCCGTGGCCGCAACCGACCCGCGCCCAATTTTATGAAATGTTTACTACATACTAATTAAATGATAAAAAAATTTCATAAAATATTTATGATATTTTTTTCATGATCCCTAATATTATTCTTATATTTTGTTTCTCATTTTCCACTCTCATGACAATACATATATTGATATGATCAATATATAGAGAGATAGATAACAAATCATCTGTATCCAAGATAAGATGGGATGGTAAGCTATCATTATCTCTTAAAATAGTTTTGAATATAAATTCAAACTTATATTCAAATCGATTTTACATCGATTATAGATCATGCCACTATGAGGGCTAAATCAGGATCCGAAACCTAACCCATTTATCAACATTATCTCTAACATTACTTTTAAATAAATTCTCTCAAAGATTTGAATCTTCTTGAGTTAAAAACGAATTAAATAATTGAGATTTTTAATCGATAAAAATTATTAAATAGAAAATTTTTTCTAGTAAGAAATTATAAAATTATGTCCTAATTAAATTTTTTAAAAAACTTACCAATATGAATCTTCCATTTAATTATTTTTACCAATCAAAATCTTTAATTTAATGATTATTATTAATCAAAAATTTCAACTAAATATAATCCAATTAAAATTTTAACAGAAAAGAAGAAGTTGTTGCTTTAACGTAAAACACTTGAACCTTCCATTAGGGTCAAAAGGAGTAATCATATTCCAAGTCGGCCCTTAGCAGGACCAACACCACGTCACATCAATCCACATCATCCCTTGACTGGTTTACACGTGGCAAAATTTTATTGGTGATAAACCAAGGCTGCTAGGCATATAGGATTTTAGTAGTAGTAGTAGTAGGGTCCCACACCACCGCCCAAGCCGTATGAGTCAGTGAGTGGCTGTCAAAACACTTTACACATCACAAATTGGTACACATGTCACGGGGAGAGAGAGAGAGAGTCTGTGTTTACGTTTTCAGCAATGATTCATACCATTAATTTTGGTGCTCTAATAAAACATTAATGATATGATAATAAATAAAAAAATAAAATAAAAATAAATTAAGACCAAAATATTACATCACTGTAAATAAAACTTACTATCAACTTATTAGAACTACTTTTAAAACTTAATAATTAAAGCTCCAAAACATTTTTCTTCCGTTTTTTACAGCTTCTTAAAACCTCAAACAATCAAAAAGGATGAAACGCAACGGCACGTTAAAAGAACCTCAATGATTCCACCATGTTCATGTTCATGTCCTTCACATAGATAACATTTAGGAGATTTTTTCATTTTTTTTTTATTGAAACATTTAGGAGAAAATTGCATTTCAGTGGAGGAGTAAATAGAAAAAAATATATTTTTATGATAATGTATTTTTGTTGTGTGTATGATATAACTCTTTTTGTAGGTCAAAATTGAACATTTTTTTTATTTGCAGTATAATTATTTTTTGATTGTGTATGCCTTCGTTTGGCAAAGATTAAAATGAGATTGGGGATTATAATAATTATAAAAAAAAATTAAGTTAAAAAGTTAATAAAATAAAATATAATATCTAAACTATAATCATTTTATTTTTTTTTCCTTTACAAAACTTTAAAAAATCAAAAAATCCAATACAAATGAGACATTTTAACGTCTGACTAAAATAGTCAAAAAAAAATCAAAAAGTCAACTCCATCCCAAACTAAGCTTACATGTTTGTAATTTCTTCTAACATTTAGGTTTCGTTTGGGATGTGGGTTAGATTTTTAGCTTTTTATTTATTTTAGTAGGAGATTAAAAAGTTTCATTTGAAATGAATTTTTTGACTTTTGTAAAAGAACAAATAAAATAATTATAATTTAGATATGATATTTTATTTTATTAATTTTTAATCTATTTTATTTTTTTATAATTTAAAAAAAAATCTTTACAGTCTTTATGCCAAACGAGTCACACATTCCGAGGCATCATGGGGTGGCACCTCCCCGTCCTCGTGGTGCCAACAAACGTACGAAATTTTCTGTGTAGAAACGTGGGGACCTACGTTATTTACAAACTTTACAATAGTCGGCGGAGGTCATTAATCCGAATAATATTTCATGCACGCATTAATGTATTAATTGGTGATATAATATAATTTAAAAAAATTTAAAATTTAAAATTTGATTAATGAATAGAATTAATAATAATATTATAATTAGTGTTATTACAGTAATATATATCAATTAATGTACACATTAATATACTAATAGATAATGTGACATCATTTGTATAATTGCTTAAAAGCAGATGAATTTGATTGGGTCGATCAATTTTGGTTGATTGATTAGATCCGTGAGTACCCTTAGGGGGTGTTTGTTTGGAGGGTTGAGCCATGAGATATGATTCATATCCGGTGGATGAAATAATCCATTGTTTAGTTTAAAAATTTTACACTGGACTATTAATTCTAAATATATGGGATTGTTCTATCCCATGGGATGGGGTGGGACATAAATCCTAGGATAACTCATCCCATATGATTAGATAGTAAAATTATATTTTTGACTCTCTATTATTTAATATCTTTTTAAAAGAAAATTTATTTATTAAATTATTTACACTTAGTAAATATAAATAATTATTTATTTTAATAATCATATGGTATTAATTATATTTAGTAAAGTAAAATAAAATTTAAAAATCTTAACTACATATTAAAATAAACTTATATAATTTTTATTAATATTCTATTTATTTAATTTTTTAAAAGTTCTTATAAAAAAATTAAATAAAATTTATAATTCAAATTTAATATTCCTATTAAGGCAGTGATTCATCCCCCGAAAAGGGGGCCCCCGAATCCCCCGAAAATGCCATTTTAAGTAAAAAAAAAAAAAAAAAAAAAAAAAAAAGAAAAGAAAACAGTTTCCTAAAAAGGAAATTAGGGGGATTAGGGGTGGGGATTTTAGGGCTCCAAATCATTTCCCTTCCTATTATTTTGTAAGCAATTCAAAAGGCAAAATAGTCCTTTGAGTATTTATCATTCTCCATAATATCCCAAACAAACATAGAATTCAATAGAATAGTCCAATCCAGACATTTAATCCCCATGGCTAAACAAACATAGGACACAAATTTAGTCTAACCAAATAGTTCGTGGACAATGTATCCTAGGATTAACAGTCTGGTGGATTACAATCCTCTCTTATCCAGTCCGTTCAAACAAACACACCCTTGGAGGGATTGAGCCATGAGATAGGATTTATATCTGGTGATTGAATAGTCTGTTGTTTGATTCAAAAATTTTACACTGGACTAATAGTTCAATTAATCTCAAATATATGGGATTGTTCTATCTCATTTTTTTTTTTGGGGGGGGGGGGGGGGGGGGACAAATCCGGCATAATTCATCCCATGAGATTTGATAGTAAAATTATATTTTTGACCCTCTATTATTTAATATCTTTTTAAAAATAAAATTTATTTATTAAATTATTTATACTTAGTAAAGTATAAATAATTGTTTATTTTAATAATCTTATGGTATTAATTATACTTAGTAAAGTAAAATAAAATTTAAAAATCTCAACTACAAATTAAAATAAATTTATGTAATTTTTATTAATATTCTATTTAATTTTTTAAAAGTTCTAGTAAAAAAATTAAATAAAATTTATAATTCAAATTTAATATTTCTATTATTTAGTAAACAATTCAAAATGGCAAAATGGTCTTTTGAGCATTTATTATTCTTCATAATATCCCTAACAAATATAGAATTTAATAAAATAGTCTAATCCAGACATCTAATTCTATAATTAGACAAACATAGGATACAAATCTAGTTCAATCAAATAGTCCGGGAACAATGTATTCAAGAACTAACAGTTCGATCGATAACAATTCCTTCTTTTCCAGTCTGTCCAAACAAACACATCCTTAATGACAATTATGTAAAAGTTTTAATAACTTTTTTTTGAATTTTCAAGTATTTTTGTAAGGTAATGAGTAATATAAAGAATTTTAAAAAAATTATTAAATATTTTACGCATTATTTTATATAGAACTCATATTTGTGTATTCTAATTCTAAAATAATTATTAAATATTTTACCTAGAATCCATTGGGACTCATACCCCCCATGAAACTCACAAGGGAGGGGTTGTTTGAAATTATTTAAGTATGTGTATTGTTTTATTTTTTATAAAAAGATATCTAAAAAAAAATGTGACATAAAAAAGATTAAAAAAATAAAAAATAAAAATAACACTCTTGTAATGCACCCAAACACTCTTGTATTTTTGTTTATGGCATTGTTGTATTTGGCATATATGATAATCACAGCCATGACTATGATCCAACGACGCCAAGGGGCAGTGGGACCTGAGTCACCGGTGTCCCATCTGTCGTCCATATCCTGTGGGTCCCAACAGTTATTGTGCATCAATATTTTGTATGGAGCAAGACTGTTATTGTGCGTGCACTCATAATTCTTATCACAATTTCTTCTTTTTTTTTTTGTAAAAAAAAAAAAAAAATTGTATAGAAAAAATATAAAAAAATAAAATAAAGTAAAAGAAGTTAAAATTTCATTTTTCGGTTGAGTTAGAAAAATTAGAAAATGAATAGATACTAGTTAAAAATTTATTTTTTTGTTTAATTACCTATAAAAAAATATATGGGTAAATTACCAATCCTAATGTTTGGATAAAATATGGCAAGTCATATGATTTTGGTACAATTATACCAATTTTCTTGTAGTAACGTTAAAAAAATCAAAACTAATATAGATGTATAAAAATACAAGAATAAAGGAAGAAAAATATAAATTTTATTGTAAAAGTAATGACAATTCTATTTTTTCATCTACATAACTAATGAATTGTTGATGAAAAGGGATTAAATTATTTTGAAAAGATGGTTAAAAGATGATTTTTTGAAAATTTTTTGACTATTTTTGAAAAAATGTGTAAAAAATATGAGAGCTGATGTGACCCAAAATACGTTAAAAGCTGACTTTTGGCTACTAACCCGCTTCTCAAAAGAGCCCAAAGTGTCACGTAAATTAAAATATTAAAAAAATTCAATTAAATATGCAAAAATTATAGGTTTACTAAATAGAAAAATATTTTCAACATGTTTTGGGAAGTAGGTTAAAATGTTATTATTATTATTTTTTTTATAGTTTTTTAGCTTTTTTTGAAAAACTGTATAAAAAAAATAGAAAGGTAACGTAATCCAAAAAATAAAAAAGTCAAAAAAACTGCTTTTAATCAAGCTGCGAAAACAACCCACAGTTTAAATTTAACTATAGAATGAATATTTGAATAGACATTTTATCTTATTAATTATTTTAATTTATTTTATTTTTTATAAATTTTAGTTAGAAAAAAAAAAACAAAAAATCCAAACCTTAGCTTCCCAAACACCCCATTTTTTTTGGAGCACATTACGGACGTGATCAACCATTCTACTCAGTTTCGACATACGCGTATTTTTTTTTTTTTTTTTTTTTAAGCACTAATTTCGACATACGATGAACTCACTAAAACTTTATTTGAAATTAATTACAACCAAATAAAGTTTAAATATAAATTAAAACTTATTAAATTTTTTTATTTTGGCTAGTAAAAAAAAACTTATTAAACTTGACTCTATAAAATTTCAATACACTATACCAAAAAAAAAAAAAATTAGTTACTCGAGCTTAACATAATTAAAACATATTTTGGCAATATGTTAAAATAATTAAAAAATCAAAAAATTACTGTAAAAAAAGTCAACTCTTCTATTTATTTTTATATATATCTTTTTTATAAAAAATTTAAAAATCAACTAAAATAGTTAATTTTCAAAACAACAATAAAGTTCATTTGAAATCAATTCGAAAGATATATTATTGAAATTTTAAATACATTTTATAATTTTTTAAATTTTAAAATTTAGTTTAATTTTTCTAATAAACACATTTACATTTCTAATTAAAAAATAAAATTTTAACAAAAAATTATGGCCTTATTTGGAAAATTGACTTTGCTTTTTTAGTTATTTTAATTTAATTAAAACAGTTGTGTTTGAAAATTGGTTAGTTTTTTTTTTATTTTTTATAATTAAGTTAATGGTTAAGAGAAACTAAAATAAAATAATTATGAATTAAATCTAACATTATATCTAATTAATTATTTTAATTTATTTTCTTTTTTAATTAATTATTTTGACCCGACCATCGGACAAAACCAACATAACATAAAAGTTCAACTTAGTAGTAGCCTTCTTTTAAATCAAGATCCTCTCATTGAGTTTTTTTTTTGATTTTTTATTTGTTGGGTTATTGAGCTTATTTTTAGATCCAATTTTGATAATTTGAATCATTCATATTTTAAGATTTATTGAGTATATCATACTTGTAAAAAATCAAGATGATCGGATATTAGAAAATATTTGTTCGGATCATCAAATTAAAAATAATTTTTTAATAAATAATTTTTAAATACATATTTTCTGATATTTAATCAACATAATTTTTTATAAATATAATATATTCGATAAATCTTAAAATGTAAACGATTTGAATCATTAAAATTGAATCTAAAAATAATTCTAATAACCTAGCAAACAAGAAGTCAATGAAAAAGTTCAAAAAGAGGATCTTGATTCCTTTAGGAGCTTGTTCATCCAAAGGCGGTTTGGGATAGAATCTAGAGGGAATTACCTTACTGTGGGTTAAGAAGATGTAAACCGCAAATCAGTGGGAAATGTTTGAAAATTTCAACAGCATTGACTAGTGAAAAACAGATCACAATTCTGCTCTCTCTCTCTCTCTCTCTCTCTCTCTCTCTCTCTCTCTCTCTCTCTCTAGCATACACATACATTAATTACATCACCCACCTTACTTTGGGTCCGTTAGGGGATATGAGTTGATGTTTTGATTTTTTAATTTTTTAGTTATTTTATTTTGGAATTAAAAACTTAGTTTGGATTGAGTTTTTTAATTTTTTTTAAGAGAAAAATAAAGGGTATATTTGGTTTGATTTTGGGAGAGTAGTTTTTAAAAATTATTTTGCGGAGAGAGTTTAGAAATTTTTTTGGTTTGTTTGGTTGTGTATTTTCAAATTAGTTTTGGAATTTGCGAGTTTGAAATGATTTGATATTTTGTTATAATTTGATATTTTATTATAATTAAGTAGATGTGTGTGGGAGAAAAATTGATTGAGAAGGAAAGAGGAGAGAGAAAAAATGGTTGATTGATAGGTAAGAGAGATAAAGTGATTTTAGAAATTGTTTTGAAAAATTTATAAACCAAACAAATTTTTTTTAAAAAAATTCCCAAAATCACTTTACAAATCCAAACCAAACATACCCAAAATAATTATGGTTTGAATGTAACATTTTATCTTATTGAATTAAAAAGTTTATTTTATCTTTTTGTAGCTAAAACAGCCCCAACCTCACCCAAACCCACATGCCAAACGAGTTCTTTATAGAAAAATTAATCAGCATGCTTGATTTCAGTTTTTAAAATTGAATTTTTTGTTTTTCATATATTTTTATTTTTAGTAAATATTTTTTAAATTTGAAGCAATTTTTTTACTTTTTTTAGATGCACCTTACTTAGATATATATAAATATTAAAATATGTGTGAAAAAATATTTTAAAAAATTAATAAATACACAAAAATATGAAAAATGTACTGATTTTTCTTTCTTTTTTTTTTGTATTTTTGGTATTTAGTGAATTTTTAAAGACTTTTTTTACAAATATTATACTTTTAAAGTGTATTTATGTTAGGTGTGTCTAAAATTTTTTTAAAAAAATTGTTTAAAATATTAAAAAAATTCATTGAAACCAAAAAAAAAAAATACAGAAAACAAAAAAATAGAATTTTTTGAAAAGTATTTTCTGAAAACCAAAACCAAACAAGCTAATTAGTTCTTCCTGTGACACTATGTGGTCATAATTCAAGTCAAACACAAATTTTCATACCCCTTTATGTTTTTCAATTATTTAATACAAAATTATAAGTCTTGTCTCTTTCACTAATCACAATACATATGGAGTATCACGTGACGCTGCCCCTAAACTAACCAATAATTTCTTCACTTTATAACTAAAAAACAAAATAAATTTATTCTATTTATTTTAATAAAATACATATAATTTTTAATATATAAATTCAATTTTTATAAAATTAATATTATTCAAAAAATATCAACGAAATCTTTAAAATGAGACAAATATTTAACATATTTAATAAAAATTTAAAATAATTCAAAAAATATATAAAAAATAATTAAAATGATTTTTATGATTTGAAATTAATATAAATAATAATAGGAGAAAACGTAAAGACTAACAAAAATAAAATTATTAACTCAAATTTTACCAAAAAGAAAAGAATATTGTAATATTCAAACCACATGAAAATTAACTTAAATCACATAAATAAATAAAATAATAAACTATAATAATTAAACCATACAAATAATAATAATTGAACCATACAAATATTATTTTTTATTTTTATTAATTCAAATCATACAATAAAAATAATACAAACTAATACCCAAAAAAAAAAAAGTTCACTAAAAATAACCAAAAAAATAGTCACATATATTTTAGCATTAAAAATAATTTCAAAAAATTAAGATATGAAAAATTCAATTCATCATATTTAGTTGAATTGTCTTCTATTTTTTACAAAAATAAAAACTAGTTTGTAAAAAAATATCAATTTCATATGATTCTATCTTTCTTTGAGAAAAAATATTATTTGAAATTAATAAATATTTTTTTATTTTTTCAAATAAAATATAAGTTAGTTTGACAAAAAAAATTATAAAAATATTACAATTTGTGCATAGTGCAAGTTCAATCTGTGCAGGGTGCAAATTCGATCTGTGCGAGATGCAAGTTCGATATGTGTGGGGTGCAAGTCAAATATATGTGGGGTGCAAGTTGAAGAAATGTATGAACAATGTATGTTATTGAATGAATATTCTTCAGTATGTACAATCGTATTTATATATATATATATATATATTAGATGCAAGGCATACAAATAATACCCTAACAGTCTAACTAACTAACCACTTCTCTAACCTACACACTAATTCTATTATTTTCTTTATGATTACATATGGCATAGCCCAGTATATCATCTGGATGACTCTCTCTCTATCATGCCCCTTCAAGCACATGGACGAAGGGGAGACCATGAGCTTGTGTGTCAAATAGGAAAATCTAGTAGTAGATAGAGGTTTTGTGAAGATATCAGCCAACTGGTCTTGTGTAGGAACATACTTGAGAATAATTTTATGAGCTGCAACCTTTTCTCGGATAAAGTGAAAATCAACTTTGATGTGTTTAGAACAACTATGGAACATAAGATTGTTGGCCAAAGAGATGGAAGACATGTTATCACACCATAAGATAGGTGGACAGGGTTGAGGGACGGAAAATTCAGCAAGTAACATTTGAAGCCATGTTAATTCAGTAGCAGTATAGGCCAATGAGCGATATTCAGCTTCAATGGATGATCTAGACACAGTTGCTTGCTTCTTCGAAGACCAAGAGATGAGGTTGGTGCCCAAATAAACACAATAGCCACATATAGACCGCCTATCTGTGGGATCTCCAGCCCAATTGGAATCACTGTGTAACTTAAAATTACTAGGTGTAAAATGAAGACCATGGGCCAATGTGCCTTTGACATATCGAAGAATGTGTTTAATAGAAGAAAAATGTTCCACAGTAGGAGAGTGCATGAACTGGTGGGCTTGATTGATAGCATAGGAAAGTTATGGCCTGGTAATAGTAGGATACTGTAGTGCCCCAACAATGCTTTGATAAAGAAATGGTTGGGTACAAGGAAGGGAATCAATGGAATTGGGTGGAAGTTTGACAGAAATTGGTGTGGCACAAGGTTTGTAATCCACCATACCAACTTTGACAAGAAATTCAGTAACATAATTATGTTGGAAAAGAAAATAATGTGAGAAATTTCATGGCAAAATGAGAAAGAGTAGATTTTAAAAATGATGATTAACTTATAGAGAATGTACATGTTATGGAATTGTCACTACAAAAAAAGTAGTTTTTTGCGACGGTAACGACCCGTCGCAAATGCCCCCGTAACCCATCGCTAATACTTTTTGCGACGGTAAGTTGGCTTTTTGCGACGGTAAGGGGGGGTCGCGACAAAGGGGGTTGCAAAAGAGCTTTAGCGACGGTAAGCACCGTCGCTATTAGTTTCTGCGATGGTAAGTTATGTTTTTTGCGACGGTACATTTACTGTCGCCAATAGTGGGAAAAAATACCATTTTTCGCGACGGCACGTAATTCCCGTCGCTAAAAGTGACTTTTTGAGACGGCAACTTTACCGTCGCTAAAACTCTGGCATCTTATAAGCATTGGCGACGGCAACAGTTACCGTCGCTAAAGGTGTCTTCTAAATTCTAAATGCCCAGCTTTTGCGACTGTGTTGGTGCCGTCGCAAAAGCCCATTATTGGTTTTTTGCGACGGGATCTGCTCCCGTCTCAAAAAAAAAAAAAAAAAAAAAAAACCTGCTGAAAAATTATTAAAAAAATTAAAATAACCTGTATTAAATAAAAAATAACTATAATAAAATTCAAAAATTACAGAATAATATAAATACGTACATAAACAAAAGTTGACAAATAATTAAAATTAATAATATTGTTCCATTCATAGCAATACATAAATAAAAATTCATAACAATAAAAATTATGCCACTACATAACGTCGCATAATACATACATAATGTTGCTCACAAATTTAAATAACATAAATCAAAATCAAAACCAAAAGTTTTCGTCTTCATTCGTTCGTGTGTTACAAAAATAAAAATTTATCATAATCTTGATACGCCCGCATTCCAGAAGAAGCCAACTGCTACTCAGGAAATATCTGAAAAAAACAAGATAAAAATAATTAAAAACCATATAATGGTGTTAATATTTTAATTATAGAAAAAAAAAAAATTGACTACTATATAATTAGAAAGATAGTTTAGTAAATAATTTTGACTGGACCGAAATCTGGCTCTACCTCCCAAACCGGGAACCCGATTTGAGCCCCGTCTTCTCCCACAAGTCTCTCGTGCCTAGGCGGTCATGTGTGCCAAGTTTCGTGCTAAACCGATGCCGTTTGGTGATTTTGGGGCGTGAACTCCTCGAATTCAAATTTCTTAAGGAACTAATTTGCCTAAAGCGAAATCCGGCTCTAACTCCCAAACCGGGAACCCGATTCGAGCCCCGTCTTCTCCCACAAGTCTCTCGTGCCTAGGCGGTCGTGTGTGCCAAGTTTTGTGCTAAACCGACGCCGTTTGGTGATTTTGGGGCGTGAACTCCTCGAATTCAAGTTTCTTAAGGAAGTAATTTGCCTAAAGTGAAATCCGGCTCTAACTCCCAAACCGGGAACCCGATTCGAGCCCCGTCTTCTCCCACAAGTCTCTCGTGCCTAGGCGGTCGTGTGTGCCAAGTTTCGTGCTAAACCGACGCCGTTTGGTGATTTTGGGGCGTTAACTCCTCGAATTCAAGTTTCTTAATGAACTAGTTTGCCTAAAGCGAAATCCGGCTCTAACTCCCAAACCGGGAACCCGATTCGAGCCCCGTCTTCTCCCACAAGTCTCTCGTGCCTAGGCGGTCGTGTGTGCCAAGTTTCATGCTAAACCGACGCCGTTTGGTGATTTTGGGGCGTTAACTCCTCGAATTCAAGTTTCTTAAGGAACTAGTTTGCCTAAAGCGAAATCCGGCTCTAACTCCCAAACCGGGAACCCGATTCGAGCAACGTCTTCTCCCACAAGTCTCTCGTGCCTAGGCGGTCGTGTGTGCCAAGTTTCGTGCTAAACCGACGCCGTTTGGTGATTTTGGGGCGTTAACTCCTCGAATTCAAGTTTCTTAAGGAACTAGTTTGCCTAAAGTGAAATCCGGCTCTAACTCCCAAACCGGGAACCCGATTCGAGCCCCGTCTTCTCCCACAAGTCTCTCGTGCCTAGGCGGTCGTGTGTGCCAAGTTTCGTGCTAAACCGACGCCGTTTGGTGATTTTGGGGCGTTAACTCCTCGAATTCAAGTTTCTTAAGGAACTAGTTTGCCTAAAGCGAAATCCGGCTCTAACTCCCAAACCGGGAACTCGATTCGAGCCCCGTCTTCTCCCACAAGTCTCTCGTGCCTAGGCGGTCATGTGTGCCAAGTTTCGTGCTAAACCGACGCCGTTTGGTGATTTTGGGGCGTTAACTCCTCGAATTCAAGTTTCTTAAGGAACTAGTTTGCCTAAAGTGAAATCCGGCTCTAACTCCCAAACCGGGAACCCGATTCGAGCCCCGTCTTCTCCCACAAGTCTCTCGTGCCTAGGCGGTCATGTGTGCCAAGTTTCGTGCTAAACCGACGCCGTTTGGTGATTTTGGGGCGTGAACTCCTCGAATTCAAGTTTCTTAATGAACTAGTTTGCCTAAAGTGAAATCCGGCTCTAACTCCCAAACCGGGAAACCGATTCGAGCCCCGTCTTCTCCCACAAGTCTCTCGTGCCTAGGCGGTCGTGTGTGCCAAGTTTTGTGCTAAACCGACGCCGTTTGGTGATTTTGGGGCGTGAACTCCTCGAATTCAAATTTCTTATGGAACTAATTTGCCTAAAGCGAAATCCGGCTCTAACTCCCAAACCGGGAACCCGATTCGAGCCCCGTCTTCTCCCACAAGTCTCTCGTGCCTAGGCGGTCATGTTTGCCAAGTTTCGTGCTAAACTGACGCCGTTTGGTGATTTTGGGGCGTGAACTCCTCGAATTCAAGTTTCTTAATGAACTAGTTTGCCTAAAGTGAAATCCGGCTCTAACTCCCAAACCGGGAAACCGATTCGAGCCCCGTCTTCTCCCACAAGTCTCTCGTGCCTAGGCGGTCGTGTGTGCCAAGTTTTGTGCTAAACCGACGCCGTTTGGTGATTTTGGGGCGTGAACTCCTCGAATTCAAATTTCTTAAGGAACTAATTTGCCTAAAGCGAAATCCGGCTCTAACTCCCAAACCGGGAACCCGATTCGAGCCCCGTGTTCTCCCACAAGTCTCTCGTGCCTAGGCGGTCGTGTGTGCCAAGTTTTGTGCTAAACCGACGCCGTTTGGTGATTTTGGGGCGTGAACTCCTCGAATTCAAATTTCTTAAGGAACTAATTTGCCTAAAGCGAAATCCGGCTCTAACTCCCAAACCGGGAACCCGATTCGAGCCCCGTCTTCTCCCACAAGTCTCTCGTGCCTAGGCGGTCGTGTGTGCCAAGTTTTGTGCTAAACCGACGCCGTTTGGTGATTTTGGGGCGTTAACTCCTCGAATTCAAGTTTCTTAAGGAAGTAATTTGCCTAAAGTGAAATCCGGCTCTAACTCCCAAACCGGGAACCCGATTCGAGCCCCGTCTTCTCCCACAAGTCTCTCGTGCCTAGGCGGTCGTGTGTGCCAAGTTTCGTGCTAAACCGACGCCGTTTGGTGATTTTGGGGCGTTAACTCCTCGAATTCAAGTTTCTTAATGAACTAGTTTGCCTAAAGCGAAATCCGGCTCTAACTCCAAAACCGGGAACCCGATTCGAGCCCCGTCTTCTCCCACAAGTCTCTCGTGCCTAGGCGGTCGTGTGTGCCAAGTTTCGTGCTAAACCGACGCCGTTTGGTGATTTTGGGGCGTTAACTCCTCGAATTCAAGTTTCTTAAGGAACTAGTTTGCCTAAAGCGAAATCCGGCTCTAACTCCCAAACCGGGAACCCGATTCGAGCCCCGTGTTCTCCCACAAGTCTCTCGTGCCTAGGCGGTCGTGTGTGCCAAGTTTCGTGCTAAACCGACGCCGTTTGGTGATTTTGGGGCGTTAACTCCTCGAATTCAAGTTTCTTAAGGAACTAGTTTGCCTAAAGTGAAATCCGGCTCTAACTCCCAAACCGGGAACCCGATTCGAGCCCCGTCTTCTCCTACAAGTCTCTCGTGCCTAGGCGGTCGTGTGTGCCAAGTTTCGTGCTAAACCGACGCCGTTTGGTGATTTTGGGGCGTTAACTCCTCGAATTCAAGTTTGTTAAGGAACTAGTTTGCCTAAAGCGAAATCCGGCTCTAACTCCCAAACCGGGAACCCGATTCGAGCCCCGTCTTCTCCCACAAGTCTCTCGTGCCTAGGCGGTCGTGTGTGCCAAGTTTCGTGCTAAACCGACGCCGTTTGGTGATTTTGGGGCGTTAACTCCTCGAATTCAAGTTTCTTAATGAACTAGTTTGCCTAAAGCGAAATCCGGCTCTAACTCCAAAACCGGGAACCCGATTCGAGCCCCGTCTTCTCCCACAAGTCTCTCGTGCCTAGGCGGTCGTGTGTGCCAAGTTTCGTGCTAAACCGACGCCGTTTGGTGATTTTGGGGCGTTAACTCCTCGAATTCAAGTTTCTTAAGGAACTAGTTTGCCTAAAGCGAAATCCGGCTCTAACTCCCAAACCGGGAACCCGATTCGAGCCCCGTCTTCTCCCACAAGTCTCTCGTGCCTAGGCGGTCGTGTGTGCCAAGTTTCGTGCTAAACCGACGCCGTTTGGTGATTTTGGGGCGTTAACTCCTCGAATTCAAGTTTCTTAAGGAACTAGTTTGCCTAAAGTGAAATCCGGCTCTAACTCCCAAACCGGGAACCCGATTCGAGCCCCGTCTTCTCCTACAAGTCTCTCGTGCCTAGGCGGTCGTGTGTGCCAAGTTTTGTGCTAAACCGACGCCGTTTGGTGATTTTGGGGCGTTAACTCCTCGAATTCAAATTTCTTAAGGAACTAATTTGCCTAAAGCGAAATCCGGCTTTAACTCCCAAACCGGGAACCCGATTCGAGCCCCGTCTTCTCCCACAAGTCTCTCGTGCCTAGGCGGTCGTGTGTGCCAATTTTGGTGCTAAACCGACGCCGTTTGGTGATTTTGGGGCGTGAACTCCTCGAATTCAAATTTCTTAAGGAACTAATTTGCCTAAAGCGAAATTCGGCTCTAACTCCCAAACCGGGAACCCGATTCGAGCCCCGTCTTCTCCCACAAGTCTCTCGTGCCTAGGCGGTCGTGTGTGCCAAGTTTCGTGCTAAACCGACGCCGTTTTGTGATTTTGGGGCGTTAACTCCTCGAATTCAAGTTTCTTAAGGAACTAATTTGCCTAAAGCGAAATCCGGCTCTAACTCCCAAACCGGGAACCCGATTCGAGCCCCGTCTTCTCCCACAAGTCTCTCGTGCCTAGGCGGTCGTGTGTGCCAAGTTTCGTGCTAAACCGACGCCGTTTGGTGATTTTGGGGCGTTAACTCCTCGAATTCAAGTTTCTTAATGAACTAGTTTGCCTAAAGCGAAATCCGGCTCTAACTCCCAAACCGGGAACCCGATTCGAGCCCCGTCTTCTCCCACAAGTCTCTCGTGCCTAGGCGGTCGTGTGTGCCAAGTTTCGTGCTAAACCGACGCCGTTTGGTGATTTTGGGGCGTTAACTCCTCGAATTCAAGTTTCTTAAGGAACTAGTTTGCCTAAAGCGAAATCCGGCTCTAACTCCCAAACCGGGAACCCGATTCGAGCCCCGTCTTCTCCCACAAGTCTCTCGTGCCTAGGCGGTCGTGTGTGCCAAGTTTCGTGCTAAACCGACGCCGTTTGGTGATTTTGGGGCGTTAACTCCTCGAATTCAAGTTTCTTAAGGAACTAGTTTGCCTAAAGTGAAATCCGGCTCTAACTCCCAAACCGGGAACCCGATTCGAGCCCCGTCTTCTCCCACAAGTCTCTCGTGCCTAGGCGGTCGTGTGTGCCAAGTTTCGTGCTAAACCGACGCCGTTTGGTGATTTTGGGGCGTTAACTCCTCGAATTCAAGTTTCTTAAGGAACTAGTTTGCCTAAAGCGAAATCCGGCTCTAACTCCCAAACCGGGAACCCGATTCGAGCCCCGTCTTCTCCCACAAGTCTCTCGTGCCTAGGCGGTCGTGTGTGCCAAGTTTCGTGCTAAACCGACGCCGTTTGGTGATTTTGGGGCGTTAACTCCTCGAATTCAAGTTTCTTAAGGAACTAGTTTGCCTAAAGTGAAATCCGGCTCTAACTCCCAAACCGGGAACCCGATTCGAGCCCCGTCTTCTCCCACAAGTCTCTCGTGCCTAGGCGGTCATGTGTGCCAAGTTTCGTGCTAAACCGACGCCGTTTGGTGATTTTGGGGCGTGAACTTCTCGAATTCAAGTTTCTTAATGAACTAGTTTGCCTAAAGTGAAATCCGGCTCTAACTCCCAAACCGGGAACCCGATTCGAGCCCCGTCTTCTCCCACAAGTCTCTCGTGCCTAGGCGGTCGTGTGTGCCAAGTTTTGTGCTCAACCGACGCCGTTTGGTGATTTTGGGGCGTGAACTCCTCGAATTCAAATTTCTTAAGGAACTAATTTGCCTAAAGCGAAATCCGGCTCTAACTCCCAAACCGGGAACCCGATTCGAGCCCCGTCTTCTCCCACAAGTCTCTCGTGCCTAGGCGGTCGTGTGTGCCAAGTTTTGTGCTAAACCGACGCCGTTTGGTGATTTTGGGGCGTTAACTCCTCGAATTCAAATTTCTTAAGGAACTAATTTGCCTAAAGCGAAATCCGGCTCTAACTCCCAAACCGGGAACCGATTCGAGCCCCGTCTTCTCCCACAAGTCTCTCGTGCCTAGGCGGTCGTGTGTGCCAAGTTTCGTGCTAAACCGACGCCGTTTGGTGATTTTGGGGCGTTAACTCCTCGAATTCAAGTTTCTTAAGGAACTAGTTTGCCTAAAGCGAAATCCGGCTCTAACTCCCAAACCGGGAACCCGATTCGAGCCCCGTCTTCTCCCACAAGTCTCTCGTGCCTAGGCGGTCGTGTGTGCCAAGTTTCGTGCTAAACCGACGCCGTTTGGTGATTTTGGGGCGTTAACTCCTCGAATTCAAGTTTCTTAATGAACTAGTTTGCCTAAAGCGAAATCCGGCTCTAACTCCCAAACCGGGAACCCGATTCGAGCCCCGTCTTCTCCCACAAGTCTCTCGTGCCTAGGCGGTCGTGTGTGCCAAGTTTCGTGCTAAACCGACGCCGTTTGGTGATTTTGGGGCGTTAACTCCTCGAATTCAAGTTTCTTAAGGAACTAGTTTGCCTAAAGCGAAATCCGGCTCTAACTCCCAAACCGGGAACCCGATTCGAGCCCCGTCTTCTCCCACAAGTCTCTCGTGCCTAGGCGGTCGTGTGTGCCAAGTTTCGTGCTAAACCGACGCCGTTTGGTGATTTTGGGGCGTTAACTCCTCGAATTCAAGTTTCTTAAGGAACTAGTTTGCCTAAAGCGAAATCCGGCTCTAACTCCCAAACCGGGAACCCGATTCGAGCCCCGTCTTCTCCCACAAGTCTCTCGTGCCTAGGCGGTCGTGTGTGCCAAGTTTCGTGCTAAACCGACGCCGTTTGGTGATTTTGGGGCGTTAACTCCTCGAATTCAAGTTTGTTAAGGAACTAGTTTGCCTAAAGCGAAATCCGGCTCTAACTCCCAAACCGGGAACCCGATTCGAGCCCCGTCTTCTCCCACAAGTCTCTCGTGCCTAGGCGGTCGTGTGTGCCAAGTTTCGTGCTAAACCGACGCCGTTTGGTGATTTTGGGGCGTTAACTCCTCGAATTCAAGTTTCTTAAGGAACTAGTTTGCCTAAATGAAATCCGGCTCTAACTCCCAAACCGGGAACCCGATTCGAGCCCCGTCTTCTCCGACAAGTCTCTCGTGCCCCGTCTTAAAGAAGTAGTTTGCGTAAAGTCTCTTAACTTAGAATGTAAAGAATACAAAGATACATTTTAGCTTAGCATGCAAAGATACATTTTATACCTGATCTTCTGGTGGTGGTGTATATGGATTCTCGTCTTCTGCAGATTCCCTAAATGCCCGGTGGCCACTCGATGCATCAGGAACCTATGTTAGTCAGTGCATAATGTGTTAATCATATTCGAATTTCATACATAATTTTGAGTGAAAATTGAACTATCAAACAATTGTGATGTTTATATGGAACCTGTCTGTTGGGATCCACACTCGCCCCCTGTGACACAAGGGCCATCATCTCAGCTCTCATCTGCTGCAACTGTGTAGAGAACTCTGCTCGAATCTCCTCCCTCAACTCATCCCTTAGATTAGCACGAATCTGATCAATAGTCGATGGCTGGGGTGTTGACTGTGATGGCCCAACACCATCTTTATACACCACTCTCCGAGGCACGATTCTCCCGTATGTGCGACAATATCCATGTCTGTCATGACCTATCAACTCATGGAAAATGGCATTCCTAGCCTCCAAAGTCCGACCATCCTCAGGTAGCATAGAGAGTTGACGATTAAACTCATCCTGTATTGAATAAGACACACAAGTATACGCCAAATTAAGATGGTTGACACACAAAAAATAAACTTTAAATACAATCACAGGTGTTTGGAAACTACCAAGGTCTGGATAACCTCTGGGTCATCTACTCTACGTGTCATAAGCCAAACATTCATCTTATCAGTAGACTCTCCCTTACTGGTCATCTAAATTTTTTTTAGAAATATGAAAATTAGAATCCAAATAATTTGCAAATATACAATGTTTATTTATATACAAAAATAAAACAATAAAATGTAAACCTCATGCCGTATCTGAGAGAAAGTAGTACGCCCTGTGGTATGAGCTATGCCGTGAGCTCGCCGATTTTTAGCGTTCCTACTTGCAATTTTCTATAACAAGTTCAACAAATGTAAGTATGTAAATATGATTTGTATGTTTACATATCATAAATATAACGTAATTGTATACCTCAGCATCGGAAGTACGCCAATACTCCACAAGTTGTGGGCAGTAATTTCCATCCAATTGTATGTCCAGCTTTTTACCAGTACCCCACTCTTTAATGCCCTTGGCACATCCTCTACCACGCCTACTCGAGGTTGATGAAGAACAAACATGACCTGCGATATACAATAATAATAAACAATATACAATGGTAACAACCAAATACAAATTTAAATAATGTGAATACAAATCATATCAAATAAACCTGATGTGGGCTGTGAAGAAGTCGAAGGGTCTGCAAAATACAATGAGAATAAACAAGTTATATATAATGAGCATAAATAAATGTATGTGTAAATAATTTTCATGCAAATCAAAGCAAATTTATATACCTGCGGATGGCTCATAAGCTGATGATGATAGCTGCTGTGGTGCCACTGATGGTGGACGCACCGATGGTAGGCGTGGAGGCTGAGTACATGGTAGCTGCTGTGCTGCCACTGATGGTGGTCGATACGGTGGTAATGGCCCCTCAGATGGTGGTGGCACTAATGGCCCCTCCGATGCTGGCCGATGTGATGCCTCCTCTAATGGTGGTGCTACTGATGTCCTGTTATGTAGCACATCAGACATCATGCGCCGGGGATGATCAAGCTTCCTCTTCCTTCCCATAATAATCTGCAAGCAATATAACATTAATTGACATTAGAAACATAGACAATGGTTTGTCATCAACTATAATATAACATGAATTGAACTAATACAATTACAAAGACAAAGTAAATTAAGAAATTGATGATTAACTACAACCTTGGCCTTAATTGAATTACTAATTGATTACATATCAGCCTATTTGAACATCAACTGTTTCCCCTTCTGCGGCTTCCCTCACCCAACCAACTTCTTCATCACGAAGCATTATATTTTCTTCCAATTGTTGGCTCATGTATGGCTCGATTTGTGGATCAGTTGAACTCATATCAAATAAACCTCTTTGAGACATCTTCACTACGACTTGCCAGTCTGGTTGTAACGGGTCTGCAACATACCAAACTTGCTCTGCTTGGGACGCCAAGATGAAAGGTTCATTGGTAATTCGATCATCTCGGTACAACAAATGATTGAAGTTCACCAACGTGAAATTGAAGACATCTTCTTTCTTTCCGTGAATGTTGTCAATCCAATCACACTTAAACAACACATGTTTCTTCTCATTGGAATATCGAATCTCAACAATATCTGTCAATTGTCCATAATAGTACACAGACCCCAGACGAGGATTCTTGTCTTTTCGACTAGCATAACTTATGGTATCTGCCTTCAAAGCTACACCACAATTTTGTGTGGCTCGACGATCATCCATGGCCTTTACTCGATACCGAAACCCATTCAGTATATACCCGTTGAACCTCCTTGCCAGGTTATGAGGACCATTTGCCAATAGAATAATCTCTTCAGAAAGTATGACATCAGTAGTCCTTCGCAAAGTTTGGACCTATTTAACACGAAAATGTAAAATTTAAAATGTAGATCGACTTAAGTAACTAGAATCTATAGAGTTAAATACATACATGTTCCTTGAACCAAATGTGAAATGTTTCAAAATGTTCACGCCGAAGTTGATGATCGTCGACACGAGGCATTTTGAGCTTAAGTACTTCAAGGTGTTTGCTGTGTAGATTGAAATTTTAGCCATACAAAAAATTTAGTTGAAAATTCAATAAAACATAATAAAATATTGAGTGAGTGACTTAACCTACTTTATGAATGGTTGAACCGCGCTTGTATTGCATAAGATGTACCGATGAGCTTGTACCCAAGAAGTATTATCAAGATAAAAGCTTGTGTTTTCACCAGTAGCATGACCCAAATTATCAGCACCACTATAGTTCCTCACGGGTCGACTAGATTTGGTTTCCACATCACTGAGATATTGTGCACAAAAATTCATGCATTCTTCCATAAGATATCCTTTAGCAATTGATCCTTCAGGACGAGCTCTATTACGCACGTATTGCTTCAAAGTAAGAAGATACCTCTCAATTGGATACATCCATCGAAACTGAATCGCTCCACCCAATAACGCTTCATCAGCTAGATGTATAGGCAAGTGCTCCATTATATCAAAAAAACTCGGAGGAAATATTTTCTCTAGATGACAAAGTGTTACAGCGATACGATCTTTAATATATTGCAAATCCGTCGCACGATTCACTTTCGAACACAATTGTCTAAAGAAATTGCTCAATTCAATCAAGGGTTCAATTACATTCTTCGGTAACGATCTGCGAATAGCCAATGGAATAAGTTGTTGCATCAGAATATGACTATCGTGGCTCTTAAGACCCCCAATGCTTCTATCATGTAAGCGCACACGACGTGATATATTGGATGAATACCCGTCGGGAACTCTTACTTCCTTCAACACTTTCAAGAACAAATCTTTCTCATCCTTGGTCATCGTGAATTGTGCTGGTGGTAAATAGGCTTTATTCGACCCTCTTAACTGCAAATGTAGGGGTTTTCTAATATTCATATCTTGTAAATCACGCCGAGCATTAACACCATCTTTCGATTTTCCTGCAACCCCTAATATTGTCCACAACACATTGTCACAAACATTCTTCTCTATATGCATCACATCGAGGTTGTGTCTTATTAGATTGTGCTCCCAATATGGCAATTCATAAAAGATACTCTTTTTCTTCCAACTATGGGTGCGATGTCCAGCTTTCTCCTTCTCTACCTGTCTCCTATGCCTCTCCTTAAGGTCATCCCTATTGTATTGGGTTAAAATACCCTCAGATTCTAATTGTAGCAACATCTCAGTTCCAGACAACAATTTTGGTTTGAGTCTGACTTCCCGACTACCATCAAATGATACTTTATCCTTCCGGAATTTATGGCCAGTAGGTAAAAATCTGCGATGACCCAAGTATGATTGTTTTCTACTATGCTTCAACCAACACGATGTAGTTTCCTTATTGCAACAAGGACATGCATATTCTCCTTTAGTGCTCCATCCTGACAAGTTTGCGTATGCAGGAAAATCACTAATTGTCCACAGTAAAGCTGCATGCATTTGAAACATTTGATTTGTTGATGCATCAAATGTTGACACACCCTCATTCCATAGTTCTTTCAACTCCTCAATCAACGGTTGCATATAAACATCAATCTTGTCACCAGGTCCTTTCGGGCCGTCAATAAGCACGGATAAAATTAGAAATGGTTGCTTCATGCACATCCATGGCGGCAAGTTGTATGGAATGAGCACAACAGGCCAAGTGCTATGAACTATGTTCATCGTCCTGAATGGGTTAAAACCATCAGATGCTAAGCCAAGCCTTACACTTCGGCAATCATTACTAAAGTCAATATTCCGACGGTCAAAATCTTTCCATGCAAGGGAGTCAGCAGGATGCCTGAAGACACCATCATCAGTTCGTTCCTCTGCATGCCATCTCATTAACTTGGCCGTCTTGGATGACATAAACAACCTCTGCAACCTTGACTTTAAAGGAAAATACCTCATCTGTTTTGCAGCTATTTGTTTGCCACCTGTGTTAGGACCATTTGAACCACCATCACCATTTGATTTCCATCTAGAACTGTTGCATATGACACATTTATCAAGATTGGCGTCCTCGTTTCGAAACAACATGCAACTGTTGGGACATGCATCCCACGTCTCATACGTGAAGCCCAAATCTGTTGTGACCTTTTGAGCTTTATAATATGAGTCCGGAAGTTTCACACCCAACGGAAACGCCTCATTCAATAACTCAAGCAACATGTCAACAGACTTGTCCGTCCACTGATTAAGCACCTTCAAATGTAGAAGTCGAACAATGAATGACAAAGATGTGAACTTCTGACAACCCGGATACAATTCACTTTGTGCATCTTGAAGAAGTTTGAAATACTTTGCAGTCTCTGCATTTGGACCGAGCTGGGGTTCAGATGCATGGGGATCAGGCCCCTGTGGTTCATCACCCTCAACACTTGTACCGGCATGTGGATTTCCCATAGCCCCTTGTATCATTCCAATCATATCATCTCCTATGTCTAAATTAGCTAATGTTTCATTCTCTCGATTACTATGCAGAGATATGTAAGATTCCCCATGATTAATCCAATGTTTGTATTTTTTAAAAAACCCATTCAAAATCAGATGCTCCCGTACACCATCTCGTACAAAATAGTATCGATTCTCACACTTCCTACACGGACAACTGATCATCGAACCTTCAACCCTATTGGTGTAGGCAAACACAAGGAATTCATCAATCCCATTAATGTATTCACTCGACATCCTATTTGGCAAATCAATCCAACTCTTATCCATCATCTGTACACATCCACAAAAATATCTCACCAAAGTAACTCTAAATATAATACCTACACATAAATATTCACTCGACATCCTATTTAAAGTACTACTACTTAAATATGTTATATTTTTTAAGTACGACTGGTTAAGCATATTATTTCAACTATTAATTTAAATAAACTACAAATAATTAAAAAAATTAATAGTAGCATGAAAATTAATAAACTACATAAACTTAAACAAAAAATTAAAAATTAATTAATAAGGGCTATGAATGATATGTAGCATGTTATGCATGATGGTGAGTAAGAATGATTTATATTTTATCATCTCTTGTCATAATTCCACATGCAATGCAAGGTAGTGAAAAATCATGAATTGGTCTTTCTCTTCATCTTTTGTCTGCAATTTTTTTATTTTTTAAATTATACTTACTTATTTCTTATAGTTAAACCTCTCTCACTCCAACAAGAATGAGTTCTTCAATGCTTATTTTATGAACCAAAAAAAAAATATTATTGAAACAAAATATTATTGAAACAATGCTTATATATATATATAGACAGATTGAAACAAAATATATATAGACAGATTTATATATATATATATATATAGACAGATTTATATATATATAGACAGATTTCAGATTTATATATATATAGATTTATATACATTGCATATATATACAGATTTATATATATATCGACATTCATCAAATTAAAACAAAATATTATTGAAACAATGCTTATATATATATATATAGACAGATTTATAGACAGATTGAAACAAAATATATATAGACAGATTTATATATATATATATATAGACAGATTTATATATATATATAGACAGATTTCAGATTTATATATATAGATTTATATACATTGCATATATATACATATTTATATATATATATCGACATTCATCTATATATATATATATATACAGAGACCGAGAGAGAGAGAGAGAGAGAGAGAGAGAGAGAGAGAGAGAGAGAGCATACGCAGAGCGAGAGAGAGTCGTCGCCGGAGCCACACCACCGCACCACCGCACCGCACCACCGCACCACCGCTGTGTCTTGCTCGTAGCCCGTTTGAGAAATTTGGGGGTGAAGTTAGGGATTTGGGAGGAAGGATCGAGCGGCAAAGGGAAAAAGAAGAGGGGGGCTTTTTTTATTTTGAGTTTTTGCGACGGTATGCTGTAGCCGTCGCAAATAGAAGGCATAACTTCCTAAAAACGGCGCCGTTTGACTTAATAATTTTTTGCGACGGCACATTTCCGTCGCAAATGAGATATGCCGTCTCAAAAAATGGTGCTTTTGCGACGGTTTTTTTTACCGTCGCTAATACTTCCGCATTTCCGACCCCTCCGGTAAGTTTCATTACCGACGGGTAACTACCGTCGCTAAAGGACATTATTTGCGACGGGTGACGCTACCGTCGCAAAAAACCGTTTTTCGCGACAGGGGGCGCGGCGTCGCTAAAAGCTCCGTGTTTTTTGATCCCTTTTCTTGTAGTGTGTTGTCTAATTCTTGAAAACATATATATATATATATATATAATGGAAGTTTTGCATAGTAAAGGTGAAGATTATTGTATTATCTCTTGGGGTTGTATTATAATTTTACATTGATAAGAGATATGGGTTTGTTAACCACAATGGAAGAGTGTGTGGAGGAGTAAAAATGGATAATTGGATCACAAATAGAAAATTGTGTGGAGGTATCGAAAATGGAAATATTAAAATGCATGGATATATATATATATATATATATATATATATTGCATTGACACTCCATTATATTGTTGATAGATATGATTTTAAGTTGCATTTTTAGCTAATGCGTTGAGAAAAGAATTGTTTGTGAAACAAGATCATTTGATTTGCTTTGGGGTAAATACATGTGGTAAGTCCGGAAAAGAGGTGCCACGTGCCTTCCAGTGAAAGACCGGTAAAGTGGTGAGGAGGTGCCATATGCCTTCCGGTGAAAGACCAGTAAAGTAGTGAAGAGGTATCACGTGCCTTCCGGTGAAAGACTGGTAAAGTGGAGTTTTGGGTAGAGCTTGTTAGACCTACTTGTGGACACTAGTCTAGGGATTACCTGAATCGCATTTTTTTTTTTTTTGATCGGCAAAGAAAACTTTATTGATGGAACAAACCGAAATACATCAATAAAGAGGAGGATGGAGCGAGAAGGAGTTCCAACCTCCAAGTTGGTGAGAAACCAACGAAGGAAGCAAACCAAAGACAAGAAGAACAAAACAACTGATTGACAACACCTCTGATAGAGACAAAGCAAACAACACCTCTGATAGACAAAACAAAACAACATCAGCAAGAATTGATCCAATACTGTGTGGCAGATTCTACTGAAAGCTGTGTAGACCAATCAGTAGCAGACATTAGACAGCAGCAGCAAGCTAAGCTAAGCTAAGCTAACATTAGACACAGACCAAAATACTGTGTGGCAGCACCCAGAATTGTTTCAATTC
The DNA here is from genome assembly GCA_030407325.1 of Camellia japonica. Lineage (NCBI taxonomy): Eukaryota > Viridiplantae > Streptophyta > Magnoliopsida > Ericales > Theaceae > Camellia > Camellia japonica. The sequence goes on from JAPPVO010000031.1 coordinate 68,002,383, forward strand.
TTCTGAAAGCTGAGAAGACCAATCAGTAGCAGACAATAGACAGCAGCAGCAAACCACATTAGATTCAGACCAAAACAGAGCCAGAACAGAACCAAAACCAGCATAAGATGCAGACAGCAGACAGCAGCTGGCATACTAATTCAGCAGCAAAGAAGATCAAACTGTGCCCCTGATCTGTTTCCATTTGAAAACTATATCATCCACTGAGAAGGGGAAATCCTTGACTGATGCTTTGAGCCAGAGGGCAGTTCTAATTTTGATGAGATCAAGCAGTCCAAAAAAATTGGACTGAGCCTTGGAAAATACACAATCATTCCTATGCTTCCAAAGAGACCAAAAAATAACTAAGGGGAGGGCTCTCCAAATTAATTTGACATACTTCTGAAATTTCTCGCTCATCCACCAATGAAGTAAACCAGCTACTGAATATGGAATGCACCATTGAAGCCCCCATTCTTGAATCACTAAAGACCAAATCAGCCAAGAAAAAGGGCGATGAAGCAAGACATGAATATTAGATTCAGATTCAGAATTACAAAATGGACAGAGAGTCGAAGTACTGCTATCAAGTATGCCAATCTTATGCAAGAATTCTGAGGATTTCACTCTGTTTTTCCAGGCCAGCCAGCAAAAGAATGAGACTTTGAGGGGCAACAAAGGGCTCCAAACATGCTTGCAGATTCTTAGATTAGGGCCAAGAAGGGCTGTACTGTGAGAATATAGGCCAGACACAGAGAACTGATTATGGCTTGCAGCATCATTAGACCATATCAGGCAGTCTGCATTTTCATTACATAAAGGAAGAACTGAGGATAAGGCCGCAACTAGACTAGCTTCTTCAGTCAATTCCCAATCATACAACTCTCTTCTATGAGGAAAGTTCCAGACACATGAGCTGGTTTTCCTGGCAAAGAATTGGTGGAGAGAGCCTTCTTTATCAGTTGAGAGGTTAAAAAGAAGTGGAAAATCAGATTTCAGGCAAATACCACCACACCATCAGTCCAAAATTTAATTCTATTCCCATTCCCTACTTTAATTAGACAATTGGCCAAGAAGAAATTAAAAATAAAGTTGCTGGAGGCCCCAATGGATAAGATGTCACTCCATATTCTAGAGTGCTTGTAAGAGGGCCTTACAGGAGGATGCCAACAATCCTCGATAATCTTGTATTTGCTGCAAATTACACTCCTCCAAAGAGCATTGATTTGGTTCCCAAATTTCCACCACTATTTAAGTAGTAAACAAGTATTTACATCTCTGATTCTTCTGATGCCCAAACCCCCTTAGTCAATACTCTTTGTAGCCTTCACCCATTTCACCAAATGTACTTTCCTTTTCATATTATTACCACCCCACAGGAATGCAGCCTCAATCTTTTCAAGCTCTCTAGCAATACCTTGAGGCATTTTAAACAGAGAAAGGAAATAGATAGGTAAGCTTGAAAGAGTATACTCGATCAAAGTTAGTCTGCCTGCAAAGGATAACAGCTTTCTTTTCCACCCTGATAGTTTAGATTTGATTTTGTCAAGAATAGGCTTCCATGTAGATTTCCTACCAGGGTTGGCTCCTAATGGTAGCCCCAGGAATTTTAAGGGAAGGCTCTGTACCTTACAGTTGAGAAGATTAGCAAAGGAAAGCATAAGATCATCAGTTATACCAATACCACACACAACACTCTTATGATAATTAATTTTGAGACCAGATAGGACTTCAAAACATCTGAGAATTCTTTTGACTAACACCAACTGATCCCAATGAGCTTCACAAAAAAGAATTGAATCATCAGCAAATTGCAAATGTGAAATGCGAACATTATTGGCTCCAACTAGCACACCTTTAAGAATGCCAAGGTTAAGTGCTCTAGCTAAGAGAATGTTAAGCCCTTCAGCCACTATGTTAAACAGAAAAGGGAAGAGTGGGTCACCCTGCCTAAGACCTCGTTGGGGTGAGAATTCCTCAGTAGGTGATCCATTTACTAGAATGGAGATTCTTGTTGTAGTCACACAAGCTTTCATCCAAGAGACCCATTGAACCCCAAAGCCAAAGTTAATCATCATGGAGAATAAGAATTCCCAATTTACAGAATCAAATGCTTTCTCGAAATCCAACTTAAGGATCAACCCTTGCTTCTTGGTCTTCTTCCAGCCATCCACTACTTCATTAGCAATTAACACCCCATCGAGAATATATCGCCCACCTATGAAGGCTGTCTGGGTTTCACCGATGATGGAGGGAAACACTGACTTCAATCTATGTGCTAAAACTTTGGCTAAGATTTTGTAAATAGAACCCACAAGACTAATGGGTCTATAGTCTGTTAAGCCAATGGGATTTTCTAGCTTGGGGATAAAAGTAATGAAGGTGCTGTTGATGCCATAAGTGAGTTTGTTGTTGGAGTGAAATTCCTTAAAAAATTGCACGAGCTCCTATTTCATAACCATCCAAAACTTCTAAAAGCATAGCAAGTTAAACCCATCATGGCCTGGAGCTTTGTTGTTGTTGCATTCTTTGATTGCTGCCAAAATCTCTGCAGCATTGAACTCAGATACAAGATGGTGAGAGACATGATCTGCCGCAATAGTTTTAAACACCCCCCCTAGAGTAGGTCTCTTAACCCATGATTCAGTGAATTGAGTCTTGAAATGATGAAGCACCTCATGCCTGACCCTGCTGGGATCCTTAAAAATCACACCATTAACTGTAACGGAGTTTATTAGATTTCGACTCTGCCTGGAACTAGCAAAAACATGAAAGAATCTAGTATTTCTATCTCCATGAAGAGTCCAGTTCAATCTAGACTTTTGATGCCATGACCATTCTAGCATTCTATAAAGCTTCCATATTTCACCTCTAACCACGTTTCTTCTTGCCTTTTCTAAATCCTGCAAAGCCCTTTCCTCTACAGCAATGTCCATGGCATGTAGCTCTTCCTCAAAGGTCTTGAGTTTGGAAGAAATGTTGCCAAACACCTTAGTATTCCAGGCTTTAAGAGTCAACTTAAGGTGTTTGAGTTTTTGAACAAGTATAAACCCAGACCAACCAGAAAAGGAAGTGTTTGTCCATGAGGTAACAAAAAGCTGAGTGAAAGTAAGATAAAGAGTCCAAGCATTTAAGAACCTGAAAGGTTTGGGTCCCCAATTTCTGTTATCTTCTTTCATCAACAGAGGGCAGTGATCTGAAATTAACCTGGGCAACCCCCATAATTTCATTGAGAAGTTGATCAACCACTCAGGACTTAGCAAGATTCTATCTATTTTGCTCCATTTCTCTGATTCTTGAGCATTACACCAAGTGAATTTCCTACCATGGAGAGGTAAATCAGTGAGTTCACTTTTTTCAATAAACTCATTTAGATGTCTCATTCCCCTATCTCTCCTGGAGCACCCTAGCCGTTCACCCATATGTCTGATTTCATTAAAGTCACCCCCCAAGCACCAAGGATTAGGGAAAGGAACTTTGAGCTTGAGGAGATTGTCCCAAAAAATGGATCTGTTGCTGACTTCATTAGGTGCATAAATGTTGAGTAACACACAATTAGAAGAATTATATAAAGAACCAGAGAGCAAAATGTACCTCATACTGCAGCAGCAACCAGAGAGTTGAAATACATCAGAGTCCCAAATACATAATAACGCCCAGCTGTTCCTTCAGGATCTACAGACATATATTCTATATTTCTACAACCCCAGAGTCTTCTAGCAGCAATTTCAGAAACCCCTGCCTTCTTGGTCTTTTGAAAAAAGACAACATCTATGTGTCTATCTTTTAGTAGTTTTTTTTATTCTACCTTGCTTTTCAGCCTTACCCAACCCCCTAATATTCCAAGATAGAAGCTTCATGAGGAAACAAATGTTGCACTCAAAATCACCCATCTGCAGCAGCTTACTGTTGTGCCTTCCCAGCCTTGTTAATTCTCTCCCTATCCTTTAGTTCTAGATCAACAATCCTGCTGAGGACAACATCTTCTTCCCCATTGTAATTGATACTAAGAGTTTTCCCCAATTGTAGAGTGGCTTTGGCTTCTGTGAGTAGATAGTTGTTCAAAGGTGTAACTCCTTCGAATAGGTCTGATTGTGCAAAGGTTGCTGTTGCTGGCCTGAAGATGGCAGATTTAGAATGCTTGCTGGCTGTAGCTGTTGTGAAGGCATGAAGCCTAGCAAAGCTAGTAAATCCCTCTAGCTGAGACTTCAACTTCCCTTTTTTCTTCTCTTTTCGCAGCAGAAGATTAGAGGAGGAGGCAGATGGTGAATATTGGCTAGAACAATTCTGGGTCAAAATACTCTTCCCATAAGGGCCCTTTTTTATCATAGGCCCTGAAGAATGTAGATCAGTGTTACATAGGGGTAAAGTACCTTTACTTCCCGGGTTGGTATCAGGATGCTCAGTGGGCTTAGTAGGAAGATCCGTAATTGGGTTCTTATTGGGTAGCTGGGCCAAGATCACTTCCAAATTGATGCTAGGCCCAAAGCCTTCACCAGATCCATTAAGACTACAAATGAAACCAGGTGAGAAAACTTGCTCTGCACCCCTTAGGCTATCATCATTGTTTTTCTCATTATACACTGACTTTTCCATCAGAGGCTCCTTGACGCATGCTTCTTCTCTGCTGGAACCAGCTTCGAAAGCTGTCTCCTCAACAATCGTGTCCACTTTCTCACCTAATTGATAGTCAATAGGCTCCTTTCTCTGTGTTTTCTCCTTGGTACAAGCAAGCTCAGCACCAAACGAGGCACTATCCTTTGCCACCTCATCATCATCTTCCTTTCCCCTACCTTCTATCTCTGGTTTGTTTCCTTCTTCTGTACTGCAGCAGGTTTCAATGAAGCTGTAGTCATCCATGCCATTATGTTTAAGAGTATTAGAGTCAGGTACATGATCCTCACACACAAGAATAGAATGTGTTTTGCCCTTACAATCCAAGGTCAAAGTTTTATTAATGAACTCCATCAATGAGGTCGCCACTCTGATTCTAGTATGAGAGAAGGATTTAGGTTGACACACATCACCATCCAAGTTAAGCACTGAGCCCCAAACGCTAGCAATGTTGTTGAGAGTGTTTCTATTCCAGATGTTCAAAGGTATTCCATAACATCTCAACCACACACATCTTTCTGGTTCCAGATAGAATCTAGATTTCCATTCCACCACAAATTGGCTCCAATCTTTGAACCACTCTTTGATATGCCCAATGTGCGAGTGCAGCTTCTTCTGAGAGTTGAAAGTTAATATTACATCACGACCTCCCCCTTTTCTGACCATGATCTACTCCAATCCTTTCTCCTTCAGAGCTTTGATAATGCTGTGAGTGGAATATTCAGCTTTAAAATGAATTATGGCACTATCATAGAGCCAGCCATGACCCTCTTCGTTAACTTTTATGGTGGTGATTGCTTTCCCAGCCTCCAAGGGGGGGACACCTTTTAATATGTCAGCGAAGGATTTATGGCCACCAGGTAGAACTTGACCTCTGAACCTGAATCGCATTTATAATCCCGTGAAAACTATATTAGAAATTGTTGGAGCTTTATGTTTCAAAATTTACATTGTGCACAAGACTTTCAAAAGATGAGAAAAACACCGTGAGTATGATATGGCATATAAATTCACCTCATGAAATTGTATAAAATGTATGTACTTTGTTAGATTTCTCTACTGGGCTTTTTGCTCACCATATGAGATCTCGTGCAGGAAAGAATGTGGTAATTTCGCCAAACTAAAGGCGTGGAATGTGTTTTGAGAGTACAAGGCTCTTACCTTTTTGCTGTAATTTTTTTGGATAAGCCAAGGGCTTTATATGTGCAGGTTTAAAAACCACTTTTGTATAACCAAGCTTAAGCCTTGGAATTTGTAGCCCTTGAGGGCATTAATTTACACTTGACTCATATTGCCACATGCTATAGATTCATATTATAGGAATGTTGAATGTATACTCGTATGTGAAACTTTTGTAAATCTGTTGAAGTCTTAATAAATATATATGTTTGTGATTTAATGTTGACGTAATGGGTGAAGCAGTATTATCTATATATATATATATATATATATCCATGTGTGTTATGGAAGTGATTGCTTTGGAAATCAAGATCGTGATAGTGGGTAATCTTGTGTGCTTCTTACATAAATATTTTGGGGGCATTACAAAAGTCAACCCCTTGTTGCTGATGAAACCCCTTTGCAACTAACTTGGCTTTGTGTCTAGCCACTGTCCCATCTGAGTTCTTTTTGATCTTAAACACCCACTTGTAGCCAATAGAATGTTTAGAGGATGGAAGAGGTACAAGAGACCATGTTCCTTGTTACTGCAAGGTAGAGTACTGTAGACACCCCATTTTTGACCGTCCTCAAAGACTTAGACGTCACCGTTTGAACACTCGGTGATCATCCCTGTTCGTGTTCGTCTCGAGTTCTCGGAGGTTTCGGCTACGCGCCTTGCCTCAAGACCTCTTGACTTGTGTTTTTGCTTCTGAGGGCAGGGAATGGCTTTTTGGCCACCCCAGCACCTCACCGGCCATGGCTTGAGGCCACCGGCCCTCTTTTCTTGCCACCGGCCATTGGTGATGGCCGGTCGGCACTTTGTTTGGTCGGCCGACCATTAATTTGGCCGATCGACTCCTTTTATGGCCGAGACCTCTTCTTGGGGAGGCTTGAACCTTTTGAACCCCCTGTTTTAGCTTATTGAGGAAGCTTGAACCTTTTGAACCCTTAGTTTTAGCTTCTTGAGGAAGCTTGAACCTTTCGAACCTTGGTTCTAGCTTCTCCAAGAAGCTTGAACCTTTTGAACCTTGGTTTTAGCTTCTCCAAGAAGCTTGACCCTTTTGAGCTTCTCTAAGAAGCTTGACCTTTTTAGCTTCTCCAAGAAGCTTGAACCTTGTTAGCTTCTTGGAGAAGCTTGCACCTTTCTAGCTTCCAAGAGAAGCTTGCACCTCTTGAACCTTTTTCCTAGCTTCTCCAAGAAGCTTGGCTCTTTTGTCTAGCTTCTCCAAGAAGCTTGGCCTTCTTGGCCCTTTTGCTCCAAGCTTCTAAGAGAAGCTTGACCCCCTTGACCCTTTTTGTGTTAGCTTCTCTAAGAAGCTTAGCACCTTGTCTTGCTCTATATATAGAAAGCCTCTCCTTCCATTCAAGAGGTTCCAAGAAATTTGTCTAAGGCAAAAACCATACACTTCCCTCCATATCTCTACATTCCAAGCTCCAAAGTCCATAGTTCTTGGCCCCTTTGCACACCACCTCTCAACCACACCTCTCCATCATCCATCTAAGCTTCTTGGAGGCCATTTTTAGAGGCTAAGGAACTGATTTTTGGGACCAAAGGCTGCTGTCCACGTTGGTCTACAAGGGTGAGCATCTAACCCTCTTTTATTCTCCGTTTTTGCACAAGATTTTAGCCTATCTTGCTTGCTGTTTTGAGCTTTGTGTATAACATAAAAAAGTTTTGTTTTTTTGTGTTTAAGATACTTCATTAAGGTCACTTTTCTGTTTGGGGTCGTTTACCCCCTCTTAGGCCTTGTTTGGCCCCATTTTGTGCTATTTTTGGTGAACTTCGGGACCACCTTGTTTGGGCCTCCTCACCACTGAAATCTTGAGGGATTTCAGTGGTGAGGATGGTGGTTTAAGGTCCTAATAAGGAGAGGGCCACCCCCTCTCCTTGTTGTCTTCAAAAAGTCCCATTTTAGCCTCATGTGTGAGCACCATTTTTAAGTGCATGTTGGCCATGTCTTAAGTGTTATTTGGTAATATTTTGCCATGTGTTACCTCTGTTTTTACTTGGTTTAGACACCCCATGCATGCTTAGCATACTTGTCTTGTAATGCCATGAAATTGCCTTAACATGCTTTGTGCTTTGAGCCTTGTTTCTAGCATGATTTTGGCTTAGCTTTGTGAAGCTTTTATGCATATTTTGGCATGCTTAAGGTCTGTTTTTGGTTGCTTAGGCCATCTAGGGCTTGCTTTGTATAGCTACCATGCAACCTCTCTTGTATGCCTTGAGTATTGACCCCTCTAGCATGCTTTACTTGCTTCATTTCATTGGTTTGGAACCACTTATCATGTCATTTCAGTCCTCATGGTATGCTTGTATGCTTGCATTTGATGCTCCTTTAATAGTTTATAAGGTTGTCATCTTGTGCTCCATGTTTAGGCCCTTGTGCATGCATGCTTGTGTGTCTGTTTTCATGCTTTTGTTGCATCATTTTGGCCACTGTTTTGAGCCTACTTGAGGGCTGTCCACTTTGGTTCAAGACCATCCTAGCATGTTGTTGCGTGCTTGCCTTCTATGTTGTTGCATATTTGGCCTTGTTCCATGTTTGTTACATTGCATTTTGCATGTTTGACACATTGCACATTTGCACACTTAGCCTCCATGCCTAGGTTGCATTGTATAGAGCATGCATGCTTTGCCTCTTGAATTGAGTATGATAGAGGTTGGGCTTTATGTGTTTATTTGGTTTGCATGTCATTTGAAATCAAAATGCACAACTTGGTTTCTTGGGCCATCGCGCATTGAAATGCGCGATTGGTGGTCCGAGAATCAAAGAACATACCCCTTTGAGTCACAAGCATGATAAGGGATGTGTCGGTGCACACATTTGCTTGAAATGCATTGCCATGCCTTGTTTTGCCCTCTGCTGCTGTCAAAACAGGTTCTGCAGGAAGACTTGGCCGGCCGGCCATCTCCAGTGCCGACCGGCCATCCATCAGTGGCCGATGGCTTAATTTGTGGCCGATAACCATTTCCCTTGGCCGGTGGCCATTCCTCTCAGCCGATGGTGTTCCACAGTGTCCATGGAGCATACCTTGGTAATTGTGCAATTTTCAGAGGAGCAGAGCAGGGAAAACAGAGGCAAACTTGTGCATGGCGGTGGATTTCCGAGCAAACCCGAACACGCATGCATTGGACCCTCTTCCCGAGGCCTTTACTGCTTTCTTGGCTTAGTTAATTTGCTTAATTAATTAGGTGGTCTATAATAATTAATTAGCTGGTAGGTTAATTAATTTGTATTATTCTTTTGGTCCCTCCGAGCGAGGGCGAATTTGTAATAAGTGTGGGTGCGTGTGTGCATGTCTTCCAACCCCCACTTCTTTCTCCCTTTTACTTACCTGCTTTTGATGGTTAGTATTAGGGCATATTTAAATTAGCATACCTTATGCTATGCATGCGTGCATCCATACATTTGTCTTACATGTATCGGGCTCGGCACATCATGCTAACTGCAGTTGTATTTCAATTCCAAATTGAGTACTTGTTAATCGCAGCATTTCACATGTCATTGTAGATTGGCCGAGCCTATTCTAGTAACATTCTGTATGTGATGCATTAGCCATTTTTAACATGAACTAGGATCATGCATGATTACTAACTAGTTTCTGTTTTGGCACGGAGTACTAGGTAAGCTTTTTATGCTTTAGCATACCGCATGCGTGTGAGTGTTGCCATAATAGCATGATTACCATGAGGCTAGCTGCTTATGTGATATAACTGCTTGAATGCCTGTGGATGGAGGTTGAATTACCTAAATTGGAATAATGCATTGAAACTGTGAGTTTTAAGCCCACTAGATAGTGGCAAAATCATCTTTTCTAAAGCCCACTCGAGGGCGGCAAAACCTACATTTTAGCCTACTTACGAGTAGCAAATCATTTTCAAAACAAACATGAAATGCTTTGTTCCAATTTAGGCGATTTGATCTATACTTGTTTGCTGTGCGCATAACATAGTAATTCTAGGCAAATAACCGGAATAAGAAGACATAACGTTTTCAAAAATGGATATCATGGTTAGTAGAGGCCGGTCTTCGGACCGGGCGAGAGGGGGTGCTCATAGCTGACCTTCCCCAATCGTACCCAAGTTCCCGAGCCGAGGCAACTTTGGTGATGACGGACATGTGGCCTTTGGCACCGAGTCAGGGTTTCCTAAATTTCCTAAAATAAAATATTTAGATGGCGACTCTGTATCTGGCAAAGCAGTCCATGTTTGGCACTTCTTTCAAAAATCTATTTTCTCAAAACGATTTGCCGGATTTGGACTCTTTGGTTCAGATTTAGAACCGTGACAAATTGAGTCCGAACTGTAACCCGTGAGTTCCCTCGCAGGCATGTTACAGTTTCTGCGACTCTACTGGGGATTTTAGAGAGCTTGACTCGAACTCGTGATATCCTGTTTTGATTTCATTTATGTGTTTCTTTGCATTGCATGTGCATTGGTGCGCCTAGGACACCGTGTTTGCCATCTGCCATTCCTGAACGGTTTGCTGGAGGCTTGTCTTGTCAAGGCATGACCATAAGGCTGACCGGTTATGGGCTCTGACAACATGGGAACACAAACCCCGGTTTTACCGGGGCACCCTTTTGACCATTCGACCTAGTGCATATCGGAATCCATAGTGACCATTCCAAACTAGGACAGGTTGCTTACCCGATGATAGGTTGTTTGAAACCATTGTGTGCGTAGTGAAACCCTAGCTCCTGACAAAATAGGACAGGGAAACCCTACCCCAACATAGGGGTGTATTGGCTCTCCTTTACCTGCTATGTGCTTTTAGAGTGTATCTCTACAGGAATGCATATACCAGTTTGCGAGTCTGGGTATCCGGCCTGCGGGCACCAGTATCAGATATTTTGAAAATTAGTTATATCTGCGGGTATCAGATTCAGATTTGGGGCAGTGATTTCGGCGAACAGTGATCAGTAATAGAATACAGTCATTCAACTGTGCTCATATCTGTTTCGATGAAATCAGGCTGAGATGTTGTCTGTTTTCTCTTTTGCTAGGTAGTCCTGGAACTATAGCTTCAGAAGGCTCCACTATCCCCCAGGTACATTGGACTTGTGCTGATAGACTTCGTCGGGTCAGAGATTCAGTTCAAGGGCAATCAGTGTTCCTTTGCCAGAGGCAGGGTAAAAACGCCAGTCAAGCACAGATCATCAGTTCAACAGTCTTCGGATCAACGGTCATTATCCATCTCACATGTGCGCAGTCGGGTTGAGATATCTGTTTTTTTCTCAAGGAGATATACCGATAGATCAGTTAGATCAGGCCAATATGACGGGAATAGAGGAGATGATGCGTCAACTCCAAGAAAGTATGAAACTCATGCAGCAGGACGCTGCCCGCCAAGCGGAGTTTACCAAGCAACAGGCCGTAGTCATGGCCCAGCAGGCAGAGCTAATCACCAGGTTACAACAGCAAGCCGGAGCATCTGCTTCGCATCAAGCTCCTCCCCCACCAGGAGCTCCAACACCCGGAGAGACACCAAATGTCCAGGCAGATACAGACATTCCAACAGGGCCGGCTTCGCCCCCAATCTTACCCCAGCTATCTAAAGCGCCAACCAACCTACCGGACTCCCCCTTTGAGTTCGAGACAGATCCCACAGCATCGAAGTTGAGCAAACTCGAAAAGTTGTTCAAGAGATCCCAGGGAGTCAAGACCATCCCTGACATTGAGGACGGGTACACCGACGCAGCTGTGACACTGCCGGACAGGTTCAAGATGCCTCACATCGACCGTTTTGACGGGTCCGAAGATCCCATGGTCCACCTGAGTTTGTTTTCAGATGTTCTGCGCCCGATGGGCTTGACAAGATTACAGAAGCTCTCCCTTTTTGGCAGGACCCTGTCAGGTATTGCGGCCATCTGGTACGCCAAATTGGAGGATTTAGTGAAACGAAGCTGGGAGGAGATGGCTGAGGCCTTCGTCGCACAATATTCATACAATACCTAGATCGAGATCACAATCCGTGATCTCAAGACAACCAGGCAAGAGCCGAAAGAGGGCTTCTCTGACTTTGTAACCCGTTGGAGGGCCAAAGCTTCTTCGATGACCACCAGGCCGGTCGACAAGGACCAGATACAGATGATTGTGCGCAATCTCCAACCCAGGCTGATGCAGAAGATGATCGTCCTTCCCCTACCCACCTTTGCAGACCTCCATGAGATTGGGGTACAAATCGAGGACGCTATAAAGCAAGGCCTTATTGACCAGGAAAAAGAGCAGCCCAGGAGGGCGTTTGCCCGCAGTTCGAATGCGACCACCAGTGGTGATGCAGCTGTAAGATCTTCTGAAGTGGGCATGGTCACCAACACCACATCAAACAAAGCTACCCCATTCACCGGTGCGTCCGGAAGTAGCTCACAGAAAACCAAATATCCACCTCGAGTCAAGAGGGTTTTCACCCCACTTCATATGCCTTTGTCGAAGGCTCTAGAGGTCTTAATCCGGAAAGGACATATGAAACCATTGGAACAACGGCCCCTACCCGATCCTATCCCTGCAAAGCATGACCAGACTAAATACTGTGCCTACCATCAACAAACCGGTCATGACACCGACAGTTGCTTTCGTCTGTGCCATGATGTACAAGATTTGTTTGACAACGGGGTCATTGTTGCACCAGGTCCCGCAAAGTCTATCGGCACTTGATCAGTGAACTTGTGGGGGATAATGTGATGTGATCGGGGGATGAACCACCTGCGGGCGGCGCTCAATTAACTCCAGATATGGTGGATGGCATGCACTGTTTTGAGCACATTCGCGAATGTTGTTAATTTGTACTTTCTGACTTGGGTATTGGGTCAGTCTTGTCATTTTGTATTAAGTCAGTCTTTTCATACTGAGTCAGTCGGGTCTGTCTTGTTGTATTGAGTCAGTCCTATTTTGTTAGAGTCAGGTGATTCCGGGAGTGTTACCTCGGACATCACTTGCTTGTTTTGTGTTTGTCTTTTCATTTTCTTTTGAGTCTGTTTCTGCTGGGAGCTGGTTACACCAACAGATCTGAATGGAACAGCGATGATTTTCACACTCTTGTGTTTGCTTCTGCCGTGTGCCAGTTGTGCCAGAAATCCTAAATGAGATGACAGTATTTGATTAAGAACTCTGTCTTTTCTGTGCCTTGAAGTCAATGTAATGACCTGAGTTTTTCAAAACTTTTTCAAACACTGTGGTGAAAACGAAGAGGAAGGAATTCCTCGGGATTTGCAAAAATTTGATCAACTGAGAGAAAGAGAGGCATGCTAAGCCCTTAATGAATGAAATCATGCTTGTTAGTGTGAGTACTGAGAAGGACCCTAGCTTTGATCCAGATTGGTTCTACACTGTCTTCAGCGCGAGCGATTTGTCGCTTTCTTAAAAACTTTCAAAAAATATTTTGCGCGGTCCTGCGAAGACCTGTGTGGAATCGCTCTTGAGATTGTGCAGCTTAGGATCGCTCTCAGCCTCGAGACTCGACCCCTCACTTTCAAACCTTGAACTGGGATTCAGAATGTTCAAACGGTCAACTACAATGTGAGGCCTGTGTGGCCAGATTTGAAGCAGCCCTCGAACAAGAGGCCAGGAAAGTCGGATCAAGAAGATCAGAAGAAGCTTGCCAAGCTAGAACAGAAGTACCCCTCGAACTAGGGGCAAAGGTGTCAGATGTGCTCGAAGAGCCGAAGATGAGTCCTCTTGCAAATCAACAGCCATTCTTCTAGATTCAGATGACTTCAGGATCTCAAAACTATTTGGCATGGACCAAGCTACACTTTTACCCTTTGAGAGGCTCGCTGGGCCGAAAACCCGGAAGGGCGACCCAGGCAAAAGTTAGAGCGGGACAAAAAATATACAAAAAAAATGCAAAAAGAAAAGAAAAACAAAAATGCAAAAACAAAAAAAAGGAAAAAAGAAAAAAAGAAAAAAGAAGAAAAAGAAAAGAAATGAAAAGAAAAGAAGAACAAAGCTCGCAAGGTCGAAAACTCGCGACAGGCGCCTTGGCAAAAGTTAGAGCATAAAAAGGAGAGGTTAAATACTTGAGTGTACCTTAACCCCGAACTATGTAAGGCTTGATTCCCATCTTTGGGATACGTAGGCAACTTCATTCTGAAGTCCAGCCACAAACACTTCCAAATTAATTGTATCCGTGTGATGGTTTTGATCATCTTTGCCTTCTCTGTATCCGAGAGTCTGGTTGTGTTCGTCGCTCTGAGGACTAACTACAAATACGCTGCGATGCTATCCAAACAAGGGGCAACTTTCCGTTGCCATTCAAAACGCCGCGGTGTCACTTCAAACAAGGGGCAACTTTCCGTTGCCATGCAGTGTCCTTCAGACAAGGGGCAATTTTCCATTGCTATGGGTCCGAGGTTGTGCATCTCAAGAGTAGGTTCCGTGCTCGTTGAGCAGTGGCCGTTTGCAAAAACAGTTTTTGAGAATTTTTACTGAGGTTGACTATTCTCTTGAAAATTATTCCATTTTTTTTCAAAAAACTGGACCATTTCTTGGACCCAAAAAGGGAAAATTTTCAGTGCTCATAGCCTGACTTGCATGATTTTAAATCAAAAATCGAACAAGCATGTTAATCTAACTTTTATGTTGGTCAAAATTGTTTTAAAATCAAAACAAAAAATGGTCAAAATGATGAATTAGGGGCACAGTTGAGTCAGGCTTCCTGTCTTTTCCCCGTCTCCAGCATACTTGCCAGAAAGGGCACAACTGAAGTCAACAACAAAATGCAGAAAGCTCTCTCATCCTCCGAGCAACGAGGTATCAAGCCAAGTGCGAAGCACGAACTGGAATGGATCAGGATGTTCCACTTCCTCATCTGGACAGATCTAACCACGTCCAAACTCCCTAGCAGAGCATCGTCAACCAATGTCAACTACAGATTTGCTACACACCCAGTTGTGGCGCAACCCCTCTGTGGGAAAGTTCACTGCTGTGTGCAGAAGAAAAAGAATCTAGCAGAATGCTAGGGGCAAGAGCCCGCAACTTCTTGTCTATCCACCAACCACTCTGGGGGAGGGATGAAAAATGAGAGATTGAAGAATAGAGAGATGTGCGCTGAGAGAAAAAGTGAGGAAAAGGGCTTTTTCAGAAAAACAGAGCTTGAGGGCCGAGTGATGTGAGAATCACAAATGAGAAAGGGTGGGAAATAATACCCGGTGCAACAGGCTCCCTGTGCACATTTGAGTCTTGTGTTTTGTTTTGTCTATCTTGATTCTTGTTTTGAGTCGTTTCGAGTGTCAATAGATGTGTTTAGGTTGTTTACCTTTTTGTTTTCCGTTGTTGAGTCGTGGTGTGCTGTGTTCAGTCGTAGGCTCAATACCCAGTCGAGAACTTATTCTCACCGTCAATTTCAAAAAAATCATCTTGTGCTCAGAGTGTTGTGCCATTCTCCACATTTGTGCAAAACAATATTTGTTCTTTCATGAAACCGCAGGGTTCAACCCAGGTCATGTGAGAACAGTAGAACCGGGACCTATCTGAAGCTATAATGGTTCCGGACTGCAAAGCAAAAGCAAAAGAGGAAAACGTCGGGTATCTGAGTTCGTTCCAACTTCAGTAAGTTCCGAGACTACATCCCGTGTGTACCTCTTCAGGCCTTGCCAATGCTCCGAAGTATGAGTGTACCTCTACCTCAAGCTCAAGATCAAGTCTGCTTCAAGCCAGAATAGTGTATCAATCACACCTCATTCCCTTAGTGTATCAATCACACTTCATTCACTCAGTGTATCTAACACACCTTATTTGCCTTAAGTGTATCAATTACACTTCATTCACTTAGTGTATCAATCACACTTCATTCACTCAGTGTATCTGACACACTTTATTTGCCTTAGTGTATCAATCACACTTCATTCACTTTGTGTATCTATCACACCATTCTTCTCTTCATATCACAAGTTTACTTTAGTGTATCCATCACACCTCATTCACTCTGTTTGCCTCATGTATCTGTCACATGTTTATTTAGTGTATCAATCACACTCTCTTCACTTAGTGTATCTATCACCCACATTTTCATTTTGTGTATCTATCACGCACATATTCACTTTTGTATATCTATTACACTCTCACTCAGTGTATCAATCACACTTCACTCATTTTGTGCATCTATCACACACATTCTCGTTTTCTGTATCACACTTCATTGATTTAGTATATCCATCATACTTGTTCACTAAGTGCATCTATCACACTTTGTGTTCACCTTCAGTAGATCAATCATACTCTGTTCACTAAGTGCATCTATCACACTTCGTGTTCACTTTTAGTATATCCATCATACTCCTGTTCACTAAGTGCATCTATCACACTTTGTGTTCACCTTTAGTATATCAATCATACTTGTTCACTAAGTGCATCTATCACACTTTGTGTTCACCTTTAGTATATCAATCATACTTGTTCACTAAGTGCATCTATCACACTTCGTGTTCACCTTTAGTATATCAATCATACTTGTTCACTAAGTGCATCTATCACACTTTGTGTTCACCTTTAGTATATCAATCATACTTGTTCACTAAGTGCATCTATCACACTTTGTGTTCACCTTTAGTATATCAATCATACTTGTTCACTAAGTGCATCTATCACACTTCGTGTTCACATTCAGTATATCCATCATACTTGTTCACTAAGTGCATCTATCACACTTCGTGTTCACATTCAGTATATCCATCATACTTGTTCACTAAGTGCATCTATCACACTTCGTGTTCACCTTTAGTATATCCATCATACTTGTTCACTAAGTGCATCTATCACACTTCGTGTTCACATTTAGTATATCAATCATACTTTGTTCACTAAGTGCATCGATCACACTTCGTGTTCACCTATTGTGTATCCATCACACTTGTTCACTTAGTGCATCTATCACACTTTGTGTTTGCCTTTTGTGTATCCATCACGCTTTGCTCACTTCATTCATCTTGTGTATCCATCACACTTTGCTTCATACAGTGTATCCATCACACACTTTTACTTTGTGTATCAATCACACGCTCGCTTTGTGTATCAATCACACACTTTCGCTTTGTGTATCAATCACGCGCTCGCTTTGTGTATGAATCACACACTTTCTCTTTGTGCATCTATCACACTATGCTCATCTTGTGTATCCATCACACTGCGCTCACCTTGTGTATCCATCACGTTTTGCTTCATATAGTGTATCCATCACACTCGCTTCACTTTGTGTATCTACCACACACGTTCGCTTTTTGTATCTATCACATGCCCTCTTTGTGTATCCACTACACACATTTGCTTAGTGTATCCATCACACTCGTTTTGCTTTGTGTATCAACCACACTTTATTCATATAGTGTATCCATCACACTCTCTTCACTTTTGTGTATCCATCACACATGTTTGTCCACTTAGTGTATCTATCACGCTTTGTTCGCTTTTGTGTATCTAACGCACATGTTCGTGAGAATTGCATAATTCTCTTACATCCTTTCTTCATCGTAGTGTAGTTTGGTGTATGCTAGCTTAAAACTGTTGCATGTGTGCTTCGTTACAGCTTTCTTTGCATAATCATAAGTTATGCTCGGCTTTGTGCATTGTCAGTTGCATCTTGCCCCTGCCTTCGGGCGCATATCTTTTCTGTAGCTTGTATGCGTGTCTAAGTCTTCGGCCTTGTCAAAAATGGGTCGTCTCTGGGCTTTGACACTCACTCCCGTCATTGTTATGACTTTCGAGTTCTGTCAAAGAGGGGCAACTGTAGACACCCCATTTTTGACCGTCCTCAAGACTTGGACGTCACCGTTTGAACACTCGGTGATCATCCCTGTTCGTGTTCGTCTCGAGTTCTCGGAGGTTTCGGCTACGCGCCTTGCCTCAAAACCTCTTGACTTGTGTTTTTGCTTCTGAGGGCAGGGAATGGCTTTTTGGCCACCCCAGCACCTCACCGGCCATGGCTTGAGGCCACCGGCCCTCTTTTCTTGCCACCGGCCATTGGTGATGGCCGGTCGGCACTTTGTTTGGTCGGCCGACCATTAATTTGGCCGATCGACTCCTTTTTTGGCCGAGACCTCTTCTTGGGGAGGCTTGACCCTTTTGAACCCCCTGTTTTAGCTTCTTGAGGAAGCTTGAACCTTTTGAACCCTTAGTTTTAGCTTCTTGAGGAAGCTTGAACCTTTCGAACCTTGGTTCTAGCTTCTCCAAGAAGTTTGAACCTTTTGAACCTTGGTTTTAGCTTCTCCAAGAAGCTTGACCCTTTTAGCTTCTCTAAGAAGCTTGACCTTTTTAGCTTCTCCAAGAAGCTTGAACCTTGTTAGCTTCTTGGAGAAGCTTGCACCTTTCTAGCTTCCAAGAGAAGCTTGCACCTCTTGAACCTTTTTCCTAGCTTCTCCAAGAAGCTTGGCCTACTTGGCCCTTTTGCTCCAAGCTTCTAAGAGAAGCTTGACCCCCTTGACCCTTTTTGTGTTAGCTTCTCTAAGAAGCTTAGCACCTTGTCTTGCTCTATATATAGAAAGCCTCTCCTTCCATTCAAGAGGTTCCAAGAAATTTGTCTAAGGCAAAAACCATACACTTCCCTCCATATCTCTACATTCCAAGCTCCAAAGTCCATAGTTCTTGGCCCCTTTGCACACCACCTCTCAACCACACCTCTCCATCATCCATCTAAGCTTCTTGGAGGCCATTTTTAGAGGCTAAGGAACTGATTTTTGGGACCAAAGGCTGCTGTCCACGTTGGTCTACAAGGGTGAGCATCTAACCCTCTTTTATTCCCCGTTTTTGCACAAGCTTTTAGCCTATCTTGCTTGCTGTTTTGAGCTTTGTGTATAACATAAAAAAGTTCTGTTTTTTTGTGTTTAAGATACTTCATTAAGGTCACTTTTCTGTTTGGGGTCGTTTACCCCCTCTTAGGCCTTGTTTGGCCCCATTTTGTGCTATTTTTGGTGAACTTCGGGACCACCTTGTTTGGGCCTCCTCACCACTGAAATCTTGAGGGATTTCAGTGGTGAGGATGGTGGTTTAAGGTCCTAATAAGGAGAGGGCCACCCCCTCTCCTTGTTGTCTTCAAAAAGTCCCATTTTAGCCTCATGTGTGAGCACCATTTTTAAGTGCATGTTGGCCATGTCTTAAGTGTTATTTGGTAATATTTTGCCATGTGTTACCTCTGTTTTTACTTGGTTTAGACACCCCATGCATGCTTAGCATACTTGTCTTGTAATGCCATGAAATTGCCTTAACATGCTTTGTGCTTTGAGCCTTGTTTCTAGCATGATTTTGGCTTAGCTTTGTGAAGCTTTTATGCATATTTTGGCATGCTTAAGGTCTGTTTTTGGTTGCTTAGGCCATCTAGGGCTTGCTTTGTATAGCTACCATGCAACCTCTCTTGTATGCCTTGAGTATTGACCCCTCTAGCATGCTTTACTTGCTTCATTTCATTGGTTTGGAACCACTTATCATGTCATTTCAGTCCTCATGGTATGCTTGTATGCTTGCATTTGATGCTCCTTTAATAGTTTATAAGGTTGTCATCTTGTGCTCCATGTTT
Organism: Camellia japonica; assembly: GCA_030407325.1. Lineage (NCBI taxonomy): Eukaryota > Viridiplantae > Streptophyta > Magnoliopsida > Ericales > Theaceae > Camellia > Camellia japonica. The sequence continues at coordinate 68,021,645 of JAPPVO010000031.1, forward strand.
AGGCCCTTGTGCATGCATGCTTGTGTGTCTGTTTTCATGCTTTTGTTGCATCATTTTGGCCACTGTTTTGAGCCTACTTGAGGGCTGTCCACTTTGGTTCAAGACCATCCTAGCATGTTGTTGCGTGCTTGCCTTCTATGTTGTTGCATATTTGGCCTTGTTCCATGTTTGTTACATTGCATTTTGCATGTTTGACACATTGCACATTTGCACACTTAGCCTCCATGCCTAGGTTGCATTGTATAGAGCATGCATGCTTTGCCTCTTGAATTGAGTATGATAGAGGTTGGGCTTTATGTGTTTATTTGGTTTGCATATCATTTGAAATCAAAATGCACAACTTGGTTTCTTGGGCCATCACGCATTGAAATGCGCGATTGGTGGTCCGAGAATCAAAGAACATACCCCTTTGAGTCACAAACATGATAAGGGATGTGTCGGTGCACACATTTGCTTGAAATGCATTGCCATGCCTTGTTTTGCCCTCTGCTGCTGTCAAAACAGGTTCTGCAGGAAGACTTGGCCGGCCGGCCATCTCCAGTGCCGACCGGCCATCCATCAGTGGCCGATGGCTTAATTTGTGGCCGATAACCATTTCCCTTGGCCGGTGGCCATTCCTCTCAGCCGATGGTGTTCCACAGTGTCCATGGAGCATACCTTGGTAATTGTGCAATTTTCAGAGGAGCAGAGCAGGGAAAACAGAGGCAAACTTGTGCATGGCGGTGGATTTCTGAGCAAACCCGAACACGCATGCATTGGACCCTCTTCCCGAGGCCTTTACTGCTTTCTTGCTTAGTTAATTTGCTTAATTAATTAGGTGGTCTATAATAATTAATTAGCTGGTAGGTTAATTAATTTGTATTATTCTTTTGGTCCCTCCGAGCGAGGGCGAATTTGTAATAAGTGTGGGTGCGTGTGTGCATGTCTTCCAACCCCCACTTCTTTCTCCCTTTTACTTACCTGCTTTTGATGGTTAGTATTAGGGCATATTTAAATTAGCATACCTTATGCTATGCATGCGTGCATCCATACATTTGTCTTACATGTATCGGGCTCGGCACATCATGCTAACTGCAGTTGTATTTCAATTCCAAATTGAGTACTTGTTAATCGCAGCATTTCACATGTCATTGTAGATTGGCCGAGCCTATTCTAGTAACATTCTGTATGTGATGCATTAGCCATTTTTAACATGAACTAGGATCATGCATGATTACTAACTAGTTTCTGTTTTGGCACGGAGTACTAGGTAAGCTTTTTATGCTTTAGCATACCGCATGCGTGTGAGTGTTGCCATAATAGCATGATTACCATGAGGCTAGCTGCTTATGTGATATAACTGCTTGAATGCCTGTGGATGGAGGTTGAATTACCTAAATTGGAATAATGCATTGAAACTGTGAGTTTTAAGCCTACTAGATAGTGGCAAAATCATCTTTTCTAAAGCCCACTCGAGGGCGGCAAAACCTACATTTTAGCCTACTTACGAGTAGCAAACCATTTTCAAAACAAACATGAAATGTTTTGTTCCAATTTAGGCGATTTGGTCTATACTTGTTTGCTGTGCGCATAACATAGTAATTCTAGGCAAATAACCGGAATAAGAACACATAACGTTTTCAAAAATGGATATCATGGTTAGTAGAGGCCGGTCTTCGGACCGGGCGAGAGGGGGTGCTCATAGCTGACCTTCCCCAATCGTACCCAAGTTCCCGAGCCGAGGCAACTTTGGTGATGACGGACACGTGGCCTTTGGCACCGAGTCAGGGTTTCCTAAATTTCCCAAAATAAAATATTTAGGTGGCGACTCTGTATCTGGCAAAGCAGTCCATGTTTGGCACTTCTTTCAAAAATCTGTTTTCTCAAAACGATTTGCCGGATTTGGACTCTTTGGTTCAGATTTAGAACCGTGACAAATTGAGTCCGAACTGTAACCCGTGAGTTCCCTCGCGAGCATGTTACAGTTTCTGGCGACTCTGCTGGGGATTTTAGAGAGCTTGACTCGAACTCGTGATATCCTGTTTTGATTTCATTTATGTGTTTCTTTGCATTGCATGTGCATTGGTGCGCCTAGGACACCGTGTTTGCCATCTGCCATTCCTGAACGGTTTGCTGGAGGCTTGTCTTGTCAAGGCATGACCATAAGGCTGACCGGTTATGGGCTCTGACAACATGGGAACACAAACCCCGGTTTTACCGGGGCACCCTTTTGACCATTCGACCTAGTGCATATCGGAATCCATAGTGACCATTCCAAACTAGGACAGGTTGCTTACCCGATGATAGGTTGTTTGAAACCATTGTGTGCGTAGTGAAACCCTAGCTCCTGACAAAATAGGACAGGGAAACCCTACCCCAACATAGGGGTGTATTGGCTCTCCTTTACCTGCTATGTGCTTTTAGAGTGTATCTCTACAGGAATGCATATACCAGTTTGCGAGTCTGGGTATCCGGCCTGCGGGCACCAGTATCAGATATTTTGAAAATTAGTTATATCTGCGGGTATCAGATTCAGATTTGGGGCAGTGATTTCGGCGAACAGTGATCAGTAATAGAATACAGTCATTCAACTGTGCTCATATCTGTTTCGATGAAATCAGGCTGAGATGTTGTCTGTTTTCTCTTTTGCTAGGTAGTCCTGGAACTATAGCTTCAGAAGGCTCCACTATCCCCCAGGTACATTGGACTTGTGCTGATAGACTTCGTCGGGTCAGAGATTCAGTTCAAGGGCAATCAGTGTTCCTTTGCCAGAGGCAGGGTAAAAACGCCAGTCAGGCACAGATCATCAGTTCAACAGTCTTCGGATCAACGGTCATTATCCATCTCACATGTGCGCAGTCGGGTTGAGATATCTGTTTTTTTCTCAAGGAGATATACCGATAGATCAGTTAGATCAGGCCAATATGACGGGAATAGAGGAGATGATGCGTCAACTCCAAGAAAGTATGAAACTCATGCAGCAGGACGCTGCCCGCCAAGCGGAGTTTACCAAGCAACAGGCCGTAGTCATGGCCCAGCAGGCAGAGCTAATCACCAGGTTACAACAGCAAGCCGGAGCATCTGCTTCGCATCAAGCTCCTCCCCCACCAGGAGCTCCAACACCCGGAGAGACACCAAATGTCCAGGCAGATACAGACATTCCAACAGGGCCGGCTTCGCCCCCAATCTTACCCCAGCTATCTAAAGCGCCAACCAACCTACCGGACTCCCCCTTTGAGTTCGAGACAGATCCCACAGCATCGAAGTTGAGCAAACTCGAAAAGTTGTTCAAGAGATCCCAGGGAGTCAAGACCATCCCTGACATTGAGGACGGGTACACCGACGCAGCTGTGACACTGCCGGACAGGTTCAAGATGCCTCACATCGACCGTTTTGACGGGTCCGAAGATCCCATGGTCCACCTGAGTTTGTTTTCAGATGTTCTGCGCCCGATGGGCTTGACAAGATTACAGAAGCTCTCCCTTTTTGGCAGGACCCTGTCAGGTATTGCGGCCATCTGGTACGCCAAATTGGAGGATTTAGTGAAACGAAGCTGGGAGGAGATGGCTGAGGCCTTCGTCGCACAATATTCATACAATACCTAGATCGAGATCACAATCCGTGATCTCAAGACAACCAGGCAAGAGCCGAAAGAGGGCTTCTCTGACTTTGTAACCCGTTGGAGGGCCAAAGCTTCTTCGATGACCACCAGGCCGGTCGACAAGGACCAGATACAGATGATTGTGCGCAATCTCCAACCCAGGCTGATGCAGAAGATGATCGTCCTTCCCCTACCCACCTTTGCAGACCTCCATGAGATTGGGGTACAAATCGAGGACGCTATAAAGCAAGGCCTTATTGACCAGGAAAAAGAGCAGCCCAGGAGGGCGTTTGCCCGCAGTTCGAATGCGACCACCAGTGGTGATGCAGCTGCAAGATCTTCTGAAGTGGGCATGGTCACCAACACCACATCAAACAAAGCTACCCCATTCACCAGTGCGTCCGGAAGTAGCTCACAGAAAACCAAATATCCACCTCGAGTCAAGAGGGTTTTCACCCCACTTCATATGCCTTTGTCGAAGGCTCTAGAGGTCTTAATCCGGAAAGGACATATGAAACCATTGGAACAACGGCCCCTACCCGATCCTATCCCTGCAAAGCATGACCAGACTAAATACTGTGCCTACCATCAACAAACCGATCATGACACCGACAGTTGCTTTCGTCTGTGCCATGATGTACAAGATTTGTTTGACAACGGGGTCATTGTTGCACCAGGTCCCGCAAAGTCTATCGGCACTTGATCAGTGAACTTGTGGGGATAATGTGATGTGATCGGGGGATGAACCACCTGCGGGCGGCGCTCAATTAACTCCAGATATGGTGGATGGCATGCACTGTTTTGAGCACATTCGCGAATGTTGTTAATTTGTACTTTCTGACTTGGGTATTGGGTCAGTCTTGTCATTTTGTATTAAGTCAGTCTTTTCATACTGAGTCAGTCGGGTCTGTCTTGTTGTATTGAGTCAGTCCTATTTTGTTAGAGTCAGGTGATTCCGGGAGTGTTACCTCGGACATCACTTGCTTGTTTTGTGTTTGTCTTTTCATTTTCTTTTGAGTCTGTTTCTGCTGGGAGCTGGTTACACCAACAGATCTGAATGGAACAGCGATGATTTTCACACTCTTGTGTTTGCTTCTGCCGTGTGCCAGTTGTGCCAGAAATCCTAAATGAGATGACAGTATTTGATTAAGAACTCTGTCTTTTCTGTGCCTTGAAGTCAATGTAATGACCTGAGTTTTTCAAAACTTTTTCAAACACTGTGGTGAAAACGAAGAGGAAGGAATTCCTCGGGATTTGCAAAAATTTGATCAACTGAGAGAAAGAGAGGCATGCTAAGCCCTTAATGAATGAAATCATGCTTGTTAGTGTGAGTACTGAGAAGGACCCTAGCTTTGATCCAGATTGGTTCTACACTGTCTTCAGCGCGAGCGATTTGTCGCTTTCTTAAAAACTTTCAAAAAATATTTTGCGCGGTCCTGCGAAGACCTGTGTGGAATCGCTCTTGAGATTGTGCAGCTTAGGATCGCTCTCAGCCTCGAGACTCGACCCCTCACTTTCAAACCTTGAACTGGGATTCAGAATGTTCAAACGGTCAACTACAATGTGAGGCCTGTGTGGCCAGATTTGAAGCAGCCCTCGAACAAGAGGCCAGGAAAGTCGGATCAAGAAGATCAGAAGAAGCTTGCCAAGCTAGAACAGAAGTACCCCTCGAACTAGGGGCAAAGGTGTCAGATGTGCTCGAAGAGCCGAAGATGAGTCCTCTTGCAAATCAACAGCCATTCTTCTAGATTCAGATGACTTCAGGATCTCAAAACTATTTGGCATGGACCAAGCTACACTTTTACCCTTTGAGAGGCTCGCTGGGCCGAAAACCCGGAAGGGCGACCCAGGCAAAAGTTAGAGCGGGACAAAAAATATACAAAAAAAATGCAAAAAGAAAAGAAAAACAAAAATGCAAAAACAAAAAAAAGGAAAAAAGAAAAAAAGAAAAAAGAAGAAAAAGAAAAGAAATGAAAAGAAAAGAAGAACAAAGCTCGCAAGGTCGAAAACTCGCGACAGGCGCCTTGGCAAAAGTTAGAGCATAAAAAGGAGAGGTTAAATACTTGAGTGTACCTTAACCCCGAACTATGTAAGGCTTGATTCCCATCTTTGGGATACGTAGGCAACTTCATTCTGAAGTCCAGCCACAAACACTTCCAAATTAATTGTATCCGTGTGATGGTTTTGATCATCTTTGCCTTCTCTGTATCCGAGAGTCTGGTTGTGTTCGTCGCTCTGAGGACTAACTACAAATACGCTGCGATGCTATCCAAACAAGGGGCAACTTTCCGTTGCCATTCAAAACGCCGCGGTGTCACTTCAAACAAGGGGCAACTTTCCGTTGCCATGCAGTGTCCTTCAGACAAGGGGCAATTTTCCATTGCTATGGGTCCGAGGTTGTGCATCTCAAGAGTAGGTTCCGTGCTCGTTGAGCAGTGGCCGTTTGCAAAAACAGTTTTTGAGAATTTTTACTGAGGTTGACTATTCTCTTGAAAATTATTCCATTTTTTTTCAAAAAACTGGACCATTTCTTGGACCCAAAAAGGGAAAATTTTCAGTGCTCATAGCCTGACTTGCATGATTTTAAATCAAAAATCGAACAAGCATGTTAATCTAACTTTTATGTTGGTCAAAATTGTTTTAAAATCAAAACAAAAAATGGTCAAAATGATGAATTAGGGGCACAGTTGAGTCAGGCTTCCTGTCTTTTCCCCGTCTCCAGCATACTTGCCAGAAAGGGCACAACTGAAGTCAACAACAAAATGCAGAAAGCTCTCTCATCCTCCGAGCAACGAGGTATCAAGCCAAGTGCGAAGCACGAACTGGAATGGATCAGGATGTTCCACTTCCTCATCTGGACAGATCTAACCACGTCCAAACTCCCTAGCAGAGCATCGTCAACCAATGTCAACTACAGATTTGCTACACACCCAGTTGTGGCGCAACCCCTCTGTGGGAAAGTTCACTGCTGTGTGCAGAAGAAAAAGAATCTAGCAGAATGCTAGGGGCAAGAGCCCGCAACTTCTTGTCTATCCACCAACCACTCTGGGGGAGGGATGAAAAATGAGAGATTGAAGAATAGAGAGATGTGCGCTGAGAGAAAAAGTGAGGAAAAGGGCTTTTTCAGAAAAACAGAGCTTGAGGGCCGAGTGATGTGAGAATCACAAATGAGAAAGGGTGGGAAATAATACCCGGTGCAACAGGCTCCCTGTGCACATTTGAGTCTTGTGTTTTGTTTTGTCTATCTTGATTCTTGTTTTGAGTCGTTTCGAGTGTCAATAGATGTGTTTAGGTTGTTTACCTTTTTGTTTTCCGTTGTTGAGTCGTGGTGTGCTGTGTTCAGTCGTAGGCTCAATACCCAGTCGAGAACTTATTCTCACCGTCAATTTCAAAAAAATCATCTTGTGCTCAGAGTGTTGTGCCATTCTCCACATTTGTGCAAAACAATATTTGTTCTTTCATGAAACCGCAGGGTTCAACCCAGGTCATGTGAGAACAGTAGAACCGGGACCTATCTGAAGCTATAATGGTTCCGGACTGCAAAGCAAAAGCAAAAGAGGAAAACGTCGGGTATCTGAGTTCGTTCCAACTTCAGTAAGTTCCGAGACTACATCCCGTGTGTACCTCTTCAGGCCTTGCCAATGCTCCGAAGTATGAGTGTACCTCTACCTCAAGCTCAAGATCAAGTCTGCTTCAAGCCAGAATAGTGTATCAATCACACCTCATTCCCTTAGTGTATCAATCACACTTCATTCACTCAGTGTATCTAACACACCTTATTTGCCTTAAGTGTATCAATTACACTTCATTCACTTAGTGTATCAATCACACTTCATTCACTCAGTGTATCTGACACACTTTATTTGCCTTAGTGTATCAATCACACTTCATTCACTTTGTGTATCTATCACACCATTCTTCTCTTCATATCACAAGTTTACTTTAGTGTATCCATCACACCTCATTCACTCTGTTTGCCTCATGTATCTGTCACATGTTTATTTAGTGTATCAATCACACTCTCTTCACTTAGTGTATCTATCACCCACATTTTCATTTTGTGTATCTATCACGCACATATTCACTTTTGTATATCTATTACACTCTCACTCAGTGTATCAATCACACTTCACTCATTTTGTGCATCTATCACACACATTCTCGTTTTCTGTATCACACTTCATTGATTTAGTATATCCATCATACTTGTTCACTAAGTGCATCTATCACACTTTGTGTTCACCTTCAGTAGATCAATCATACTCTGTTCACTAAGTGCATCTATCACACTTCGTGTTCACTTTTAGTATATCCATCATACTCCTGTTCACTAAGTGCATCTATCACACTTTGTGTTCACCTTTAGTATATCAATCATACTTGTTCACTAAGTGCATCTATCACACTTTGTGTTCACCTTTAGTATATCAATCATACTTGTTCACTAAGTGCATCTATCACACTTCGTGTTCACCTTTAGTATATCAATCATACTTGTTCACTAAGTGCATCTATCACACTTTGTGTTCACCTTTAGTATATCAATCATACTTGTTCACTAAGTGCATCTATCACACTTTGTGTTCACCTTTAGTATATCAATCATACTTGTTCACTAAGTGCATCTATCACACTTCGTGTTCACATTCAGTATATCCATCATACTTGTTCACTAAGTGCATCTATCACACTTCGTGTTCACATTCAGTATATCCATCATACTTGTTCACTAAGTGCATCTATCACACTTCGTGTTCACCTTTAGTATATCCATCATACTTGTTCACTAAGTGCATCTATCACACTTCGTGTTCACATTTAGTATATCAATCATACTTTGTTCACTAAGTGCATCGATCACACTTCGTGTTCACCTATTGTGTATCCATCACACTTGTTCACTTAGTGCATCTATCACACTTTGTGTTTGCCTTTTGTGTATCCATCACGCTTTGCTCACTTCATTCATCTTGTGTATCCATCACACTTTGCTTCATACAGTGTATCCATCACACACTTTTACTTTGTGTATCAATCACACGCTCGCTTTGTGTATCAATCACACACTTTCGCTTTGTGTATCAATCACGCGCTCGCTTTGTGTATGAATCACACACTTTCTCTTTGTGCATCTATCACACTATGCTCATCTTGTGTATCCATCACACTGCGCTCACCTTGTGTATCCATCACGTTTTGCTTCATATAGTGTATCCATCACACTCGCTTCACTTTGTGTATCTACCACACACGTTCGCTTTTTGTATCTATCACATGCCCTCTTTGTGTATCCACTACACACATTTGCTTAGTGTATCCATCACACTCGTTTTGCTTTGTGTATCAACCACACTTTATTCATATAGTGTATCCATCACACTCTCTTCACTTTTGTGTATCCATCACACATGTTTGTCCACTTAGTGTATCTATCACGCTTTGTTCGCTTTTGTGTATCTAACGCACATGTTCGTGAGAATTGCATAATTCTCTTACATCCTTTCTTCATCGTAGTGTAGTTTGGTGTATGCTAGCTTAAAACTGTTGCATGTGTGCTTCGTTACAGCTTTCTTTGCATAATCATAAGTTATGCTCGGCTTTGTGCATTGTCAGTTGCATCTTGCCCCTGCCTTCGGGCGCATATCTTTTCTGTAGCTTGTATGCGTGTCTAAGTCTTCGGCCTTGTCAAAAATGGGTCGTCTCTGGGCTTTGACACTCACTCCCGTCATTGTTATGACTTTCGAGTTCTGTCAAAGAGGGGCAACTGTAGACACCCCATTTTTGACCGTCCTCAAGACTTGGACGTCACCGTTTGAACACTCGGTGATCATCCCTGTTCGTGTTCGTCTCGAGTTCTCGGAGGTTTCGGCTACGCGCCTTGCCTCAAGACCTCTTGACTTGTGTTTTTGCTTCTGAGGGCAGGGAATGGCTTTTTGGCCACCCCAGCACCTCACCGGCCATGGCTTGAGGCCACTGGCCCTCTTTTCTTGCCACCGGCCATTGGTGATGGCCGGTCGGCACTTTGTTTGGTCGGCCGACCATTAATTTGGCCGATCGACTCCTTTTCTGGCCGAGACCACTTCTTGGGGAGGCTTTACCCTTTTGAACCCCCTGTTTTAGCTTCTTGAGGAAGCTTGAACCTTTTGAACCCTTAGTTTTAGCTTCTTGAGGAAGCTTGAACCTTTCGAACCTTGGTTCTAGCTTCTCCAAGAAGCTTGAACCTTTTGAACCTTGGTTTTAGCTTCTCCAAGAAGCTTGACCCTTTTAGCTTCTCTAAGAAGCTTGACCTTTTTAGCTTCTCCAAGAAGCTTGAACCTTGTTAGCTTCTTGGAGAAGCTTGCACCTTTCTAGCTTCCAAGAGAAGCTTGCACCTCTTGAACCTTTTTCCTAGCTTCTCCAAGAAGCTTGGCTCTTTTGTCTAGCTTCTCCAAGAAGCTTGGCCTTCTTGGCCCTTTTGCTCCAAGCTTCTAAGAGAAGCTTGACCCCCTTGACCCTTTTTGTGTTAGCTTCTCTAAGAAGCTTAGCACCTTGTCTTGCTCTATATATAGAAAGCCTCTCCTTCCATTCAAGAGGTTCCAAGAAATTTGTCTAAGGCAAAAACCATACACTTCCCTCCATATCTCTACATTCCAAGCTCCAAAGTCCATAGTTCTTGGCCCCTTTGCACACCACCTCTCAACCACACCTCTCCATCATCCATCTAAGCTTCTTGGAGGCCATTTTTAGAGGCTAAGGAACTGATTTTTGGGACCAAAGGCTGCTGTCCACATTGGTCTACAAGGGTGAGCATCTAACCCTCTTTTATTCCCCGCTTTTGCACAAGCTTTTAGCCTATCTTGCTTGCTGTTTTGAGCTTTGTGTATAACATAAAAAAGTTTTGTTTTTTTGTGTTTAAGATACTTCATTAAGGTCACTTTTCTGTTTGGGGTCGTTTACCCCCTCTTAGGCCTTGTTTGGCCCCCATTTTGTGCTATTTTTGGTGAACTTCGGGACCACCTTGTTTGGGCCTCCTCACCACTGAAATCTTGAGGGATTTCAGTGGTGAGGATGGTGGTTTAAGGTCCTAATAAGGAGAGGGCCACCCCCTCTCCTTGTTGTCTTCAAAAAGTCCCATTTTAGCCTCATGTGTGAGCACCATTTTTAAGTGCATGTTGGCCATGTCTTAAGTGTTATTTGGTAATATTTTGCCATGTGTTACCTCTGTTTTTACTTGGTTTAGACACCCCATGCATGCTTAGCATACTTGTCTTGTAATGCCATGAAATTGCCTTAACATGCTTTGTGCTTTGAGCCTTGTTTCTAGCATGATTTTGGCTTAGCTTTGTGAAGCTTTTATGCATATTTTGGCATGCTTAAGGTCTGTTTTTGGTTGCTTAGGCCATCTAGGGCTTGCTTTGTATAGCTACCATGCAACCTCTCTTGTATGCCTTGAGTATTGACCCCTCTAGCATGCTTTACTTGCTTCATTTCATTGGTTTGGAACCACTTATCATGTCATTTCAGTCCTCATGGTATGCTTGTATGCTTGCATTTGATGCTCCTTTAATAGTTTATAAGGTTGTCATCTTGTGCTCCATGTTTAGGCCCTTGTGCATGCATGCTTGTGTGTCTGTTTTCATGCTTTTGTTGCATCATTTTGGCCACTGTTTTGAGCCTACTTGAGGGCTGTCCACTTTGGTTCAAGACCATCCTAGCATGTTGTTGCGTGCTTGCCTTCTATGTTGTTGCATATTTGGCCTTGTTCCATGTTTGTTACATTGCATTTTGCATGTTTGACACATTGCACATTTGCACACTTAGCCTCCATGCCTAGGTTGCATTGTATAGAGCATGCATGCTTTGCCTCTTGAATTGAGTATGATAGAGGTTGGGCTTTATGTGTTTATTTGGTTTGCATATCATTTGAAATCAAAATGCACAACTTGGTTTCTTGGGCCATCACGCATTGAAATGCGCGATTGGTGGTCCGAGAATCAAAGAACATACCCCTTTGAGTCACAAACATGATAAGGGATGTGTCGGTGCACACATTTGCTTGAAATGCATTGCCATGCCTTGTTTTGCCCTCTGCTGCTGTCAAAACAGGTTCTGCAGGAAGACTTGGCCGGCCGGCCATCTCCAGTGCCGACCGGCCATCCATCAGTGGCCGATGGCTTAATTTGTGGCCGATAACCATTTCCCTTGGCCGGTGGCCATTCCTCTCAGCCGATGGTGTTCCACAGTGTCCATGGAGCATACCTTGGTAATTGTGCAATTTTCAGAGGAGCAGAGCAGGGAAAACAGAGGCAAACTTGTGCATGGCGGTGGATTTCCGAGCAAACCCGAACACGCATGCATTGGACCCTCTTCCCGAGGCCTTTACTGCTTTCTTAGCTTAGTTAATTTGCTTAATTAATTAGGTGGTCTGTAATAATTAATTAGCTGGTAGGTTAATTAATTTGTATTATTCTTTTGGTCCCTCCGAGCGAGGGCGAATTTGTAATAAGTGTGGGTGCGTGTGTGCATGTCTTCCAACCCCCACTTCTTTCTCCCTTTTACTTACCTGCTTTTGATGGTTAGTATTAGGGCATATTTAAATTAGCATACCTTATGCTATGCATGCGTGCATCCATACATTTGTCTTACATGTATCGGGCTCGGCACATCATGCTAACTGCAGTTGTATTTCAATTCCAAATTGAGTACTTGTTAATCGCAGCATTTCACATGTCATTGTAGATTGGCCGAGCCTATTCTAGTAACATTCTGTATGTGATGCATTAGCCATTTTTAACATGAACTAGGATCATGCATGATTACTAACTAGTTTCTGTTTTGGCACGGAGTACTAGGTAAGCTTTTTATGCTTTAGCATACCGCATGCGTGTGAGTGTTGCCATAATAGCATGATTACCATGAGGCTAGCTGCTTATGTGATATAACTGCTTGAATGCCTGTGGATGGAGGTTGAATTACCTAAATTGGAATAATGCATTGAAACTGTGAGTTTTAAGCCCACTAGATAGTGGCAAAATCATCTTTTCTAAAGCCCACTCGAGGGCGGCAAAACCTACATTTTAGCCTACTTACGAGTAGCAAACCATTTTCAAAACAAACATGAAATGTTTTGTTCCAATTTAGGCGATTTGGTCTATACTTGTTTGCTGTGCGCATAACATAGTAATTCTAGGCAAATAACCGGAATAAAAACACATAACGTTTTCAAAAATGGATATCATGGTTAGTAGAGGCCGGTCTTCAGACCGGGCGAGAGGGGGTGCTCATAGCTGACCTTCCCCAATCGTACCCAAGTTCCCGAGCTGAGGCAACTTTGGTGATGACGGACACGCGGCCTTTGGCACCGAGTCAGGGTTTCCTAAATTTCCCAAAATAAAATATTTAGGTGGCGACTCTGTATCTGGCAAAGCAGTCCATGTTTGGCACTTCTTTCAAAAATCTGTTTTCTCAAAACGATTTGTCGGATTTGGACTCTTTGGTTCAGATTTAGAACCGTGACAAATTGAGTCCGAACTGTAACCCGTGAGTTCCCTCACGGGCATGTTACAAGTACTTATCCAACATGGCTTGAAACCAAATAGGTGACTCAAAAGTAAGTTTGTAAAAGGTTAGCTCAGTGGAAGAATCTGCAGAAGAAGTAGAGACAGTAAAACATAACGGCTTGGTTTTGGATCTGGTTTTCATAAGATGAATGTTAGTAGAAGAAGGAGGAGGGAGTGGTAAAAAAACTGCAACATAGTGAATAGGTATAAGAGAAAACTGATGCTGTAATAACCCGACCCTCTCATATGCTTAAATCCCTCGTTAGATGGGTGATTATATGCATATTTATATATTTGATATGAAATTCCATATTTTAATGTGTGAATTACATGTTTATGGAACTATATCTGTCGGTTATAAAAACATCTATTGAAATTGCAACCTATGGATTAAAATTGGAAGCCTTAGATGCGCGATAATTGGAAATTGAATTTACAGTTACGATGAGCATGATTTTTACGACATAATATGAAATTTTGTAAAAATTTGATTCATAATGATTTAATTGACTTTATTTGGTTAATTTTCTTAATTTAGCTCACTTTAGCTAAAAAGTGATATATACTTAAGTCTTAGTTGAGGCTTAGACCCATCAAAAACAGAAAATACCTTCTGGGAGGATCTTTAGAGAAGGAAAGAAGAGAAAAGATGAGAGGGGAAAGAGAACTCAACTTAGGGTTTAGAGATTGAAGAATTGAAGAGGGGATTTAAGGAATTTAGCTCAAGGTATGTTTTACTCATCAAGAATACTTTATATCTTTCCCCAAATGTTTAGAATCAAGACTTAAAATGAAGTTTTGGCACTTATGGAATTAGGGTTTAAAAGTTATGAACTTGACTAAGCAAATCTCATGAAAGTGAACATGTGATCTTTACATTGTGTTTGCTTTATAAGTTGATTCCTTTATTTTGAGTTTGATTTGAGTTGGATTATGTGAAATTGCTATTTAATCTCCTCTCTTGCATGCCTTGAGTTCATGTGTATATGTGTACATATATGAAAAAGATGAAGTAATGAAGGAAATATGAGGAGTAAGGTTTGATATGCCAAATAAAAGGAAGTTGGTATTTATCTAAGCTTGAGATTTACATGTATTGTGTTCACATGTTATAATTTTGAAGTTGTATTGCTTGATTTGTGCCATAGAAATGCCTTAGTAAACTTGAATTTGTTAGATTTTTCGGACCGCACAAACAGAGCCAGAATCGCATGTGTGGGGCTCATGGCCGCATGTGCGGGATGCACAGCCGCACGTGCGGAAAACAAGGGAGGCAGAGGTTGGCATTCTGAAATAAAGGCACGTGCGGAGACGCACGTGCGACAGACCTCTCCACACGTGCGGTGAGGGACCTTCGCACGTGCGGGAAGGGAATTTTTTTTGTTATTTTCTGATACCCTTTTTGACCTTCTAAACCTGTTAATATATATCTTTTATCCCTTTGAAATACTTAAAAATGAATAGAAAGTGAACGAAAAGAAAAAAATAAGGAAGACAAGAAGTGAAGAAAAGAATGCATCTGATGTGTAGGTCACTCGTCGGAAGAAATCATTGCACAACCAGATCACTGTGAGTAATAGTAGTGTAATGATATGTTATGCTTTGATATGTTTTGCTTATATGTTAAGAATGCATTGTTTTATGGAAGATGATATCACACTAGATCATAATGGTATATAAATTGGGCCTAAGGCTGTTCTGTTATTATTGGGCCTAACGCCGTTCTGTTATAATTGGGCCAGAGGCCATTCTATTATTATTAGGCTCGAGGCCATTTCAAAATGTGTTGATAAAAAGAACAAACATGCATTACGTATATATTCTGCAGGACACATGCTCATTTATATGTCTTCATACATTATTATTATTCACCGAGCCTGGCTCATTCCGTATTCATGCATGTTTTGTAGGCGGTCAGCTTGGATGCCAGCCCTAGGTCAACTTCAAGCGTCTTTTGAGGACTTATTTTGTCATGCCCAAAGTTAGTCTTTTACTTTTTAAGGAGTCTTTTTCATGCCACATTTTTGTTAAGTTCTTGGTGGCTTTTGTTAAACATTTTCTAATAGTTTGCAACTTTTGGGTTATTAACTCTTTGTATATATACATGATTTGGATTTGTCTTTGTTTGACCTGTACACTTAGATGTGAATCTGAATGATCCTAGCATATTTGCACTACTCAATAGACATTTTATTATTTAATTGCTCCCGTTTTGGGCCCCATTAGTGAATAAAATATTGTTGGAAATTTTGTTTGGAGGCCTAAGTGTAGGCCGGTCATGTCCTAAACTTTTAGGGGCAGGTTTGTGTTGGTATCAGAGCACGAGTAAATATCACACACACGTGTCCATTGAGTTATATGGAGTCTAAAAAAGACTTAGGCTACATGCATGATATTTCTCTACGTTGTGAATTTCCTATGAAAGATGACTAATGATCATACGCTTGTGTCTGTTTTGTGTGTATTATAACCCTTTGATATGTAGATCATGGTGAGGACAAGAATGGATGATATGGAAGACTTTACCTCCGCACGGCTTGATCGGTTGGAAATGATGATTGCAGACATGGCAAAAACTATGAGACATTAACAGGAACAACAACAACAACAACAACAACAACACCAACCACTCCCGCCATCAGTGCCTATACCACCACCAGTGGTGCAAGACCATCAAGCTGAGGACCGAACCATTGCCCTGACAAAAGAGTTTAAGAAGATGAAGCCAACGTCGTTTAAGGGAAGCATTGAACTAATGAAAGCCGAGGCATGGGTACTAGGTATAGAGAAGTTATTTGAAGTCTTTCCTTATACCGAGGCACAGAAAGTACAACATGCAGCTTTTACTCTCGAAGACGAAGCGCGGAGGTAGTGGATGCTCACTCGACATGAACATCGAGGTTTGACCTGGGCTCGATTTTTGGAGCTTTTCTATGATAAGTATTTTTCCCAGTGCATGCGAAATAAGAAAGTAACAGAATTTGGGACTCTAAGGCAAGGGAATAAGATGGTGGCAGAGTATGAAGCCCAATTCTTCGAGTTAGCCCATTTTGCACCGCACATGGTGGATACAGACTACAAGAAACCAAAAAAGTTTGAAGGAGGACTCCGGAACGCTATTTTGGATCGAATTAACGTGTTGAAATTGCCTACCTATGTTGATGTGTTAGAAAGGGCGATAGTGGCTAAAGGTAATATAGTTTCTCAAAATCGGATCTCTGAGTTTAGGTGGAAGAGATAGAATGCGCAAGCACCAACGGGATCAGCAGCATCACAAAACAAGAAATCGAACTTGGGAACTTCTAGCACTTTCGCTTCTACTCATGAATCAGCACCAGCTTGTCTAGATTATGGGAAGAAGCATCGCGGGACTTGTTATCGGGTAACTGGGGCTTGCTTCAACTGTGGAAAGACGGGACAATTAGTAAGAGATTACCCTCAGAGAGACCGCAAAAATGGGAACAGAACTACTACAAGTTCAACCGACTTAACTCCAGCTCCAACTACAAAGACTGCTACAAGACCCAACAATACCAGAGACAATGCTAGACAGGGAAGAGTATTTGCTCTCATTCCTGGTGATGTGTAGAATACTGAAGTTGTGGTGTCAGGTACATTCCCTATCGATGGTCACTTCGCTCATGTATTATTTGATTTGGGTTCTACCCATTCTTTTGTGTCCGGAACCTTTGCTAGTAAATTGAATAGACCTAAGGAATCGTTGCATTATGTGTTATGTGTTTCTTCACCATCGGGGGACTGTATGTTATGTACATCTATTTATCCTGCTTGTGAGATCATCATTGGGGATGTTCAGTTATATGCCGATTTGTTGCCACTTGACATGGCTTACTTTGATATAGTTTTAGGAATGGATTAGCTAAGTAAATATCATGTGACTATTGAGTGTACGTCTAAGCAAGTCATATTTCGACCTCCGAGACAATCTAAATTTATTGTTATGGGACATGGGGTGATTCCACCGCCATACTTGATCTCCGCCATGAAAGCATGTAAGCTATTACAAAAGGGTTGTCAAGGGTATTTATATAGTATTTTGACTGGGCAACCAGCGGATATGTGCATTGATAATATTCAAGTTGTCCGTGAATTTCCGAATGTTTTTCCAGAGGAGTTGCTAGGAGAGTTAGTGGACCGTGAAATTGAATTCGTAATTGATATAGTACCGAGAACCCAACCAATTTCAAAAGCTCCATATAGAATGTCACCGGCAGAAATGAAAGAGTTAAAGATACAGTTGCAAGACCTGCTTGATAAAGGATTTATTCATCCGAGTACTTCTCGTTAGGATGCACCAGTTCTTTTTGTTAAGAAAAAAGATGGGACACTTTGGTTATGTGTTGACTACTAGGAGCTCAATCAGTGACTGTAAAGAACAAGTATCCTTTGCCTAGGATCAATGACCTATTTGATCAACTTCAAGGTGCACAAGTCTTTTTGAAAATAGATTTGCAATCTGAATATAATCAATTAAAGGTAAAAGCCGTAGACATTGAGAAGACTGCTTTCCGCACCTGGTATGAACATTATGAATTTTTGGTTATGCCGTTTGGGGTTACTAATGCACCGGCGACCTTCATGGATTTAATGAACCGTGTTTTTAAACCATACCTGGATGACTTTGTGGTAGTGTTTATTGATGACATACTCATCTATTCCAAAAGCACTGAAGCTCTTGAGAATCAATTACGATCAATTCTCCAGACACTAAGAGAGAAGAAATTGTATGCAAAATTAAAGAAGTGCGAGTTTTGGTTACAAGAAATGGTGTTCTTGGGACATGTAATCAATAAGGAGGGTGTTTCCGTTGATCCACAAAAGATAGAAACCATTGTGAATTGGCCAACTCTGACAAATGTGATAGAGATACATAGTTTCTTGGGTTTAGCCGGATACTATCGAAGGTTTGTTTAAGACTTTTCCAAGATTGCTGTAACAACCCCGACCTCTAATTAACGTTAATTCATGATTAAATAAGCCTAATCAGTAATTAAGGTGAAATTCTGAATTAATTGCATATGTGTCGCATTATTTGTAATTATATTTGTCTATTGTAGGAATATCTATTCATGATTCTGTTTGGTTCTGTGAATTAAAGGCCTTATCGGCATCTGATTGTGAAATTGACTTGATTTATGTATTGTTTAGGATTTTTAGAACATTATGGTAGGTTTAATTAAAATTCGATTCGGAACAATTAAATTAGAATAATTAATGTCAACTAATTAGCCAACTCCTAATTAAGCCTATATAAGGCACCTATTGTTCCTCCACTCATTCTTTTTCTTCATTTCAACACATCTTTAAGCTTACACACAACCAACCGTGAGAGAGAAAGAGAGATCAAGGGTTGAGCTTGGAATCTAGGAGAGGAAGAAAGAATTGTAGTAAATTCAAGGTGTTGAACTTCGAAACTCTAACAATTGAACACCTAGCACACAATTGAGCTTCTAAGGTAAGGATTTCTACCTTTTAGTTGTAATTTAATGATTACTACATGAAATCAATTGAGAAAGGTAAATTAACATAAGAATTGAGTTGTGTAATGCAAGAATTGAACTTAGAGTGTTGACTATAGGAGTGTATCATGAATGCATGCATATATCATGGCATTTTGAGTATGTTTCTAAAGAATTTTCACATGCATGTGTCTATCTTGACTTGGTTTTGAGAATTCATCACATTTCTTACCATTTGACCTTAATTGATCATGCTTTGGAAAGCCTAAGTTCAAAGTAATTCATGCATGTCATGTTCATGGCATATTCATAAATTTCAAGTTGACTTTTGAACAATTGGCATGCTATTGGGCCTTGATTTTACGAAATGGTTTTGAATTCAAGATGTTTTCCAAGTTTAGACATGTTTTCTGAAGTTTTGGGGCCCAAAGGTTGAGTTTGAATCATTGAATTCGAGTTTTGCAGCTTGGAGGTGAATCTGGAAATTTCAGAATTTGACCTCCCACTCGAGCGACAAAACTTGCACTCAAGCGACCACTCTGTGAACTTGCACTTCGTGCTCAAGCGACCAGAAGTTCGCTCAAGCGAGAAATGCAAGCTCCCAGAAGTTTTCACATTTTGCAGACCGCTTGAGCAACAAGAGTTGCGCTCGAGCGGGGACCTCAGTCTCACGCTCGAGCGACCGTCGAGCGGCCATCGAGCGGAGAATTCACACAACTAGTACTTTTTCAGAGCTTGCAGATCGCTCGAACGAAGGAGTTGCGCTCGAGTGGCCCCTCATATGTTTGCATGTCCGCTTAAGCGAGGGAAGTTGCGCTTGAGCGTGACCCCTGTTTTTAGTAAGTTTTGTTAAGAGTTCCAAAGTGCATTTTGGCATCCACATTGTATCCTAGGCATTCCTAGGCTGTGATTAAGACCCAACAAGGAGTTAAAACCTAGAAACACACTAAGAACAAAATGAAAGAAGTTAAGTACCAACTGAGTGTGTGTTTCATTACGTGTTTATGTTATGTGTGTGTAGGTCATGCGCCACAAGTTATCTGATTTGTCTGTTCTGCAAGTGGAGCCATCTGTGAGTAATAACTTAGTAAAGCTATGTTCAAATTTATTTTCTGTATGATGGAATATAATTTGTTTTATGAAATGTTATATTCAGTACAATGAATGAATTCCCAATTTCTGACAAGTATTCGTGGCATCCTTAGCACAAGACCATTGCCCGGGGGTAATAATATCGTGGTCTATAAGCACAAGGCCCTTGCCCAGGGGTAATAATACCGTGGCTCAAGTATATTACAAGTTCCCAGTACCGGACGTTCCTTATGGAATCGACAAGCATGATAACGCTAATGGATGTACCATGTATGATGAAGCATGAACTCTGATTTCTGTATGTAGTTTGAACAAGAATATGAATATAAATCTATTTCTGATATGAACTCTGATTTCTGAATTTGTTATGGACATCATTCATTCAAACCCCGTTACTCTCTTATTATTCACTGGGATTCCGCTCACTATTTATATTATGTATGTAGGTGAGCAGACAAGTGACCAGGCCTAAGTTGCTGCCTGGAGTGTTTTTGAGTCAGCCAACCATTGTGCCTCCCAGGGAGGTTCCTTTTTGAGAAGTCAAGTTTTGTGAACCTGTTGAACATGTTTTGTTGTTTGTATTTGCTTATCTGTACGCTGGGCTAAGTCCCTCATGACATTATATGTATGGTGATAAAGTTTTATGGAAATTTGACATTATATAAGTTCAAACCTTATCTGTCTCATGTATGTCTATACAGCTCTATGGACCTTGTATTTTGTATAATTGCTTCTGTAGCCCTTTATATTATGTTATTCTGTTAAGAGGCCCTTGGTAATCTCAGGATTACTAGCTGGTTACGTAGCTAAATCTAAAGGGGTGGGTTTGGGTCATGACAATTGCAGTGCCGCTTACCTAATTGACCCAAAAGGGTGTACCATTCGAGTGGACAGAACAAAGGGAAGTTGCCTTTTAGGAGTTGAAAACAAGGTTAACTACAGCACCAGTTCTTGCTCTACTATCCGGTACCGAGGGGTTTGTTATCTACAGTGACGCCTCTTACAAGGGATTGGGCTGTGTACTCATGCAGAATGAAAGGGTCATTGCCTATGCTTCTTGCCAACTCAAGCCTCATGAAAGAAATTATCCTACATACGACTTAAAGCTAGCCGCTGTGGTGTTTGCTTTGAAGATATAGTGACATTATCTGTATGGTACCACATGTGAGGTTTACACCGACCATAAGAGTTTGAAGTACTTCTTTACCCAGAAGGAGTTAAATATGAGATAAAGACGGTAGTTAGAGCTTATCAAGGATTATGACCTACAAATCCACTACCACCCTAGCAAAGCTAATACAGTTGCAGATGCTCTTAGCCGAAAAGGTATAGGGAATTTGGCAAGCTTACTTACGGGGCGGAAAGAGTTGTTACTTGATTTGGAAAGACTGGATATGGAAATTGTGTTACGTGGTCAAGATGCGGTATTAGCAGCAATGTCAGCTCAACCGGCACTTATTGAAGAAATCAAGCAACGACAAGTAGAAGATGAGTATTTAAAGAAAGTTTGTAATGAGATGAAAATAAGGCCAAGGCCTGGGTTTACCTTTGAAGATTCAGTGGTGAAGTTCAAGGACAGATTGTGTGCCCTAAATGTTACAAAAATCAAAGGAAGAATTATGGAGGAAGCACATTGTAACAAGCCCGCGGGGGACCTCGCTACAGCTCGGACTCGATTTGTGTCACGGTTCTTAATCTTGAACCAAAGAGTCCAAATCCGGCAAATCGTTTTGGAAAACAGATTTTTTTGAAAGAAGTGCCAAACATGGACTGCTTTGCCAGATACAGAGTCGCCACCTAAATGTTTTTTTATGGGAAATTTAGGAAACCCTGACTCGGTGCCAAAGGCCACGTGTCCGTCATCACCAAAGTTGCCTCGGCTCGGGAACTTGGGTACGATTGGGGAAGGTCACTTCGTAAGCACCCCCGCTCGCCCGGTCAAAGACCGGCCTCTACTAACCATGATATCTGATTTTGAAAACATTGTGAGTTCTTATTCCGGTTATTAGCCTAGGTTACTATGTGATGCGCACAGCATACAAGTATAGACTGGATCGCCTGAATTGGAACAAAAACACTTCATGCTTGTTTGTTTGAAAATGGTTTGATGGTGCTACCCGCAGGTAGGCTAAGACGCGGATTTGCCACCCTCAGGTGGGCTTAGAAAACATGATTTTGCCACTATCTAGTGGGCTTAAAACAAACATTTGATGAATTGTCCCACTCCAAGTAACCCAACCTCCACCCACAGGCATTCAAGGCAGTTATATCACATAAGCACATAGCCTCATGGTAAGCATGCTATTCATGGCAGTCACTCACACGCATGCAAGGATGCTAAAGCATAAAACTCACCGAGTACTCCAAGTCAAAACAGAAAACTGATTAGAAATCATGCATGATCCTAATTATACAGTAATGCCTAATGCAACACATGCAAAAATGCAACTATGGCAGGCTCGGCTTTTCTAAACATGGCATATGAAATGCTACAGCTATCACGTATTCAACTTGGAATTAAAATACAAATGCAGTTTGTATGATGCGCCGAGCCCGGTGCGTGCAAAACAGATGAATGATGCAAACATGCTGTCATACTGTATGCTAATTGAAATATGCCCTATATCTAACCATCATAAGTAGATAAATAAAAGGGAAGAAAGACGTGGGGTTGGAAGACATACATCACACTCACCCACACTTATTACAGTTTTGCCCTCGCGTAGAGGGTCCGAATAATAATACAGTCCGAAATAAAAGAATAATACAGTCCGAAATATACAGTCCGAATATTATACAAATTCCTAATTAATTAACAAATTAAACTAAGAAAGCTGTAAACTGGCATGCAAGCCAGGGGCTGCCTCGATTCTGATGAATGATGTATGCTGGGCTGCTTTGCGCGGAAATCCACTGGGATGCCCCGAGTAGCCTTTGTTTGCAATATTCCTCGAAATGCGCGCCCGACTCTGACAAGTTGCTGATTCTCGGT
Source organism: Camellia japonica (assembly GCA_030407325.1). Classification (NCBI taxonomy): domain Eukaryota; kingdom Viridiplantae; phylum Streptophyta; class Magnoliopsida; order Ericales; family Theaceae; genus Camellia; species Camellia japonica. The sequence goes on from JAPPVO010000031.1 coordinate 68,044,328, forward strand.
ATGCTGCAACAGAGAGCAGGAAAGGGGCATAGCAATGTATTTCACAGATATATGCATGCCTCGATCCTCGTGCCACCAATCACGCATAACGATGCATGATGGCCGAGGAGTCGGATTGCACAACTCAATATGGGATGAATGCAGATGAATGCTACAACAAAACCTAACTCCATCATGGGTAATCCGGAGTGTCGGTGACTTGGGAATTGAGACCCGTTCCGTCACTCGGAGTACAAAACGCGCCTCGTTTCCCGTGCCCGGGCTAACTCTTATCCCGAACACGATGCAATATGCATGATATGCATGAAATGTAGCTGATATGCAACCCTAACATGCTCAATGCTATGAAAATGAGATGTCTCGAAATGCGTGCACGCGGGCACGCAAACCGAGGCGATAATCCTAAGGCATAAAATGGCATACACAATGCAATTGGACTTACACTAACACGAGTGGACCTCAGCCATACTCACATAAGAGGTCGTCGGATAAAAAAGAAGTGCCTCGAAATACGTGCCCACGGGTGCGCAAACCGAGGCGATGCATACGGAATGTAAAATGACATGAAAATGATATGTAATGAGGCTAAAATGAGATGTCTCAAAGTGCGTGCCCGCGGGCACGCAAACCGAGAAAATGGCATACGGAATGCAATGATGCGAAAATGGCATACAGAATGCAGAATGGACTTATACCAACATGAGAGGACCTCAGCCACTCTCACACGGGAGGCCGTCGGATGAAAATAAAGTGCCTCGAAATGTGTGCACACGGGCACGCAAACCGAGGTAATGGTACTAAAGCATGAAATGGCACTCCAAATGCAAATTGGACTTATACTAACATGAGAGAGCCTCAGCCACACTCACATAAGAGGCCAATGGATGAAAATGAGATGCCTCGAAATGCGTGCACACGGGCACACAAACCGAGGCGAGGGCCGTAAGGCGTGAAATGACATGGAAATAATATGCAAACATGCAAATGGAATTTCAGCACTTACAAATGATGCAAAACAGTCCCGAAAGGTGGGGAAATGATACCAAATGCCCGGAATGGTCTCGAAATGCGATAATAAGCACCCGGAATGGCCTATAGCCATACTAAACATGCATAATTGGTACATGACATGCAAAACAGTAGCAAGGCAGCCCCAAAAATAGCATTTTTACAGTACAAAACAAGGCGAAATAATGAGCATAGATAGGGCAACAATGGCATGCAAAAATGGGGCCAAGAGAGGGGTATTGAAGCAAGTGATGCATGCGATGCTCAAACTGAAAAGTACCCTTCTACAGCACTGATGAGGGACTAAAAATATGAACATTTTCAGTATATGACATCCCCCAAATCAGTATGCAACCATGCTAAAAATGCTATGCAAGATTGAGGATACATAGGGCTATAACATGAGGTACCCCAAACATTCATCAAACCAGAAAAGACCCTCAATGAAATATGTCAAGAAGATCAAAATATGGATATTTTCAGTACTGATGATGGCCGAAAACAGAAGCTAGATGAGCTTAAACAAACATGCAAAAATGGGGGTCAAAGAGGGGTTTAAAGACAAGTATAACATGGAGACCCCCAACAAGATTTATCCCTTCTACAATGTTGTAGAGGGACATAAAATAAGCTTAATCACAGTTCATGAAATGCTCCAAAACAGACTACATGTAGGTCAAACAAATCATGCAAATTTACGGTAAATATGAGAAATTATGAAGCAAGTGCATGATAGAGAGGCCAAAAAGGGTTGAGCCCTTCTTCAATGTTGAAGAGGGGCTCAAAATAGTCCCACTCACAGTTTACCTTATGCTCGAAAACAGATCACTCATAGGCTAGAAAAAGCATGCAAAAACAAGGGTAAAACATGGATTCAAAGCAACTTGCATATGGAGCATGAAAACAAGGTTGAGCCCTTCTTCAATGTTGAAGAGGGCCTCAAAATAAGTACAATATCAGTTCATGATATGCTCCAAATCAGATCACACATAGGCCAAATATTCAATGCAAAATAAAGGCATACGAGAGGATATTGAAACAAGTGCAAGATGGAGGGCTCAAACAGAGTTGAGCCCTTGAAAAAACATCAAGAATAGCTCAAAAGAGGACCACTTTCAGTATTGGTCGGAGTTCAAAACAGTGAGCAAGTAGGGTTAAGAAAAGAGGCAAGAAAATGGTGTAAAAGAGAGGGATTGAGGCTTACCCTTGAAGACCTTTCTTTCTTTGCTTCTTGACTTGAGAAATGTTGCTTCTAAGCCTCCAAGAACCTCTTCTTGTTGCTTGAAATGGAGTGGTGATGGTGATGCTTGATGATGATGAAGAAAATGGAACCAAACTTAAGAAGATCAAAGAGATGAGGGTGTGTTTTTGTTCTTTAGCTTGAGGCAAGGGTTTTTACTCTTGAGGGAGAGGGGGAGAGATGTATGCATGCAAGGGTTGTGTATGAAAGTCAAGGCAAAAGTGTAGCCTTAAGGGATTAAGTTCCCTTGCACCAAAAAATATCCCCCGAAATCAGATCTTTTGGGGGATACAGCTATACAGCTGTGAAACACACTTCCCAAGGAGCATGGCCGGCCTGGCACTTTTTCTGCAGGTGGCCGGCCGGCCACCCCCTATGGCCGGCCGGCCAAGGGGTAAAAATGAAGTGAAGATTTGCTGGCCGGCCACCACACATTGGTGGCCTCCCATGTGTGCTGAACAAGACCCTGTGGTTCAATTTTGACAACTCTAAAACAGGAGAGAGAATAGGCCAATTCAAAGAGGGGTTCAAAAGGTTCAATGAGAGTTACTGGCCGGCCATAGGTTTTTAGTGTCCTCCCATGTGTGTACATCACAAATATGTGGTTTTGGCTCGAAGAAAATGGCCCTAGGGTGGTCAACATTAGCCCGGAAGTGAGAAAAACGGGCGCCGGGGGGCGCTGGAAGAGCATAACAGGTTGTTTGGACAATTACTAGCCTCCCACCCTCCAGTGATCTTCCTTATGATAAAACAGAGGTACCTGCCAAAAATGAACAAAAACCGATGCAAAACGAATGCTCGGGGGCCAAAACACGCAGTTCGAGGTCCCGAAAATAGGCTGTAAGCACCGAAAGTGGCATTCGGCCACGAAGTGGGTATCTAAGACCCCGGTGTCCCTCGTTATGATAAAACAGAGGTACCTGCCAAAAATGAACAAAAACCGATGCAAAACGAATGCTCGGGGACCAAAACACGCAGTTCGGGGTCCCGAAAACCGGCCGTTAAGCACCGAAAGTGGTGTTTGGCCACGAAGTGGGTATCTAAGACCCCAGTGTCCCTCGAAAGGGAGTAAATGAGATGCATGCCAAAAATCGGAGGAATCGGAGATGGTTGGGTGGTCCTGAACCGAGGCACACGGCCTGACGGCTCCGAAAACCGGGAACCGGGCTCCGAAATGGGCAAAATGGCCTACGGCCACGAAATGTAGCCCACGGCCACTGGGAGATGGTCTACGGGACCTCTCCCTCCCCTCAGGAAAGAAAACAGAGAAAACCGAGTCTGGTTTGCAAACCGAGGCAAGGCACAGAAGAGAGTTCGGAAGTCCGGAGGCAGGGCGCACGGCCGCGACTCTGAGACTTCTGAACGAGCACGATATGCAACATCACCGAGCGCTCCATCGGTGACGTCTGAGTCTCAAGGTCGGTCAAAAATGGGGTGTCTACACACATATGTCTAAATTTTCCTTACATCCTGGTAGTATGAAAATGTACCAAGATTTGAAATAAAATTTTGGGTAGCCATGTATGAAGAAAGAAATTGCCGAGTTTGTTTGAAAATGTTTGCAATGTCAGCAAGTAAGAGCGGAGCACCAAAGACTAACAGGACTACTTCAACCTCTCCTAATTCCGGAGTGGAAATGGGAACATTTGACCATGGATTTTATTGTCGGCTTACCCCGAACACCCCGAGGTATGAATTCCATATGGGTTATCATTGATAAATTAACTAAATCTGCTTATTTCTTGCCCGTGAAAACTCTATATAATGCGGATAAACTTGTAACTGCGTATATGAATGAAATTGTGCGGCTACATGGTGTTCCAGTTTCAATTATATCCGATAGAGATCAAAAATTTGTCTCCAAATTTTGGCAGAGTTTACAAGATGCTATGGGAACAAAATTAAAATTCGGTACGGCATTCCACCCCCAAATCGATGGCCAGTCGTAGAGAACAATACAAACACTAGAAGATATGCTTCGAATGTGTGTCTTAGATTTCCAAGGGAGTTGGGAAGCGTATCTACCATTGGCAGAGTTTGCATACAACAATAGTTTCCACTCAAGTATAGGAATGGCACCATATGAAGCATTATACAGAAGGAAATGTCGCTCTCCAGTGTGTTAGACTGAAGTCGGCGATAGGTCATTACTTGGGTTGGAACTGGTACAACTAACTACGGAGAAAATTAAAACCATTCAACAAAGATTGAAAACCGCCCAAAGTAGGCAAAAGAATTATGTGGATCACTGACGAAGAGATTTGGAATTTGTGGTTGGTTATTATGTCTTTGTTAAAGTCACCCCGATGAAAGGACAGACAAGATTTGGCAAGAAAGGGAAATCAACACCCCGATATGTAGGTTCGTTTCAGATTTTGGAAATAGTGGGTCCGGTGGCTTATCTTGTTGCTCTACCACCGAGTATGGGAAAAATACATAACATTTTTCATGTATACATGTTACGGGGTTACCTCCAAGATCCGTCCCATATTATAGATTACCATCAAATTGTTTTGAATGATAACTTGATCTATAAAGAGAAACCGATTTAGATTTTAGATCGACAAGTGAAACAATTGTGGAACAAGACAATTCCAATGGTGAAAGTTGAATGGCAAGAACATTATGGGAATGAAGCCACTTGGGAAAGAGAAGAGGAAATGAGACAACGGTATCCAGAGTTATTTTCTACTTGAGGTAAACTAAGTTTGAGGGACCAAACTTCTTAAAGGGGGAAAGAGTGTAATAACCCGACTCTCTCATATACTTAAATCCCTCATTAGATGGGTGATTATATGTGTATTTATATGTTTGATGTGAAATTCCATGTTTTAATGTGTGAATTACATGTTTATGGAACTATATATGTCGGTTATCAGAACATCTGTTGAAATTGCAACCTTTGGATTGAAATTAGAAGCCTTAAAGGCGCGATAATCGGAAATTGACTTTACAGTTATGATGAGCATGATTTTTAGGACATAATATGAAGTTTTGTAAAAATTTGATTCATAATGATTTAATTGACTTTATTTGGTTAATTTTCTTAATTTAGCTCACTCTAGATAAAGAAGTGATATATACTTAAGTCTTAGTTGAGGCTTAGACCCATCAAAAACATAAAATACCTCCTGGGAGGAGCTTTAGAGAAGGAAAGAAAAGAAAAGAGGAGAGGGGAAAGAGAACTCAACCTAGGGTTTAGAGATTAAAGAATTAAATAGGGGATTCAAGGAATTTAGCTCAAGGTATGTTTAACTCATCAAGAATACTCTATATCTTTCCCCAAATGTTTAGAATCAAGACTTAAAATGAAGCTTTGGCACTCATGGAATTAGGGTTTATGAGTTATGAACTTGACTAAGCAAATCTCATGAAAGTGAACATGTGGTCTTTACATTTTGTTTGTTTTATGAGTTAATTCCTTCATTTTGAGTTTGATTTGAGTTGGATTATGTGAAATTGCTATTTAATCTCCTCTCTTGCATGCCTTGAGTTCATGTGTATATGTGTATATATGTATATATGTATATATATGAAAAAGATGAAGTAATGAAGGAAATATGAGGAGTAAGGTTTGATATGTCAAACAAAAGGAAGTTGGTATTTATCTAAGCTTGAGATTCACATGTATTTTGTTCATTTGTTATAATTTTGAAGTTGTATTGCTTGATTTGTGCCATAGAAATGCCTTAGTAAGCTTGAATTTGTTAGATTTTTCGGACTGCACAAACAGAGCCAAAACCGCACGTGCGGGGCTCATGGCCACACGTGCGGGATGCACAATCGTACGTACGAAAAACAAGGGAGGCAGAGGTTGGCATTCTGAAATAAAAGCACGTACGAGGCCACACATGCAGCCGACCTCTCCACATGTGCAGTAAGGGACCTCCGCACGTGCGGGAAGGGGAAAAATTTATGTTGTTTTCTGATACCCTTTTTGAACTTCTGAACCTGTTAATATGTATCTTTTATCCCTCTGAAATACTTAAAAATGAATAGAAAGTGAACGAAACGAAAGAATGAGGAAGACAAGAAACGAAAAAAAGAATACATTACTTTTTAATTTATGTGTGTGATGTGTAGGTCACTCGCCAGAAGAAATCATTGCACGACCGGTTCATTGTGAGTAATAGTAGTGTAACGATATGTCATGCTTATATGTTAAGAATGCATTGTTTTATGGAAGATGATATCACACTGGATCACAATGGTATATGAATTGGGCCTGAGGCCGTTCTGTTATTATTGGGCCTGAGGCCGTTCTGTTATTATTGGGTCCGAGGCCGTTCTGTTATCATTGGGCTCGAGGCTATTCTGTTATTATTGGGCCTGAGGCCGTTTCGAAATGTGTTGATAAAAAGAACATACATGCATTATGTACATATTCTGCAGGACACATGCTCATTTATATGTCTTCATACATTATTATTATTCACTGAGCCTGGCTTTTCCGTATTCATGTATGTTTTGTAGGTGGTCAGCTTGGAGGCCAGCTCTAAGTCAGCTTCAAGTGTCTTTTGAGGACTCATCTTGTTAAGCCCAAAATTGGAGTCTTTTACCTTTTAAGGAGTCCTTTTCATGCCACATTTTTGTTAAGTTCTTGGTGGCTTTTGTTAAACATTTTCTAACAGTTTGCAACTTTTAGGTCATTAAATCTTTGTATATACACATGATTTGGATTTGTCTTTGTTTGACCTGTACACGTAGATGTGAATCTAAATGATCCTGACATATTTGCACTACTTAATGGATATTCTATTATTTAATTGCTTCCATTTTGGGCCCCATTAGTGAATAAAATATTGTTGGAAATTTTGTTTGGAGGCTTAAGTGCAGGCTGGTCATGTCCTAAACTTTTAGGGGCAGGTTTGGGTCATGACAGATGCGGCAAAGCTGAGATGGACTACTGTGATAGGGTAGATGGGGATGGATGCGACTGTTCAAACTTATTTTGCAAGGTAAAGGTGGACTGAAGCTGTTGCTCAGACTAATGAGGCAGAGTAGATGTGGACGGATGATACAGAGTAAAGGGAGACTGCTGCTGCATAGAAGGAGAAGAAACAACTGACTGGGGCCGAGGCTGAGACATAAACGGAGGAGCAAGAGAAGATGAAGTAGGCCTAGGGGAAGGAGCCCAAAAAAAGTGTTATAAATTCGACAAAGAGGAAAGAGGTGCAAAAGGTATGGTAGAGATATGAAAAATATTTTCATGAAATCTGCCATGCCTATAAAGAAAAACCTGGCTTGTTTTGGGATTGAGACACTTGTAGCCTTTGGCTGAGGGGTGGTAACCAAGAAAAACACAAGGATCAAACTTATGAGCTAATTTGTGTGAGGAATAAGGCTTGAGCTAAAACATATGCAACCAAAGACCTTGAGGTGTGTGTAATCAAGTTTAGTATGAAAGAGTGGCTCAAATGGAGAGGAGTTAGAAAGAAAAGCACTAAAAAGTTTGTTAATGAGATATGTGGCTATAGCAATGACTTCAAACCAATAAGTAAGAGGAAGAGATGCATGATGCAAGAGAGAAATGGCAATTTCAAAAACATGCAAATGTTTTCTCTCTGCAACTCCATTTTGAGATGGAGTGTAAGAACAAGAAAATTGATGAAGGATGCCATTGGAATCATAAAAGCTTGCATGGATGAATTAATGTACTCTCTACCCCCATCAGACCTGAGGATCTTAAATGGAAAACCAAATTGCTTTTCAGCTAATGCTTTGAAAATCATGAACTTAGAGCATACCTCACTTTTGTAAGAAAAGGGATAAATCCAAGTAAATCTAGTATGATCATCAACAAACAACATATAATGTTTATAAGTACTGGTGGAACAATTAAAGGGTCCCTGAACATATGTATGAATCAAAGCTAATGGTGAAGCAACTTTATTGTTAGACAATTTGAAAGGTAGTCTGTGACACTTAGAAATGCTACAATCAATACATGTCAAATCATTTTTATTGAGAGAAGAAGACAATGGTAATTGAGGCTTAATCAACTGAAATTTGGCAAAAAGGGGATGTCCTAATCATCTATGCCATAGAGTAGCAGAAGATGCAGATGATGATACAACATAATTTGAAGCAGTGGAACTATGAAAAGCATGCGGAGAAGTGTGAGCCACAAGAAAATGATAAAGTCCATTAGCATGAAAACCTTTGTGAAGAATGGCTTCAGAGTGATTGTCTTTGATAGAAAATGAAGATTAGTCAAAAATAATAGAGCAGTTATTATCTTTGGCTAATTGTTGCACAGAAAGTTAATTAGAGTGCATAGTAGAAACATGAAAAACTTTCTTTAATTGAAAAGATTGATATTGTGTTGGAAGAATACCTTTCCCTGTGTTATGAATGGAAAGAGAAGAGCCATTACCAATGGTGATTTGATCATTTCCAGTATGAGGTTGATAGGAATTGAGATGATAAAGATCATTAGTAACATCATCGGATGCCGCAGAATCTAAGAACCAAGGACTCGAGACTTGAGATACAAAATCATCAGTGATAGAGATGAGATTGGCCTTGGGCTGATGTGGCACAGTAGAAGTAGAATGAAAAGCATAAGATGTTAATTGTGGTGATTGAGATGGTTGATATTGAGAATCAAGTCGATGCTAACACTCAAAGGCTGAGTGATTGGCTTTTTCCACAAATTTGACAGATTGTTCCAAAATTAGATCTATTGCGAGGCTGAGATCGACCACGAAAAAAGGAATATTTGTTACGGCTTGTTCTATTGCCACGAAGAGTGCTTCGTGAATCAGTTCGAGAAGAGCTTTGATTATCTCGATTATTATGATAGGAATTGAATCTTTGGATTCTTTTTGTGTGGCATTAGCAACTTGAAGATTAGAAGAATGTTTCAATTTTCCTTCAACATAAAGAGCCTCTGAACAAAGTAAGAAAAACAAATCTTCTATGGACATGCTCTCAGAACGAGCACGAATAGCAGTTTTGAGAGAGTTATACTCGCTAGGTAAGCCATTTAGAGTAATAAGGACAATATCTTCATCATCAACAAAGAAGGATGCAAGACTCAATTGATCAACAATAGTTTTGATATTGCTTAGATAGGTTTCCATTGAATCAGTGTTCTTTGAAATTGAATTTAACTTGTTCTTTAATTGATGAATATGAGAGCAAGAAAGAGAAGTGAAGCGTTTGTTGAGTGAAAACCAAACCTCAGAAATGGTTCGAAGATGAATCACATTTGTAAAAATTGTAGGTAAAAGTGTGGCTGCGATGCAGCTCAAGAGATAAGCATCAACCAAGCTCCATTGAATTGCATTTGCCATCTCTATTCTTGAAGAACTTTGAATCTAATTTGAAGGTCATGGACATGATCCATCGACAATCTTTAATAAATCCGTGGCACAATGAATGTTTAGCATTGTAGACACCCCATTTTTGACCGTCCTCAAGACTTGGACGTCACCGTTGGAACACTCGGTGATTATCCATGTTTGTGTTCGTTTGGAGTTCCCGGAGTTCTCGGCTGCGCGCGCCTTGCCTCAGGACCTCCGAACTCGACCGTTTGTGTTTGGTTTTGCACCAAACACTTGTGTTTTGCCTTGGGAGGGCAGGGAATGCTTTATGAGGCATCCCTACACACCACCGGCTGGGGCTAGAGGCCACCGGCTGGCTAGAGTTGCCATCGGCACTATATTGTGCCGGTCGGCACTATTTTGTGCCGGTCGGCACTCTTTTTGGCGAAATGACCATTTTGCCCTGCCGACCACTGTGCACTTGCTTTCTGAGATATTTTCAGACAGCTGTGTGCAATTTGCTTCCCCTCCATACACGTGTATGGAGGGATGAGCCCTTAGTTGCTTAGCTTGTAAGTCTTACAAGTTCTATAAGAGGAAGGCTCTTCCTCTTGGCTTAAGGTTGGATTCTTGAGAGTTTTCAGCCATTTTAGAGAGAAACCAAGCTCTGGTTTTAGGTTAGATCATATATCTATCTTATCTCTCTCCTTTCTTGCTTATTTAGTACACTAGGTGCCTTAGTTCACACTATTGCACACAAACACCTAGTGTCTCACCTTCTCCTTGCAACTGAGGTTCTAAGGGCTGGTTTTTAGTGTTCTTGACTGGTTTGGAGCTCAAGGGACCAACTACTCCAACCTTTGTGAAGAAAAGCTTCAAGGGTAAGAAACTTACTTTATTTACCCCATTTTTGCACTCCATTTTTGCTTGCTTTAAAACAGTTTTTGTGCTTGGTCTATAACACAAAAAAGTTCTGTTTTTTTACCCTCTTTGTTGTATATTAAGGGTGTTTTGTGGTTTGGGGAAGTTTGACCCCCTTTAGGCCTTGAAAAGGGCTCATTTTTGTGCTATTTTGGAGAGATCTGGGACTTGTGTGCTTGGACCTCTCCACCACTGAAATCTTGAGGGATTTCAGTGGTGGATATGGTGCCTTAAAGTCCTAGAAAGGGGAGGGCCACCCCCTCTCCTTGATGTCCTTGAAAAGGGCAAGTTTCGCTTCTTTATGTAGCTTCATGCTTGAGTGTGTGTTGAGCATGTTTGACTTGTTTTCCATGCTTATATTGCCATGTTATAACATGATCTCAAGTTGGTTTAGGTCTCTTATGCATGCCTAGCATAGTTGCCTTGTAATGCCTCTTTATGCCTTAACATGCCTAGGTTGTATGCCTTAGCTTCGAGCATGTTTTAAGCTTGCATTTGTGAAGCTTGTATGCTTATTTTGCCATGATTTAGCTCTGTCCATAGTTGCTTTGGTCAACCTCATCATGCATTACATAGCTCCTTTGCATTTGGCTTGTTGGCCTTGAGAGCATGTGAGTGTAGCATGACTTGCTTGCTTCATTTTCAATGATTTGAAACCATCTAACATGCCATTTCAGACCTTATGATGTGCTTGTTTGATTGCCTTGCATGCCTCTTCAATGCTTTAAAAGCTTATGTTAAATGCTTCATGTTTCGGTCATGTTGCACACTTTTGTGCTTGAGCCTCTTAGATGCCATCTAGGTGCTCCTTAGGCTTTGTTTAGGTCTGCTTGTGACCTGTTTTGAGTCCCCTTAGCCTTGTGAGGCTTGATAGACTCGGCCTTGGTTTAAGCCTTCATGGCTTGTTTCAAGACTTGGACCATTTGTTGCATGCTTTGGCTTGCTTTGTTGCATGATTTGGCATCATATTTTGCATGATTTTCAGAGCTTTACATGCATGCCAATTGTCCATGTTTAACTCACTTCAAGTGTGCTTGAATGTTGCTTGTTTATGCCTTGAGTTGGTACCTTAACATGTGTATGTGTGCAAGTGTGTTTGGCCCTCATAATTTAGCACTTTGGCCACTGATTTTAGGCCTTTTAGAGTTGCCTAATTCATGTATAAGTCCATCCCCCATTGGTTTGCATGATTGCTTGAATGCTTTGCATAAGTGCATCACATTGTTCACTTTGCATGATAGATAACATGCTTAGGGTTGCACCACATTTGCATGCATGTTAAGCCTCTTGAAATGAAGTATGATAGAGGTTTGAGCACCCTTGTTTGCTTGATTGCATTGCATGCATTTGAAATTAAAATTGCACTCTCAATTCTTCGGGCCATCATGCATGGAAATGCGTGATTGGTGGTCCGGGAACCGAGGCACACCCCCCTTTGAGTCAAAAGTATGATAAGGAGTGTGTTTGGTGCATACATGCCTTGAATTGCATTGCCATGCATTTTGTTGCCCTCTGCTGCTGTGAGTTGCAGGTTTTGCAGGCATTTTGTGCCGACCGGCACTATTTAGTGCCGACCGGCAGTGAATTGGCAGCCGATGGCTTCACTCAGTGCCGGTGGCCTCCCCCTTTAGCCGGTGGTGCTCTACCCCAGCCGGTGGTATTCCCCAGTGCCCTGAGAGGCACTCCTGGGATTTTGGTAACTTTCTGAGGAGGATAGCAGGGAAAACAGAGGCACACTTGCATGACAATGCGATTCCGAGCCAATTCCGAACGCGCGCTGCATTTGGGCCCTCCTCCCGAGGCATTTACTGTTTTAATTAGATTAATTATTTGTCTAATTAATTTAGTAATTTGTAATATTTAATTAGCTAGAATAGTTAATTATTTATTAATTTCTGTATATTTATTTTGGTCCCTCCGAGTGAGGGCAAAGATGTAATAAGTGTGGGTGAGTGGGTGTATGTCTTCCAATCCCCATTTCTTTCTATCCCTTTTATTTACCTGCTTACAATGGTAGATTAGGGCATGTTCAGTTCGCATACCTTATGCAATGCACGTGTGCATTCATGCATTTGTTTACATGCACCGGGCTCGGTACATCATACAAACTGCATCGTACTTTCAATTCCAAATTGAATATGTGATAGTTTTAGCATTTCACATGCCATGTCTAGGATAGCCGAGCCTGCCTAGATTACATCTTTGCATGTGTTGCATTAGACATTTCAGTATGCTTAGGTCCATGCATGGATTTCTAAATAAGCTTCTGTTTTGGCATGGAGTACGATGTAAGTATTTTACGCTTTGGCATATCGCATGCGTGTGAATGTTACCATGACAGTATGCTTGCCATGCGGCTAATTGCTTACATGATGAACTGTTTGAATGCCTGTGGGTGGAGGTTGGGTTGCTTGAGTTGGGAATACTCATTGAAATCCGTGTTTTAGCCTACTCGCGAGTAGCAATTTCAAACTGTTTTCCAAACAAGACGGATATGCAATGCTTATTTCCAAATTAGGCGATCTAGTCTATACTTGTTTGCTGTGTGCACAACATAGTAAGTCTAGGTTAATAACCGAAATAAGAACGCATAAAGTTTTCAAAATTGGATATCACGGTTAGTAGAGGCCGGTTTTCGGACCGGGCGAAAGGGGGTGCTCATAGCTGACCTTCCCCGATCGTACCCAAGCTCCCGAGCCAAGACCACTTTGGTGATGACGGACACGTGGCCTTCGGCACCGAGTCAGGGTTTCCTAAATTTCCCATTTTAAAAATATTTAGGTGGCGACTCTGTAATCTGGCAAAGCAGTCCATGTTTGGCACTACTTTTTCAAAAATCTGTTTTTCTTCAAAACGATTTGCCAGAGTTGGACTCTTTGGTTCAGATTTAGAACCGCAACAAACAAAAGGAGAGTCCGAGCTGTAGCCGAGGTCCCCCGCGGACGTGCTACAAGCATATGGTTTTTCCAAATGGTGAAGTTTGTGTGATCTAGCTTAATAGTGACTAGAGCACTCATATTTGATATCAATACATTGAGATTGGATGGAATTGATGGAGATGATAAAGCTATTGAAGAACTCGTTGGAGCTCAGGAAAGCTTTGATACCATGAAGAAATGTATGAACAATGTATATTATTGAATGAATATTCTTCAGTACGTACAACCGTATATATATCATATATAAGGCATACAAATAATATCCTAACAATCTAACTAACTAACCACTTCTCTAACCTACTAACTAATTTTGTTATTGTCTTTATGATTACATGTGGCATAGCCTAGCATATCATCTGGATGACTGTCTCTATCACAAGTTACATCTATGTGGAGTGCAAGTCCAACCTGTGACACCTCAACTGTTGAATTAATATAATGATAGGGTAATACAGAAAGGGTAGACAGTCAGTAAAGAAGGGTGTTTCCATAAAAGGAAAAGTAAAAGTAAGGGATTAATATAAAGGTGAGTTATATTATACCTTGAGTTACCATAACATATTTTACGTATGTTTTGAGATATCACAATTTATTTTATACAAGTTATGTTCTATACTTATATTTAGATTTCAAGTATGTTAATTATTTTTCTGAACTCCATTTGCTTAAATGGAAACCCATGGATATGATTGTGTAAACTTTAGAAATTATTTGACAATGATTATATAAATATTTATTTTTGGTAAGTACCATCACGAGAGTCCCATTCTTTGGGGGACTTAAATAACCATTAGTTTCTGATTGGTCACTTTGTGGCCTTCTGTTTGTCATGGATCCATTGACGTCTGTTCTGATTGTCACTCCAGTGACCTCTGTTATGTTCTATTTTGTACCGTGGTTATCGTTATTTACCTACATAATGTCGGGATTTCCATTTCAACCACTATAGCTTTCTTTTCATGCTCCTCTCAGATACGATAGCCCTATAGTTCGGACTCTCGTGGTTTTGAATAAGATTTCACAAGTGCAATGTGAAATAGATAAACACAAATGAGTCCAAATCTGGTAATTCTTTTGAAAATTTGATTTTGAATAAAAAATGCCAAAAGTAGACTGCTTTGTCAGATTACAGAGTCTCTACCTAAATATTTTTGGAAAATTTAGGAAACCGGAGACTCGTGCCAAAGGCCACTTATCCGTCATCACCAAAACGTCTTGGCTCGGGAACTTAGGTACGAGAGGGGAAGGTCATGAATTGAGCATCCCGCTCGCCCGATCAAAGATCGGCCTCTACTAATCATGATGTGATTTTTATTTATATTATATGCTCTTGTTCCAATTATTCGACTAACATTACTATGTAACGCACACAAGTATAGACTAATTTGCAAAAAAAAAAGAACTCTTTGATTTCATGTTTGTGTGGAATTTTTTTGAATACGCGTCACTTAAAAAAGTGAGTTTGTATGTACATTAATCAATTTATTCCAATTCAAGCAATTAGCCTTCATCTACCGGCATTCAAACAGATATATCACTTAAGCACTTAGCCTCATGGAAGATATGTCTGATATGGCATGGCAACATTCACAAATATGCGATATGCTAAAGCAAATTAAATGTTCACCTAGTACTCAGAGGCAAACCAAAAAGATAAAAGAGTTAGAAAAAAAAATGCGTGATCCTAACTAATGCTATCTGACTAATGCAACTCATACATTATGCAATTTAAATAAGCTCGGCTACTAGCTTGGTATATGATTCCATTCAAGACATGTAATAAATCACGTATTCATTTAAAAGAGTTGAATGCAACATTGGTTAGTATGATGAGCCGAGCCATAAATGCATGCGAGACAAGTGTATGCAAACATGGGAAATGCTAAGGAAACAAGATGTTCTAGGCTACCATCATAAGTGGGTAAATAAAAGGGAAAAATAAATGGGGTTGGAGGACATACACGCATTATTACAATTGTGCCCTCATGCAAAAGGGTCCGAATGAATGTCCAAGTGTCTGAAATAAACTAGCTATTACAAAACCGAATGAATGAATAAACAACTAATTACCTAAGCTATTACAACAAACACTAATAATAAGTGATAAACTAGCTACCTAATTTATTACAACAAGGATGAATAATGAAACTAGCTATTAACTAACCATGATTATTACGGATAAACATTAATAATAATTACAACAATGCTAACTATGATGATAATTACAACAATGATGGGAACGTTAATTTACAACATTGCTAAACAAAGATGCACAAAGATTACATGCGCGTGCCTGTTTTCAGAAGCAGTTCTGTCTGCCTCCCTGGGAATTTGCCCTGTTTCACCTCCAGCCACTGCCCTTTGTTTCTGCAAAAACACACTGTTTACCAAACATTGGAGCCTGGTCGCTCCTAATGAGGCCCGGCTAGGCCCAAATAAGGCCGGTCGTACCCTAATTTCATGCAAAATCTGTTTTTGTGCTCTAAGGTGAAAACAATGCAGACAAAGCTTTTCTGAGCTCTGTTTGTCTCTTTTGCTCTTCTCTGTCATGGAAAGGCTTAAGAGAAGAACGAAGTTGGTTCCAAAACCATCAATAAGCAAGTTGATCGCTTGATGATTTCGGAGACAATTGGACAAAAATAATAAATGCAATGAACAACCACTCCTGCATCCTATCATAAAGTGAGCTCAAAGAGGGAGATAGAGACGCTTCAAATTTCATCAACGCATCATGAATTGGCGCGTGACGACTCTTGACACTATGGACCTAACATAACATCCGACTGAATCCAAGCAATCTTACTCTTTTTTTTTTTTTTTTTTTTTACATCGGTTTCATTGGTTTTAAGCTCATTTTATTAGTTTTTTCCATTCTTTAATCAATTTGTCCCAAAATGATGATTAAGTCCACTAAATAAGAAGGAACATCAAATGAGAAGTGATCCAAAGCATGAAAAAGGGACTTTGCCTTGACGATGAACCTCCGTAGAGGTTAAGCCATTAAACATAGGTCTCTTTCCCATGCGTTGAATAACCATCAATCTTTTGAGACAACTCTCAAACTAAAGGAAAGAAGAAAAGAGGGAGGTTGCAGACATGATTGTACAAGATTGATTTGAAAAAGGAGACTTCTAATATGAAAACCAAGCAAAGAAAAGCTATCAACTCAAATGACTTGATGGCTAAGGCCTAAACAAGCAAAGCCATGAGGACTTACAACATAATAGACAAAGTATTCAAATCATATACCAATTAAATGAATTAAAACAAGTCTAAACAGCCCCTAATATGTAAAAACCAGTGACTAAAATGATGTTTAAAGAGTATGAAAAAGATAGGAAAGAGCAAAGAATCACAAGGCTGGTGAACAAGTGCAAGGAGAGGTGGCTAGCTCCTCCATCTTTGAGACCTCAAACCATATTTTTTAGCCTTTTTTGAAATCTGAAAATCAGTTTGAGGACTCAAAAAAAATGAGTGTAAAGACAAGGATGTGAGCTATGAAGTAAGGTGCAAGAAAGGGTATTAAACCTTTCTACCTTTGGTAGCTATTCAAACTCAAGTTCCAACACTTGAAATAGATCCAAAACAATACAAAGACACAGGAAATTGGTGGTAAGAGACATATATGAAAACAAGAGAAAAGGCGGTAAGCTTATACCTCTTAAAGAGGACAAACTCTTTTTGTGAATCAAACTTGGTCCAAGCACACTCTCAAGCCTGAATTGTGATGCTCAAGACTCAACCAAGGCTCCAAGGTTTAGGTGTGAGGGTGTGTATGGTGTACATCTATAGTTCAAAGATGGCAAGCTTGCTCAAAAATGGCTTGCACAAGAAGAAGGAGCTCCCAAGTAAGTGTATAGGCTCTTTAGAAGTTGTTCAACCCTCAAAACAGAGATATAACCTCGTATTTATAGAATTTGAGCAAAAACAGCTGGTGGGCTCCCGTCCAGAACAGTGTTTATCGCTACCAAGGCATGGCCGGCCCCAAATGGCCACATCCAGCTCCCAATGAGACATGGCCGGGCCCCAATGTATTGTCCTATTCCTCTGTTTCAGGCTCAGTGTAGGGTGGCACAATGTTCAAAAAGGGACCTTTGAAGTATAAACAAGGTAGATAGGAAGGTCTTGGGACTGTTTCAAAGCTCGACCTTGAATTCCTTCATTGAGCATTCAAATCACACACAGTGTAACTTTCATCATCGAGTGCACAGGACAAAGCGCCCGAGTCTTACGGGCAATAAAAAATGAGGTGTATATAGTTGCCCCTCTTTGACAGAGCTTAAAGTCATAAAATGACATAAGTGAATGTCAAAGCCCAAAGACAACCCATTTGACGCGGCCATAAGACTTGGGCAAGAAAGTAGATCAAAATACAATTGGTTGAACCTGAGGGTTGCCTACGTGTCCCTTCGCGAGGAATCAAACCTACGTAGTTCAGGGGCAAAATGAAAAATGATATGCAGAACATAACTTATGATCGTGCAATGAAATAACGCAATGAAACAATACAATCAAAACAAGAATGTGACATTGAACGAAAGCATAAATCAGAGAAAAACAAATCCAGCCATGTCTCACATAGAAAGAAGTGAGTAACTAAACATGTCTTACAAGAAAGGGACAAAGAAAGTACAAACCAAACTACATCCCACGTAGAAAGGATGTAAGAAAATGCAAGCCTAACTATGTCTTACGTACATGCCAAACTGCGTCTCACGTAAAGGGGGTGAAGGATGATGTGAACACTAGGCGCACTTGATATTTTTGAACCGAAGAAAACAATCCCGAGCGCGTCTCACGCGAAAGGAGGAAAGATAGTGTGAACACCAGGCGTACCTGTTATTTTTAACCGATTGAAAATTACAACCTAACGTGTCTCACGCGAAATGAGGGAAAGGGTGGTGTGAACAATAGGAACACCTGTTGTTTTTAACCGAGAAAACAACAACCTAACATGTCTCACACGAAATGAGGAAAGGTGGTGTGAACACTAGGTGCACTTGACATTTTTAACCGAAGAAACAACAACCTAACGTGTCTCACACTAAAGGAGGAAAGATGGTGTGAACACCAGGCGCACCTGATGTTTTTAACCAACTTGAATAACAACCTAACGTGTCATACACGAAAGGAGGAAAGGGTGGTGTGAACAACAGGAACACCTGTTGTTTTTAACCGAGGAAACAACAACCTAGCGTGTCTTACACGAAAGGAGGAAATCGTGTTAATGAAAAAGAAAACAAATTCCAAACTCAACATAGCGAGATTAGAAGGCCCCAGAGAGTGAATTCAAGGAGATAACCCAATTCAAGGTGCAAAGTTGAAATGCTAATTTACTGTAATAACCCTCACCACTGATTACCGATTAATTACCGATTATTGCTAAACTGAGACTGATTAAGATGGATAATTGAATTGATTGAAATACTGGACTGACCGACTGGAATCTGAAACTGAATTGATTAAGTATATCTATTATATTGCATTTCTATCTGTTGCCTGTTTGATTATCTGTTCATGTTTTTATGTTTGAACTGCAAATTGAAGGCCTTATCGGCGGTCGAACCAGGAATTGATTGATGTTTTAGGACCATCATAATTTATGTGATTTTATGGCATATTTATCTTAAAACTGATTTGGTATGATTAAATTAGAGTAAATTAAGCCAAATTAATAGAGTTGGACTTATTTACCATTAGACCATTGAGTGGACCACTACCTAATATCTTTTGAAGCCTTATTACATTAGAAACAACACAATTTATCACCCTTTTTCCTTGTTCTTGCCGACTTGAGAGAGAGAGAAGTAGAGAAGCTTGGTTCTATCTTGGTTTTGCTAAGAACTTGAAGAAATTGAAGTGTAAATTGGCAAATTGAGCCTATAGACTTGTGATTGAAGACTTAAGGTAGAGTGACTACCTTCTTATTTATGAATTCAAGTTAGTTTGTGCATGATTCATGGTAGATAAGAGCCTAAGGCCATTAATTGGAGCTAAATTGTTGCCATGAAGCTTAATTGTTGCATGCATGTAATATACATTGAAGTTTTGAGGTTGTAGTTCATAATTCCTCACATCCATGTCCATGTTTTGAGAATAGACCATGATTTCATCTTGTTTTGAAAAGAATTGGCTCATTAGAGCATGTTTTGAAGCTTGGAAGTTGTTTAAAGTTCATGCATGTTCATTTGAGATCATGTTCTTGAAAAGTGGTTTGAAATTGGATTTAATTGAAATACCCTTGGGCTTTGATTTATCAAATTGATCTTTGAAACATGTAATATTATAGGTTTTGAAGTGTTTTCCAGAAAATTAGCCCAAGAGGATCGAATTTTATGCATCTAAACTTGGTTTTGAGCTTGAGGTTCAAATCTGGAATTTCCAGATTTTGGACCCACGCTCGAGCATACACTCTGTGATCATGCCTTCCGCTGAGCGAGTAAAGTGGCGCTCAAGCATGAAATGCGTGCATCCAGTACTTTGCATGAGCTTACAGTCCGCTCGAGTGAGAGAATACACGCTCGAGTGAGGACTTGTGTCTCACGCTCGAGCGAGGGTCGAGCGCCCGTCGAGCGTGAATTTTGACCATCCAGTATTTTCACTGTAGCTTACAGTCCGCTCGAGCGACTGAAGTCACGCTCGAGCGGAGCTCCTTTGTCTGCATGTCCGCTCGAGCGTAGAAAGCCACGCTTGAGCGAGACCCCTGTTTTCTGAAAATTTTGTAAAGTGTTTAAAAGTGCATCTTTGCATCCTCATCCCATCCTAGGCATTCTTAGGCCTAGTTTAAGGCATCTTAATGAGGATATGGATGTAAAACACACCGAGGTCAATTAGGGATTAAGTTATTATCTTTCCCAACTGTATAGCTTAGTGTGTGTTCAATCTGTAAATTGTGTAGGGTTGGCGACTGGAGACGCGCTCTAGCTTTACTGTAGCCCAGAACTCTGTGAATAACAATTGTGTAAAGATATGTTCAACTGTGAATATTTCTGACTGTTTAACTGAACTGTTTTCTAAACTGATACTGTTAATCGAATGAATGTATGTCCTATATTCTGAACTGTATTGTGGCATCCTTAGCAAGTACTGTTTACTGTTACTGTTACAGAGATCTCTGTCGGTTCCCTTGTTGGAACCACTACTGTTTACTGATTGATGGCCATCATTGACTGTTCGGTCTTTCAAGACCTACTGTACTGTTCGGTCTTTTTAGACCTACTGTTTACTGTACTGCTATGCTAATGGATGTACCACATATGACTGAATGACTGATATACTGAATCAATGAACTGTTTTCATTACTGTAAGGACATTCATTCTAAACCTCTTTACGCGTTATGTTATTCACTAGGCTTTAGCTCACTGCTCATATATATATATGTAGGTGTACAGGCACCGGACCGTGGCTAGAAGCGTCGGGGTAACTCCAGTTTTGTCAAGCCAACCACTGTGCCTCACTGCGAGGTTCCGAGCCTGCCAAGCTATGGCTTAGGGGTGTTTTTATTTCCCCCGTCTGTCTTTGTGTCTATTTTGTATAACTGTTTAGACCGATAGCACTGTACTGTACTGTTAATAGGGATTTGGTCCCTGTTCTGAATGATTGTAAATATTGTGCATACTGTTCTGTACTGAGTATATATATGTATGAAAAGTCTTTTTTTGCATACAGACTGTCACAGCTCATTGGACATTGTTTATTTACTGTTTTGGCTTCTGCCATGCCCCTGTACTCTGTTTTACTATATTACTGTTAAGCAGGCCTTCGGTAATCTCGGATTACTGGCTGGTTACGGTGCTAAACCCATAGGGGCAGGTTTGGGTTGTGACATTTACAAAGAGTTGAAACCGAAGACACGCAAACCCAAAACAATCAAAGCGAAGCTCGAATGAGGAATATGAAAACAAGTTTGCCAATTTTTCCCTTTTCTGAAAACGAGCTGAAGATAACGATAACAATAACAAATTGAATGTAATTTGAACAAAACAAATGAAATAATCAAAACATTTCAAAACACATAAAAGAAACCTCTTTTCTTCTGTTTTTCCTTTTCTTTTTCTTCTTCTTCTTCACTATTTTTCTTCTTCTTCTTTTTGTTAAATTCAAAAGCAAGGCCCAATACTGAAGCAAACAAAAAAAGAAAAAAAACAACACTAGATTGCATTAGGGGTTGACCGGGCCCAAATGAAGCACGACCGAGCTCCAATGGAGTCGGCCGGGTCGCGATAGCAGCAACGGGGCAGAATGGTCTTTCCGTGAACCTCGATTATTTTAAACAAACCCAACCTTCATTTCCACACACACACCCATCCGAAACTCCCTCTCCTCTCTCTCTAACCTTCCTCTCTCTCTAGATTCTTCCTCTTTTAGCAAAACCCACAAACCCTTGCGAATTTTTTCATAAAACTCACTCACTCTTCTACATTTTGAACCAAACAAAACTTAATTTGGTTGAGTTTTAGGGTTTTTTCTTGCTCTTTCTTAGATTTTCACACATTTACTCACATTTTTCCTTATTTCTCCTTTGATTTTCACTTTTTTTTTTTATTTTCTCTCTCCTAAGGTTTTGGTTTTGTTGGGCTTTCACTCAATTTCACTCACTCACTCACTTTTTTTTTTCACATTTTCTCATTTTTCCCTCATATTTCTTCATGGCTAGTGATGAGGTTCCTATTCCTGACTCGGCTATGGGTATTGGCGCCATCCTAGGTGCGAATATAGAGGTCGAGGGCGTTCCTGAGCCCGTATTACCGCCTCTTGCCGACAGAGCATTTGATGCGGCCACCTACCAGCCACATACACATGAACCGATCCCCGGTAATATTTTGAGATTTGAGGGCCTCATCTCAAGAATAGATGAGGACATCTTGCTGTAAGAGCCTGTGGAGCACTTGTCCGTCAATACCTCCACGGTAAGCAATCTTTCCTTTGTTATGCACATATATTGAATCTCGTAAGCAAACTAATCGTTAATGCTATACACAAACTGATAACGCTCCCCAACCTACAGGTGATAGCCAGGAGAATTGGCAACTATGGATCCATATCCGGCTCCCGACACTGGTATGAGAGGCTTCCTGCGAAGGTTTGCATACTGGTCGATGTTGCCGGCTTCGGGCTTTTCTATTCAGGGCTCACACAGATGAGGGCTGAGCCACTGCTCTATGAGGCCTTAGTGGAGAGATGGTGGGACCTCACAAACTCGTTCCACTTCTCATCGATCGGAGAGCTGACTCTGACCCCGTACGATTTCTCGATGCTCACCGGTCTGCGAGTAGGGGTTGGCAGCCCAATCCTATTTGATCATGATATAATGCAGTGGAAAGCTGTACAATGTTAGCTTCTCAGGGCGATCCTAGACACTACCAGCCACGGGATGGTAAGGTACAATTGGTTCTTAGAGCGCTTCACCGACCTTCAACCAACTACTCCAGATGAGGTCACCCAGTACACCAGCGACTTTCTCACGTATCTCCTCGGTACTACCATATTTGTGAACAGGGAAAATACCGTGGGGCTATATCTCTTGGGAGCACTAGTGCACCTACCACAAGTGGTAGAGTATGACTAGGGTAGCGTCGGCTTGGCCACCCTATACTGTTACATGAGCTCCGTATCCCGCCGCAAGGCGAATTCACTTAGCGGCTACTGGAGAGATTGGAAGGGACACCTCACACTTACTTTTCTGTTCAGCTTTGCATTTCTTGCCTATTTACTTCATCCATCTTTTTCTGTTTGCAGTTATGGGTTTACACGTATTTCATCTCTTTGGCTCCGGTCCCAGTGAGGCCGATTGAGTTGTCAATACTCTACTCCTAGTACTACAACTCTTGATTTGGGTGATGCCGCCGCATAGACCGAGACTTCCCTTACTTCCTGCGTTTCTTTGCACCATCACCGCGAATCAGGTAACAAAATACTAGTCTTTGCATCTTACTGTTTCCATGCTGCTATTTCCATACTACTGTTTCCACACTATTGTTTCCATACTGTTGTTCAAACCCCTGATATCTTATTCTTGCCTTGCAACTTCTGCTCACAGGTTGACTGGCACCCTTGGGCGGGCATCCCTCAGGCAGCAAGGGTGACTTATGCCGCTGTATGGGAGGCCTCCACCATGTAGATCCTATTTGAGGGCCCGTTCGACAGGGCGTACTATTTGGGGGAGCAATTCATTCGCCAGATTTGGGGCCAGGCCGATCCTGACATCCCACATCCTCCTCCTTCTGGTATGAGGATAGTTGATGATCTCCATGACGGGCCCCAGATCGATCACCTCATGCAGGGAGAGGACGGTGATAGGTCCCATAAGCCCGACGACTTCACCGCCTTCTTACAGACTCGAGTGATGGCACCTCTTACCAGGGTGTGATTTGCGCCGTTCCTGAGGTTACTACTGTTGCCACTGCCGCTGGAGGGGTTCCTGTTGCAGCTCCCGTCCCTGGGCTTCCGGTGATTCCTACTGAGGTTGTATACATGCGACCAGACGAGATGATTGAGTAGATCCCCCTTGAGCACATTGAGGAGAGGGATCACTAATTAGTGATCACTCCTGGCATCGAGCAGCTACACATCTCTCTATATGTCTGCCCATTATCCTTTCTCATTTTCTGTCCACTATGCTTTATTTCCTACTGTCCACTATGCTGACTTTCTGCCCATTGTGCACCATTATCTTGTTTTCATATTCTCAAATCTTTCCTCTTTTGCAGGTACCTGCGGGGTATGTGGATGACCTCCTCCGGACCGTTGACAGACTGCTTCTGATGGTACGGGGGACGCAGACTGCTCTAGCCACCCATGGGATCGAGGTACACTTTGCCCCTAGTTTACGGTCAATACAATCTTGCTCATATGTTGATCTGTTCTGATATCTGTACTCTCTCTCTTTTTCTTTTCAGCTTGAGCCAGCACTAGTTACACTTGCAGGACCTCCTCCAGCTAAGAGACGGAGATGAGACCCAGGGAGAGGTAGAGGAGGGGCCGATCGAATGAGAGGCCGAGTGAGGCAGCGCTCACTCTCCGATGAGTCCTTTGATGAGTACATGACCCCCGCGGAGGAGGGGGGAGGTGGACATGCACTTTAGCAGTCCTAGTGATGATAGTGATGCACCTCCTCCACAGTCGAGGAAGAAGAGAGCGAGGATGGGTTGCTGATTTTCTTTGTTTTTCTTTTGCTTTGTAGTTTGGAACTATGTAGCTTCAGATAGACTTATGTATTTTGTTTTTGAAGACTTTTCTTTTGTTTTTGGTCTTTGTAAACAATGATTGGGGTTAGACCCACCAGTTTATAAAAAAAAAGGTTTTGAAATGATCTCTTTGTATAATATGTGATGAATGGTGTAACCTTTGTGTGGTAACTTTGCACAAGACTTAAAACTGCGAATACCTGCTTTTGTATTCACTCTTGGATCGAATAACAACCCACAACCGGAAAAAATGTAAAATACAACTCGATAACAGGAAAACGAAATGAAAACAACTAGAAAATACTAAAAAAACACTTAGTACAAACAAAATAAGACTCAAAATACAGTCGTAGTACACCAAGACAAAAGCCAGTCTTTTTTTGCAATTGCTCTAATCTAGGCCATCATTTAGACCCAGCTGGGTCCAAATAGGCACGGTCAGGCTTTAATGAGGCACAGCCTGTCCCAAAAATAAGGTCGGTCAGTACTGTCCAGCTGTCATGCACTGTTTCTTGTCAAACTCTATAAATGGTGCTCCAATGTTGTTTTTCTGGTAGAATAGCAAGTCTTTGGTATTTTGCTCTCAAGATGGACATGCTGCTCAATAACAGGCTCCGAGACTGGATAGCCACTTTGGACGGCTCAAAAAAGGTGAACTTTCGCGATTTCGGCCTAAACGCTCTTTTTCCTTTGAGTTGTACTTCACTTTATTTTTCGTTCCTCCATGCCTCTACTCGATGTTGGAACCCGATCACATATGTATTTCACTTCGGATCACAAGAAATGTATCCGACGCTCGAAGAATTTCAAGCATTGATGGAATCCTGGCGCAATGAAGAAATCATGCCTCAGCCCTGTTTTGGCCATGCCCAGGCTTTGAGACGGATGTGTAGGCTTACTTTGCACGAGGCTCGATCCTTGGCTCACAATGGGAGTTGGACATCTCAGGTTTGATTCGTCGATTTTCCACTACCGAAGACAGAGGTGATCTCTTTTGGCGGGGTTATCGGCAGCGTGCCCTCTACTTATGCTTACTCGCACACTTTCTTCTCACCCCTAGTTGCAGAGGAGCCAACATTAGGTTGGTTGGGGTGGCCCAATGCCTGAAAGAGGGTAAGAGCTGTATTATTTTAGCACTGGCCAAGACCCTGATGGGTTTGGATGCCTTTTATCGGTGAGAGACTACCCGCTTTGTAGGGAGTCCGCTGCTTCTTTCAGGTATTATTTCCCATCTTTTCTTATTTATGATTCCTTGCATCACTCGGTACTCACGCTCTATTTTTATCTCTAAACCCCTTTTCTTACTTTTCTCTCAACATACATCTCTCTATTCTTTAATCTCTCTTATTTTTCATCCCTTCCCAAGTATGGCTCATGGATAAACTGAAAGTAGTGGACCTTTGCCCCGAGTACTCGGCCAGAGCTTACTTTTTCAGCCAAAGGCTAGTGGACTTCCCTTCAAATGGATAGTGGTGTGATTAGATGTACAGCAGATCTGCAGCCGACATAACTTGGCATTGCCCTTTGCTTAATTTGACTGAGATGATCTACAGCATGTCCTGTCAACCGGGTATATAGTTAATTGGCCTTACACACTGCGTGTTCTATTTCCCCTTCCGGTTCAGACGCCAGTTTAGGCATGATCAGACATGTCCAGATGAGGAGGTGGAATACCCGACTTCATTTCCCATTCATGGTTCACACTTGCCTCGGTACCTTATTGCTTGGAAGACAAGAGAGCTTCTGGCCCCTACCCCTAGCTTCAGCTATGCCCTTTCTGGCGAGTGCTTGACTTGGCTTGAGGACAAAACACAGGTTGGGCCGACTTTGGCTGCAGAGACTTCCGTAAGCACGAGCAGAGGACAAGGAACAACTTGACTTATCTATGCCCCTAGTTTATTCCTTTGCAAGTTTTATGATGTAAAAGCAACTTTGATTTATATCAGAGAGTTGGAGAATGTACTTATGTTGAAACCAATGGAATTAAAGTTGCGAGCACTAAAAATCAACTTTTATTAAAACTTTTCAAAACTGTTTTTGGGAATGATCACCACCTGACACACATAGAATCAACCCTCAAGATGTACAGCCCTGAATCAATAGATCACAACTGCCCATAACTGCATCCGCCATACTGGCCCTTCCGCCAACATAAAGATTATACAACCGAGCTAACTAATAATGGAGAAAGATGGCCTGATCAAATATGAACGAATAAGACAGTTGAGTTAGAGATGGTTATGGCTGAACTTTAGGATGAAGTTTCCTACATATCCCAAAGATGGGAATCAGGCCTTACGTAGTTCGGTTCAGGTTCACTTGAGTATTAACTCTCTCCTTTTGCGCTCTAACTTTTGCCAAGGTCACCCTTTAGGGTTTTTAACCTTACGAGCTCAGTTTTTCTTTATTTCTAATTTTTCATGCTCTAACTTTTTCCTAGGTCACCCTTTTGGGTTTCAGCCTAGTGAGCCTCTCAAGGATAATATTTGTTCAACTTGTCCATATTGATCGGTTGTGAAAATTCTAGGCCATCTAAGTCTATGAGAATAATTGTCCCTCTTGACCAGATTGACTTGATGATATAAGGACCAGTCCAATTAGGTTTGAACTTACCCTTAGGATCATGGATGGGAACCCAGTTGTCTTTCAGTACCATGTCTCCCTCCTTGAGATTCCTAGACTTAACTTTCTTGTTAAAGGCCCTAGCAATTCAGTGTTAGTAGCCCTGGACATGATACAATGCCCTTAGTCTTCTCTAATCAAACAACATTAACTCCTCAAATCTACTCTATTGCCAGTCTGCCTCCGCTATTTAACATTCAGCCATAACTCGCAGTGACGACACTTCAATTTCAATTGGCAAAACAGCCTCTATCCCAAAAACAAGAGAATAGGGGGTGGCCCCTATAGATGTTCGAATTGAGGTTCTGTAACCCAATAGTGCAAATTTCAGTTTATTGGCTAGTCCCTATATGTTTCCACCATCTTCCACAAGATGTACTTGATATTCTTGTTAGCGGCCTCAACAGCTCCGTTAGTCTCTGGTCTGTATGTCGATGACTTATGAAAAGCCACGTTGTATTTCTCAAGCTGATCCACCACCTCTTTCTTGAAGTGTAAGCCGTTATCTGATATGATCTCGTTCGGAACTCCATACCGGAAGATGATATTATTTCTAATGAATTGTGCTACATGCGACGCTTTCAACACCACATATGACTAAGCTTCCACCCACTTTGTGAAGTAGTCAATCGCCACAAGAATGAACTCGTGCCCATTTGACCCCTTTGGCGAGATTGCGCCGATAATGTTGATTCCCCAAACTGAGAAAGGCCATGGTGAAGTCATATTGTAAAGCTTAGACAGCGGTATGTTCATGCAATTGGCATGAATTTGACATTTGTGGCATTGTTGTACAAAACCAATACAATCATCCTCCATAGTTGACCAATGATAACCTTGTCTGAGGATCTTCCGGGCTAGCATCACACCATTCATGTGTGCCCCACACTCTCCTCCGTGGATAACCTCTATAAGACGCTTCGATTCCTCTTCCTCCACACACAACTTATGCATTCCCAGATGACCTATTTTATACAACTTACCCCCGCAGATGATAAATTGGATGGCCAGATACCGTATTCCCTATTTGTCCTTGGCATTTGCCCCTGATGGATACACCTCATTTTTCAGAAAGTTCCAAATGTCATAATACCAGGGGTTTTTGTCTTGCACTTCATCTATTGCGACAATAGTCTCATAAGCCAGCATGTATTTTTGTTCGATAATAATTGGACACATCTTCACTCCCAATGGGATATCTACCATAGAAGATAGAGTTGCCAAAGTATCAGCGAACCAATTGTTCTCTCTAAGCAGGTGCATAAATGTCAATTTTTCAAACCTCGGAATCAGCATATCCATGGCTTGATGGCAAACCTTCACATTCTCTTCTTTGACTTTCCAGTCTCCGTTTGCTTGAGAAACAACCAACTTTGAGTCCCCAATGACATCTAATCTTATTGCCCCTAGTTCTAGGGCAGCTTCTAAACCAGCAATGCACGCTTCATATTCTACTTCGTTGTTGGACACTTTAAACCAGAGCTTGAAGGCTAAGGGTATATGGGAATTATCAAGTGCTCTCAGCAACACACCTATCCCATAACCGCACTAATTGGATGCTCCGTCGAAGTACATCGTCCAAGTTTCCTCTTCGACTTGCAGAATGTCTTCATCTGGGAACAAATATTCCACTGCCTCATCTCCTTTTACTGGGTGGTCTGCCAGAAATTCCGCTACAGCTCTTCCTTTAACTAACTTGCGTGTAACATATTTGAGATCAAATTCAGAGAAAAGAAGCAGCCAACGAGCTAGTCTACTCGT
Source organism: Camellia japonica (assembly GCA_030407325.1). NCBI lineage: Eukaryota > Viridiplantae > Streptophyta > Magnoliopsida > Ericales > Theaceae > Camellia > Camellia japonica. Next base: position 68,073,274 of record JAPPVO010000031.1, read on the forward strand.
AAGTGCCGGTTTCTCAAAGAGATATTTGATACGATCTAACCTCGAAACCAGGATTACGAAGTGAGCTAAAAAGTAATGCCTCAACTTCCTGGTAGCCCATACCAAGGCTAAGTAAGCTTTCTCTAACGGGGTGTAGCGGGTCTCGTAGTCTAGCATATTCTTGAAAAAATGGTCTTTTCCCAATCTTTCAGTGCCATCAGAATGTGATTGTACCTAGAAAACCCATCCATAAAAGAAAGCAAGGCATGGCTAGCAGTAAAGTCCACCAAGTCATCTATGTGCAGCAGTGGAAAGTCATCATTCGGACTCGCTTTGTTCAGGTCTCTAAAGTCAATACAAACCCGAATTCTGTCATCCTTATTCTGCACTGGGACGATATCAGCCAACCAGGTCAGATACTCGGATACTAATAAGAATCCTGTATCAATTTGCTTGGTGACTTATTCCTTGATTTTTAGTGCCTAATCCGGAAGAATTCTGCACAGCTTCTGCTTGACTGGTCGGGCCTTAGGGTCAAGAGAGATTTGGTGCTGTACGATCTCAATGTCAATTCTAGGCATGTCTTCATAGGACCACGCAAAAACATCTTTGAAATCTTTTAATAAAGCGATTAACCGCTCACGTTCCTCCAAAGACAATGTAGACCCAATCTGGACTAAGCGTGGATCCTTCTTAGTACCCACATTAATGGAAATGATTTCATCAATACAGGGCATAGCACGCCTCTCCTCCTCTCGATTAATCAAATTTTTCAAAGCCAGAGGAATTTCTTCCTCTTCATTTTCGTTAAAATTCTGAAAGTCTTGGTCGATGCAATAAACTAGCGGCACAGAAAAGTACACAAAATCTGCAGAGTTCTCATTCAAAAGGCCTAGATCTTCGATTACAGACTCAAAAGAAAGGTTGAATGAAGACCTAGACAGGACTTTGGTATCCGGGTTACCACCTTGAAAATACCAGACTCAAACCTCCCAGATTGACTTGAATTTGATCCCAACTCCACAGACTTAGTGGAATCAGATTCTGACTCATCACGCGATTCAGAACTGGAAAGGTAGCCTTCCTCCAACTGCCAAATAAGACGCAGTGCCGTCGATGCATCCAAAATGCCACTGGGTGGGTCCACACCCGGTTCTGTCAAGATCATGGAGACATTAAAGTTATCCCCCAAGTTCTCTAGGTCAGCCATAAGATCTGTCAAGAGATTGGCCAGTGCTGCCTCTACTCCAAGCTCGCTGTCATCTCAGTCATCTTTCGTACTCTGGCTAACTTTGATGCTTGGTTCAGCCTTTTCCTCATCACTATCCTGGAGCTACAGATCAAAGAAAATCTCGAATCCAGGGACGCGTTTCTTTGAGGAATTCACCCAAGACTTAGGAATGCTACAAAAGGGAAATCATCTCCCTCTCGATCAAAACGGCCATTGAGCATCCCCCAGATTGGCCTTTGGATGTGCTCATAGTGTTTCCTAGCTCTCTTGGCCTTGGCTTTGCGCTTCATCTCTTCTTCATTCCTTATCCAGTCCTCTTTGGTGGGCACATAGCCGTTGTGTGGCACCTTTGCCGATACTGCAACACCTTTCTGTCTACTCTTTCCAAGTCCTATTCCCGGAACATGTCGTAGCTTGTTCATAAAGTAGATGGACTAGGCACTGACGTACATACCTTCATCCATGGCCAAAATGGTCTACACTACCCAAGCTTTAGCCAGAGTGAATCCCGAGAGAAATACATCTTCATCGCCATGGTTGATTTCTAGAATTGGCGTAGTCACCTCTGGAGGCAGATGGATGGATGAGTTCTCAAAAACAATTACTACTCCTCCTCCTCCATGAGGATACTTCAACATTTGATGGAGAGTGGAGGACACAGCCTTCACGTGATGTAACCAAGGCCTCCCTAATAGCAGGTTAAAGGTAGCTAGTACATCCAGGACGTGAAACTCGATCTCTCACTCAGTTGGGCCCACCTGGACTCGTGCTTTAACTGTACCCATGATTTCTTTGCTTGTATTTCCATAAACTCGTATCACTTGGGCTGTGGGGATAAAGTCCTCCAGTTTAAGGCCAATTGTGTAGGCAGTACGGGACGGATAGACATTAATGGCAGAACCAGTATCTACCAACACCACCGGCACCCACTTCTCCCTGCATTCCACATAAATATATAATGGCTTGTTGTGGGCCGAGCCTTCCGGCGGCAACTCTTTATCTGAGAAAGTGAGCTTTGGCTTGGCACCACCTGGAAAGACTAGGTCCCCAAATTGCTCGGGTGTAGCATCAATGGATAATTTAGCTTTGTCCATTGCCGACAATAATGCCTGCCGGTACACCCGTGAAGCCATAAAAAGCCCCCAGATAGAGATATCAGCTTGGATTTTCTTGACCCGTTTCAGCACTAACTTCTCTTCTAGTTACTTCTCCTTCTATTTCTCGGCCTCCTTGTCCTTTCCAGATGCCTCTGCTTGATCCAGGTGCGGTGGCTTAAAATACCGTCCACTGCGCGTAAGATGGTCTATTTTCTCAGCATACCATATATTATCCGAGGGACAGCCTTCCTAATCTTCGTCAATATGGGCCAAATACAAATCATTGTCATCCCACCACTCGCCGTTAGCTGCTGACAAACAGTAGTCCGGCTCCCACCTAAATCATCTTTACAGTACAAGTGCCCTCCTCAAGGCAACACGTGGTTGTAGTTTTCTGGCTATCCTCAACTCTTTCTTTCTCAAATTGCCTCCATGCAGCTTTCTGTTCAATGTCTACAATGTTCATAACTCCCACTTCTTGACTTGGGTTTCCCACATATGTGCCCTCCGGCAGTTTTCCTTTCTCATCAACCTTCCCGACCACTGCAACTACCTCTGCTTCATTCCCCTCCGATTTCACCCCAGTTCCTTCTTCCTTGTCTAGCTCATCACTCAGCCATCCAATGTTGTCAGTCAATCCATTCAAGTCAAACCACCTGATCTGTACATCTCCCTGATCATGCTTATCAAAAAACTACAGATTGTCCAAATTTTCTTCGAGATCTGCCAAATCATCCAACCCCTGGCTCGGGCCATCCTCCCTGACCACATTAATGTCTACCGAGATTGGTAGCACCACTTCAGGTCTAATTTGAATGCTTGGCGTAATATAGCAACTCGGATCATATGTCTTTTCAAACAAGTCCCCAGGACACTTCGACAAGAGGCTAATACCTCATTTCGAGGCCAGATTCTCCTTTACCACGGGTATTGTCACCACAATGTAAGGCTCAGGTTGTAGCTTAAATGCGCCCATCATGCACAGATATGTGCCATCAGGAATGAATAACATTGGTTTCAGTAGGTGGGAGGGGGTAATATATATGCTGGGGTCATAAGAGGTGGCCAGTGTATGGATAAGGTTGAGGTTTTGAGATTGGGGGACTTGATTATGGGCTGGGAGTGGATTTGTGGTTACATTCAGTTTCTGAGGTGGAACGATAACCTTGTTGTCAATGAGATCCTGAATCTCATGATGTAAACGGTAGCATTGGTCGGTGTCATGCCATGTTGCTAGTGAAAAGCACAGTACTTTGCAGGGTTATGCTTGGATGGAAGAGGGTCGGGAAGTGGACGAGGTTCTAAGGGTTTGAGGTGCTCTTTTTTTATTAGCACTTGCATGGCTTTGGAAAGGGTCATGTATAGTTGGTTAAAGTCCTCTGAGGTCGAGTAAGGTTGGATGTTGTTTGTGGTCCTGTATTGGTAAAGGGGTCAGCAGTTTTGGTCGTGGTGACAACATTTACATCCGATAGCCTCGCAACTGTGCTACCACTGGCAGCATTGGAACTGCTCCTTCTCATATGTAATAAGCCCTTGCTTCATGGCATCTTCGATTTGCACTCTCATTTCATGAAGTTTTGTAAACGTAAACAACGGAAGCATAATCATTTTTTACAATAACTTTCCATTCAAATTTTGGACGACTATTCTGATTTGGTTCTTCTCAGAAGGCCTCGTGGTCATCATCGAGGCTTTAACTCTCCATCTTGTCACAAACTCAGAGAAACCCTCCTTTGGCTCTTGGCATGTTGCCTCGAGATCACGAGTTATGACCTCAAAGAGTCACTATGGCTTACAACATGCAGCTAGGCCAAATGGTCAAAGAAGGTATTTCAGTAAGACTACCTAATATACATCTCACACCTATCACAGAGAAGTGAAAGAAAGATCAAGCGGTACAGTGGTAGTGCAGATCCAAGGGTTTTGTTTCCAACATGGAAGAACCCGCGACCAGTCAGCCTTTTGGCAAGCGTTTTAGGCAAACTTCCGGCAAACCGTCCAGGAATAGCAAATGGAAAACACAGTGACTTATAGTAACAATGCAAATGCAAAAAACATATATATGTAGATAAAATTCACATCATGAATTTCAATTCAAGTTCTCTAAGTTCCCCAGCAGAGTCACCAGAAACTGTAGCTTGCTTTTCATGCTCCTTTCGAATACGATAGATCTACAGTTTGGACTCCCATGGTTCTGAATCTGATTTCATAAGTGCAATGTGAAATAAATAAACACAAATGAGTCCAAATCCGACAATTCTTTAGGAAAATCGATTTGAATCAAAAATCCCAAAAATGGACTGCTTTACCAGATTACAAAGTTGCCACCTAAACATTTTTGGAAAATTTAGCGAACCCGAGACTCGTGCCAAAGGCCACTTATCCGTCATCACCAAAGTGTCTCGGCTCTCATACCTAAGTTCACTTAGTATGATGAGCCGAACCATAAATGCATGCGAGACGAGTGTATGCAAACATGGGAAATGCTAAGGAAACATGATGTTCTAGGCTACCATCATAAGTGGGTAAATAAAAAGAAGAAAAAAAATGGGGTTGGAAGACATACACGCATTATTACAATTGTGCCATCATGCAAGAGGGTCCGAATGAACGTCCAAGTGTCCTAAATAAAATAGTTATTACAAAACCGAATGAATGAATAAACAACTAAATAGCTAAGCTATTACAACAAAGGCTAATAATAAGTAATAAACTAGCTACCTAATTTATTACAACAAGGATAAACGATGAAACTAGCTATTAACTAACTATGATTATTACGGATAAACATTAATAATAATTACAACAATGCTAACTATGATGATAATTACAACAATGATGGGAATGTTAATTTACAACATTGCTAAACAAAGATGCATAAAGATTGCATGTACGTGACTATTTTTAGTAGCAGCTCTGTCTACCTCCTTGGGAATTTACCCCGTTTCACCTCTAGCCACTGCCCTCTGTTTCTGCAAAAACACACTGTTTGCCAAACATTGGAGCCCGGCTGGGCCCAAATAAGGCCGGCCATCCCTAATTTCATGCAAAACCTATTTTTGTGCTCTGAGGTGAAAATAGTGGAAACAGAGCTTTTCTAAGCTCTATTTGTCCTTTCAGCTCTTCTCTGTCATGGAGAGGCTCAAGAGAAAAATAAAGTTGGTTCCAAAACCATCAATAAGCAAGTTGATTGCTTGATGATTTTGGAGACAATTGGACAAAAATCAATAAATGCAATGAACAACCACTCCTCCATCCTATCATAAAGTGAGCTCAAATATGGAAGTAGATACGCTTCAAATTTCATCAACGCATCATGAATTGGCACGTGATGACTCTTGACACTATGGACCCGACATAACGTCCGACTAAATCCAAGCAATCTTACTCTTTTTTCTTTCTTTTTTTTACATCGGTTTCATTGGTTTTAAGCTCATTTTATTAGTTCTTTCCATTCTTTAATCAATTTGTCCCAAAATGATGATTAAGTCCACTAAATGAGAAGGAACATCAAACGAGAAGTGATGCAAATCATGAAAGAATGACTATGCCTTGATGATGAACCTCCGTAGAGGTTAAGCCATTGTGCATAGGTCTTTTTCCCATGCCTTGAACAACCATCAATCCTTTGAGACAACTCTCAAACAAAAGGAAAAAAGAAAATAGGGAGGTTACAGACATGATTGTACAAGATTGATTTGAAGGAGACTTCTAATATGAAAACCAAGCAAAGAAAAGCTATCAACTAAAATGCCTTGATGTCTAAGGCATAAACAAGCAAAGCCATGAGGACTTACAACATGATAGGCAAAGTATTCAAAGAATACACCAATTAAATGAATTAAAACAAGTCTAAACAGCCCCTAATATGTAAAAACCAGTGACTAAAATGATGTTTAAAGAGTATGAAAAAGATAAGAAAGAGCAAAGAATCACAACGCTAGTGAACAAGAGCAAGGAGAGGTGGCTAGCCCCTCCATCTCTGAGACCTCAAACCATGTTTTTTAGCTTTTTTTGAACTCTGAAAATCAGTTTGAAGACTCAAAAGAAAGGAGTGTAAAGACAAGGGCGTGAGCTATGAAGTAAGGTGCAAGAAAGGGTATTAAACCTTTCTACCTTTGATAGCTATTCAAACCCAAGTTCCAACACTTGAAATAGATCCAAAACAATACAAAGACACAAGAAATTGGTGGTAAGAGACAGACATGAAAGCAAGAGAAAAGGTGGTAAGCTTATACCTCTTAAAGAGGACAAACTCTTTTTGTGAATCAAACTTGGTCCAAGCACACTATCAAGCCTGGATTGTGATGCTCAAGGCTCAACCAAGGCTCCAAGGTTAAGGTATGAGGGTGTGTATGGTGTATAGATATAGTTCAAAGATGGCAAGCTTGCTCAAAGATGGCTTGTACAAGAAAAATGAGCTCTCAAGTAAGTGTATAGGCTCTTTAGAAGTTGTTCAATGCTCAAAACAAAGATATAGCCTCGTATTTGTAGAATTTGAGGAAAATAGGCCAAAAATATCTTAAAAAATAGATAGTTGGCGGGCTCCCGCCCAGAACAGTGTTTATCGCTACTAAGGCACGGCCGGTCCCAAATGGCCACAGCCAACTCCCAATGAGACACGGCTGGGCCCCAATGTACTACACTATTCCTCTGTTTCAGGCTTAGTGTAGGGTGGCACAATGTTCAAAAAGGGACCTCTAAAGTATAAATAAGGTAAATAGGAAGGTGTTAGGACCATTTCAAAGCTCGACCTTAGATTCCTTCATTGAGCATTCGAATCACACACAATGTAACTTTCATCATCGGGTGCACATGACAAAGCGCCTGAGTCTTACGAGCGGTCAAAAATGGAGTGTCTACAGCCACTTAAATAATTTGTTTATTCAAATTAAGTTATGTTAAATGTTTTAGTTTAAATAACTATCCATGATTATTTTGTGCCCCTATGCTCCTAACATAATATCTCTCACTCTACTATGTGCTTATAGCTGTTACCCCTTTCAGATAATGAAATATATAGAAGGATTATGACCTCGTGTAATGGACCAGCACAGAACTTGTTGCCGACATTTTTTTTTTTTTTTAAATTCTCTTCTTACTTTTTCTTCGTTTTATTGTCTGTCACCGAATAATAAAATAATAAAAACCGATGGATGAATTTCCTTTTTATTTAAATAGTAGGGTAGTTAATGAAGTTAATTATCTATTTAATTATTTTCTTACTTTTATTTCGCTTCCGCTTGCGCCACTTAATTTGTTCAATTAAAATTAATAAGTTGTTATTTCAACCCTAAGCATTTCATGACACAACCTATGCATCGGTGCAAGTCCCATCTACGTGGAGTGCAAGTCCAACTTGTGCATGGGTGTAAGTCCAACGTGTATGGGTGCAAGTTTGATTTGTGCCATATTATTATTTTTATTGTATGATTTGAGTTAAATGTATGATTGAATATTATTGTTTTTATTCATATGGTAAACCATAAAAACAAAATAATAATTAAACCATAAAATATTTTTTGTATTTTATTAACTCAAATCATACAATAAAAATTAATACGGTTTAAAAATTTTTTGTATTTTTATTAACTCAAATCATACAATAAAAATAAATACAAATATTAACTGAAATCATACAAATAAAAAGAGGCCACTCAAAATTAACCCAAAAAAAAAATCGTATAAATTAGCATTAAAATAGTTACAAAAAATTAAGATAGCAGAAATTCAAATCTCCATGTTTAGTTGAATTCAAATATTTGGTGAATAAAACAAAAAAAATAAAAGAACTAATTATTTTAATAATGGACTTGCACTCATGTATAGGTTGAATTTGCACCTCGCATACATGTGACTCACATCTCACATAGATTGGGCTTGCATCCATGCATATATTGGACTTGCATCCCATACAGATCGAGCTTGCACCCCATACAGGTTAGACTTGCACCCCGCACATATTGAACTTGCACCCAACAGATATTAGACTTGCATCCATACATAGGTTGGACTTATACTCCACACAGATGTAACTTGCACCCTACATAGATTTGACTTGCACCCCACATACAGCTTGAACTTGCACCTAACATAGATCGAACTTCTACCCTGCACAAATTGAACTTGGACCATGCACAGGTTGTAATAATTTTTAATATTTATTTTTGTCAAACGAATTTATATTTTATTTGAAAAAATAAACATAAAAAATATTTATTAATTTTAAAAATTATTTTCCTCCAAAAAGGATAGAATCATAAGGAATTGATATCTTTTTTACAAACTAGTTTTTATTTTTAAAAAAATAGAAAACATAATTCAACCAAATATGATGAATTGAATTTCTCATATCCTAATTTTTTGAAACTATTTTTAATGCTAAAACATATGTGACTGTTTTTTTAGTTTGAGATGTGGGTTGGCTTTTAGGCTATTTTAGCCTGAGGCTAAAAAGACTCGTTTGGGATGGCTTTTTTGGCTTTTTTTACTTTTGTGGAAAAAAAAAATAAAATGATTATGGTTTGAATGTGACATTTTGTCTTATTAATTTTTGGACAAATTACACTAATAGTCCCTATATTTTACCTCCTGTGTCACTTTGGTCCCTGTGTTTTCAATTTGCTTAATTTTAACCTTTCATTTTTAATTTTGCTTCATTTTGGTCCAATCAATAACCTCTGTTAAAAAATTTAATAGAAAATAGTCATGTGCACAACATGTGATCAACTTTGAGGGGCAAATAGACATTTCCATCCTAACCCTTCCTTATTCCATCTCTGTAAAACCCTATTCCATCTTTGTAACACCTTTTTTTTTCCTACTCCTTTACCGTCTATCATCAATCTCACTCCACCACTGCCACTGCTAAACACCACCACCACCACCACCACCACCATCTACCACCAAACAATAGCAGACTCGGCATCAATAGGTTCATCGGAACCCTAACAACAAACGCCTAGGAAAAAGGGTAGGCCTCGGAAAATCATTGAAAAAATAGAGAGTGAAGAGATTAAGGAAGAACAGAGAAAACAAGTAGCAGAAATAGTAGTTGAAAATAGTGAATCGAAGAAACAAAAAATGGATGAAGAAGAAGATGAAAGAAGTGGCAACATCATCATCAGTTAGGGATCCAAAGAAAGAAACAGAGCTAGTGCTAAAGAGACTGTTGAGAAGCAGTGCTCGAAGGAAAGGCAAACCTTGTAAGAGCAGCTAAACTTTATCAATGAATGATTAGCAAAACCCTTTTATTCTTTTTTTATATTTTTTTTTTGGTGGATTAATCCAAGGGTAGAAGATCAAAAGATGAATGATTCTCATTTATACTTCTTCTTCTTCCTTATCTGTTTTACTCTTTTTTTATTTTTTTATTTTAGTTATGGTTTTGATTTGAATGCTGCTTTTTTAGGTTTTCTTTGTTTCTGATTTTATCATTCTCTCCTTTTTTTTTATTTTTTTATTTTTTATCATTCTCTACCTATTTGGTTGAATTATTATTTGATTTGAAGGAATTGGTGGTCCGTCACTTTGTTATTGTTATTGTTCTCTCATCTCTCTCTCTATTATTCTTTTGATTGTCAATTTGTTATTTGGTGATGGTGGGATGATAGGGGTAGATAAAGGAGGTTGGATGGAGGTGATGGATATGGCGGGTATGTACAAAAGACTGGGTGGTAAGTTTGGTAGTTTGGGTGGTAGACGGTACTAGGTTTGATGTGGTGGAGGTGTATGGTGTTGATGTTGGGATTAGCTATGGATGATTTTGGTGGTGGAGGAAGGCAACGGTGGTAGATGATTGTGTTGCAGAGAGTCCAAGAGAAAGAAGTTGGTGAAACAAGGAACGGGTAGTGTCACGCCCCGAATTAACAAGGTTCGACTTACGTGAATAAACCACTCGACGATGAATAATAGATAACAACTCTCATACAAATGAATATTATATAGCCACACAATATATGTGTTTATCCAATATTATACATTCCTAGATACAAGATCTAAGTTGAATGGATGTTCTGTGACTAAAACATGTATAGATGTTAGAAAATCAAATTAAACGCCCTAAGGCTTACATCATACACAAGGGTATAACCCTTACAAGAATGGCACACGGCCAATAAATATAAATGGCCCTTGGCCTACAAATAACTGAACCACCCTACATGGTTCGAACATAACTTCACATCACAATCCGCATCTACATATGTACACTTGAAAAACATTTCAGCCGCGTAAGGTGAGCATAAAGCCTAGTAGAGAATATTTCGAAAACTAAACATGCTCCACCAGTATAAATAATCATGATGCAATACATATATACAATATGCCCAAATGCATTTCCAAAATCCATTTGATTACTCAATAAAATCCTTTCTTTCCAATTACCAAAACCTTGCGTTTAATCAAAACATTTTCTAAGTTCAAATCATCTATTTGATATAAAATTCCTTACCAACCAGCAAATACAATGCTAAATCAAATACGAATACATCGCCAAACAACAGCAAATATCTTGTTAAAACCATATTCCAAACATCTTGTGCCGGAACCAACATAATGGTAAATAAATGGTTAAATCTCCAGAACAAATACAACATTTCCCGAAAATTTTGTCCGAAGGAAACCGTAAGCCGGGACCCATGTAAATGTAGGCTGTATAAGCACTACTATTGCCATTTCTTGAAAATTTCGTCCGCGGGATCGACACCCATGTATACACGCGGTTTTCGGAACTTTCACCCTAGACACACAAGCCAACTTATTTGATGTAACAACAACTTTCTCCCAGATCCACCATTTCATTTACCCTTTTCAATAGTACAATACATGTAACTCAAAATATTATTTTTTCAAAACAATGCAAATATTCCAAAACATAATGTAAGAATTTCCAAAAAACCCTTTTTCAAAACATGTAGTTTCAATTTCCAAAATCCATTACATGCTCCATTTTATGAATGATTTCAAATTGCCTAATCTGCATGCAATTCCTAATACACGGTAATGCTATCCTCCACCGATAGTCAAAACAGTTATCTCTAACGCAAGAATTAAAAGACAACCGTATAGATATATTTTCTGAGAGAGTAATAACACCCATTTCCAAAATCCCACAACCATTTCCTTTCCAACCAAACCATTTACCACAAATCAATCCAACTCCCAAAACAATATCATGTAGGGATTGTCTACAAATTGGGGTTTTTCCACCTTTAGAAATCCATATGCAATTTTGATTACCAAAGTAGCAAAATCATAGCCCAACAATCCTCTAATTTCACAAAACCTCATTTTTTTTCAAAATCACTTTTGAGTGAAGGAAAGCCACCATGTCAACATATCTCAACTAACTTTACAAAATCATAACCTTGTTCAAAAACTCATTTGAAAAATCTCTCTTTCACATTTCAGGATCCACACTCTAAGTTTAACCCAAAACACCCAAATACATAGATCTTTTAAAATAACAAATAACAAGGGTAAAAATCATACCACATAACTACCAAATATACATAACAAAATACGGCACAAATATGCTACCGAACTCATATTGAGTTTAGGAAATAGACCCTTTCTCTTGAAGCGAAGAGGAGAACTTGAAGAAAAACCAAAGTTGATGAAACCGCGGAACTCTTGGATCAAAAGAATGCCCTTGATGAGATCTACAACCTTTCTCAAAGGACCAAGGTGGAAAGATGCCTCGAACCAAGTAGATCTAGAGATCTATGTAGGAAAATTGAGTTTTTAAGAGAGAGAGGGATTCACGGGTTAAAGGGGAGAGAGAGAGAGAGAGAGAGAGAGAGAGAGAGAAGAAAAAATGAATGAGAAAAGTGTGTTTGGGGTCTATTTATAGTGGTAGAATAATATCCCTAAAGTCAAAGGAAAGAATAAGTCAAACCCCCCAAAAATTAGAGCTCAAAACTGAACCAAAAATCTGAAAATTTATTCACAAGGGTCGACCCTTCAGACAGTGGTGTTGACCTTTCAAGAAGAAAAGCTGAGACACTAATGTGTGCAAAGGACAAGGGTTGACCCTTGGAACCAGTGGTGTCGACCTTGTATTTCAGAATGCATCCAGAACAAAACAGTAAGGGAAGGGTCAACCCTTAGGGCCCCTGGTGTTGATTCTAAAAACCAGCAAAAACACAAAGGATAGGGCAGCAAGGTGATGTCGACCCTCAAAAAGGCTAGTGTCGACACCATAATAGATTTTTCAAATTTTCAAAGAATTTTTCAACGTAAACAAGCACGAATTTAGAATTCCAATACGTTTAAATCGAATCGTACTCCTCCAAAACCAAAATACAACAACTCCAAACACTCCCAAAATGAAAATAAAGGAATTTAATACACTCTCTAATAGTTTAAAGGACACAAGTGCTACAGGTAGTGAAATGTCCATATTGCCCTTGAAAAAGAGTCGTGTGTGTTAGACTTATTTATTTCGATGATTTATTTAATTATGTTTTAATTTATTTGGAAGAGCAAAATAGAATCAAAATTTATTTTGATGATTTATTTGAAAGAGAAAAATAGAATCAACATTTATTTTGATGATTTTATGTTTTAATTTATTTGAAAGAGAAAAATAAAATCAAAATTTATTTTGTCACATTATTTCTCACCTAAACCTTTATCCTAAATGTTGTTAGAATGTATTTAATATTTGATTAAATCAGGAGTTCAAACAACCCAAAAATAGAGGTTCAAACAGCCCAGCACAGCAGTAGTTCAAAAGGTTCAAAAAGTTCAAGTGGAAGATATTCAAATTTGTAATGATAGAGTGGAAGATATTCAAATTAGTAATGATGGAGTGGAAGATATTCAAATTAGTAATGATGGAGTACAACGGCTATAAACGGCTATAAATTCAAATGAATACAATGGCTATAAACGGTTATATATTCAAATGAATACAACAGCTATAAACGGCTATAAGTTTCATTATACATACCAAAGCCTCTAATGTAAACAAGTTCAAAAAAAAATCAGAAAATATTCTTTGATCTATAATCACTTACATCTATTCTCTGAAAAATTCTCTGAGAAGTGTTCTTCAATTTTTGTTAGCATCCTCTCTCAGAAATTATACACCGAGCCTTATAGCATTAACCTCATATTTCATGTGTGAGATTTACAGAAAAATCAAATCTTCATTTTATATATCTATCTTTGAGAGATAATTCTTGTAGTTTTCTGTGAAAGCAAAAACACATTGTTTTCAATCTTGTAAGAGTGTAGTACACTCAGTATTCTTAACTTAGAAAGTCTGTGTAAAATCCGCAGAGGATTGCTCCATTTGTAAAGAGGTTGCTAGCACTCTCGTGAAGCTAGAGCATAGTGGAAAATCTCAAGTGAAGTTTGAGGAGTGGACGTAGGCCGAGTTGAGACCGAACCACTATAAATTTGTTTGCCTCTCTCTCCCTTATCTCTTTATTTTATTTAAATTGCTGTAGCTATATTTCACATTTTCACTGTGCTAAAATCATTAACTGACATAGTTGTTAGAACACTTGTTTTAATTATTTTTATTTCATTAACTATATTTATCTATTGTGCTAGTCATAATTTTTATTAGGGTATTATTAATTTTTAATTGTAAAAACCTAATTCACCCCCCTCTTAGGTTATCTTTTGGGTAACAATTGGTATTAGAGCCTGGGGGCTCTTGTTTAGATTTAACAATCTTGAGTTTTTGATCCATAGCAACCATGTATTCTACTTACTGTGCGGTAGGCCAAGCTAGTAATAGGCCACCTCTCTTTGATGGTAGTAATTACATTCATTGGGGAAAAAAAATGACTTTGTATCTTCAAGCTACCAATTATACTTTGTGGCTCATTATCACTAAAGGTCCTAAAATTCTTACCAAGGTAGTAGACCATATCAGTGTGCCTAAACTTGAAGATGAATTTGATGAGCGTGATTATAAACTCCTTCAAGCTAATGCTAAAACCAAGCTTATTCCTGCGTGTGGACTAGATGCAAATGAGTACAATAGAATTTCTGGGTGTATTACTGCTAAAGAGATTTGGGATAAACTTGAAATCACCTACGAAGGAACTTGCCAAATAAAAGAGTCTCAGATTGACATGCTCATTCATGATTATGAACTCTTTACTATAGAATGATTTGAATCTATTTCTAAGATGTTTTATAAATTTACCAATATTATTAATGCTCTAAAATCTCTTGGTAAATCTTATACTAATGGTGAGCTTGTAAGAAAAATACCTAAGTCTTTGCCAAATGAATGGGAAGCTAAGGTTATAGCTATCAAAGAAGCAAAAGACCTAACAAATTAGGCATTGAAGAACTCCTAAGCTCACTCATGGCTCATGAACTTTCAATGATGAATGGCAGCGAAAAGGAAGCCATTTGGGAAGAAAATGATGGAGTAGCCAACATGTGTCTCATGGCTCTTGAAGAAGAAGAATCAACTCAAGATGAGATAATTTCTAATTATGTAGAACTTGAAAGTGCTTTCAATGAATTACATGACATATTTAGAAACGTTTGTGTTAAGAATTCTAAATTAAAGAAATTAGTTACTTCTCTTTCAAATGATATGGGTGTTTTAAAAATAGAAAATGCTACTTTGAAAAATGACTTTATGTCTATTGCCAATGAGAAAAACATTTTGAAAAACAATGTTGAGGATTTAAACAAAACTCTTGAAAATTTTGCAAAAGGAAAAGAAAACCTCAACAAGCTTCTTGAAAATAAAAGATGTGTTTTTGACAAACTAGGCATTGGTTTTGATCCTCCTAAACTTTTTATGAGATTAAATGTTCTTGAGACTAATCCCCATGGACCCAAGAAAGTATGGGTACCAAGAAAGAAATCAAGATATTTTGTAGGTGGAATCTCAAAGAATACCAAGGACTTCGAGAGGAAATGCACAACAAGAGTGTTCAATCTAAAGAGCAAAATCAGCTCTTACAAGAAGAAGAATGATGAAATGAAAATCACCAAGATGAACAAAAGAGGTAAATGAAGGTATAACTCCTAACACACATTTAAGCTTAAAGTTCTATATTCTTTAAGGTGTGATTTGTGTACAATAGGTTGTGTCTAATCATTGCTTCCATGTAACCTAATTGTACTAAATTTGCTAAGTCATGTTCTGCTAGTTTCTTTCAAACATTCATTGAACTCAAAAATGAGAATTATATTATTTTGATGAATGCCTATTAGAATATGAATGATTAATGTATTCATTAACATTTTATATCATGTCATCCATTGCTATGAAAAAGAGATAAGAAGTGATAAATTTTTTTGTGAGCATACTTTTCACTTCTTATATATGACTTCATACTAATATGTTAATTCCTTTTTAAGTCATATCTTTGTAAAATCAATTTTGATGTCATAACATGTTTTTGAGATGTATACTATCTATATTTTGAATTCTACATTTATGATCTCAAGAATATGTTCAATATGAAAATTCCATGCTTATATGCATTACATTAGAATATTTGAATGAGTTGTGAAATTCCTTCATTATGATCCATCAACAATATATAAATGAAAAGAAGTATCATACGTTTGTAGAGACATTGCATCTATCCTATTGAATATCTTTTGAATATGGATTATATTGGCATACATCTCATGAAATGCTTTTGATTGATAAATTGTTGAATTAATTGTTTATAACATTCATGTTGTGTTCTATATTAAGTAAAATGTTTTATCACACTTGAGTATGTGGATTGAATTGATGAAAATACATCTTGATAATGTTATGTGATTAAATGAGATTGTTGCATCATTTCTTAATAAAACAAAGAGCATAACACTATTTTCTTATATATATTATGCTATGTGCTACAACTTGAAAATTCTGAAAAATAACATTCCAAACTCTTGTTTGATCATTGAATTATTTTTTACCTTTTGAGTTTGTGATAAGAAGTGATTTGTGCTGTATTTTTATTAAGTAATAGTGATTGTTCTATAAATGCTATATTTACACAAATCACATTAGAAAATGGTAGCACCAACTTAGGAAGAGAAATCATTTTACTGACATACCTGTTAAACCCTTTTGAGATGAACTCCTCATGAAAGAAAATTGAAGATTGAAAAGCTTCCATCTCTTGAACCTAATGTATGCCTCATATACTCTCTTAAGCTTTTGAGATAAAAATTCTATCTTATATCCTTTGAGCTAATATTGTTATTATTTTAATATGAAAAAGATTGATTATGCTTCATATGATTTGCAATCTATACTCTTTGATGATGCTCTTGCCTAAAAATCATGCATATGCTTAAATGTGTGCTATATATTGAAATTCATGATTTTTCTTGGCATATGGATTGCTATACCTTGAACATGCTTCATTTTTTGGAATTACATTATTGCCATGAGATTATATTGAGTTTAACCTATTATGAGCAATATTTGGTATTCTACATAATGCTTGAGCTATGATTGTTAAATCTTCTAAATTGCATATTGGTATACTTGGTAGATTACATGTTGGTATCATTTTGGCATTCTTATTGGTAATATTTGGCATCCTATTTGATATTATTGAGGAAAACATTTCAGTCATGAGCTTTCATTTATCATATCTCCTATTGATTTTGCCAAATGAAACAAGGAGAAGAATTTAAACTAGATTATTTTTTAAAAAAAAAAATCCCCTCAGATTCTATTCTATTTTTGATATCACACTTATGAGCTTGCACCTCACATATTTTTTTTTAATTATCTTGTATAAAATCTGTACGCTCTTGCTCCAATCGATTGTTAGATCATGCTCAACTACTTCACATATACTTTTAACAATTTGGTATCTCCTTGGCTCTTGCTTCAAAATAAATTGAAATAACATGAATTCTTCATAATGGATAAGCTCATTGATTCATTGTTACCATATTATCTTGCTACAATAGCATGTGTGTCTCATTCTTGACCTTTGGAACTTCTCCTTATTGCACCCATGGCATTTATCTAAACTTGATGCTACATTGTGATAATACTAGTGCCATCAATTTAAGCAAAAATCCGGTTCAACACTAACGAACAAAACATATTGAAATTCGACATCATTTTTTAAAAAATCATGTTCAAAAAGGGGATATTGTACTTCAATTTGTAAATACCGACAAGCAATTGGCGGATATTTTCACAAAACCCCTAAGCGAGGATCACTTCAATTTTATTCGTGGCGAGCTTGGAATGTCGATTTCTACTTAAAAAGTTTTGTTATGACTGTGAAACTTGACTTTTTGTTAAAATGATATATGTGTATTGCTACATTGATATGGAAATATTTATATCAGTTGAATGCTCACAAGTCCTTCATACATTTATTCTCCTTAACAGTTTGCTATTCTACATCTTGAGGTAAAATTAACTTTGCATACATTGATTTTTTTTTAAACCCTTATGGTATTTTTTTCTTTTGCATTACCATTCCAGCAACACCAACGTCCCATTAAGTTTAATTTATGTTGGTATTATTTTATTTTATTTTGCTATTAGGCTTAATTTCTTTTATTTTTATTTTTTTTCTCATTATTATTTTTTGTTTAGGCTTAATTTTCTTATTTTTTTTCTCTGTTTTTTAATTTCATTTTTCAGTCCTTAAACATAAATACAACAACAAATCAAAATACAAATATTTACATAAAAAATAAAAAAATAAAAAACACCTTTCATTTTTTCGCGGCTATACTCCGATCAAAATAAACATATTTACGTAAAAACAAAAACAAAAAAAAACAAAAAAAAAAAAAAACTTCATTTTTTTACGGCCATACGTCGATCTTACTTCCTCGCCTCTTCCACCACTCTCTTCTTCTTTTTATCACCTTGGGCGACCCTTGACGTCCCTGCCCCCGTGCTTTCGTTGGAAGTGAGCACTCCCCGCGTACTATCAAAAGCCAAGAACGACGTTGCTCCAAATTGGGCTATGGAGGTGGTCTTCTGTTTAAGCACTTTA
This sequence comes from Camellia japonica, assembly GCA_030407325.1. Taxonomy (NCBI): domain Eukaryota; kingdom Viridiplantae; phylum Streptophyta; class Magnoliopsida; order Ericales; family Theaceae; genus Camellia; species Camellia japonica. The sequence continues at coordinate 68,091,546 of JAPPVO010000031.1, forward strand.
TTTTCGGCCTTCAATGCGCCTATCTCTGCTCGTGCATCCTTGTACATGCGCTGGAGCAGAGAGAGTTGGGCGTCGACCTAATGGAGCTCACTCGTCCTGTTCTACAGTTGGTGAGCCAATTTTGTGACTACAGTCACCGTCTCTATGCAGGACGTTAGTGTGAAATGATTGGCTTTAATGTTTGATTGAGCTGCCATTATTTGCTCAATTGACATCCTAGGAAGGTTGGAAAGAGTAATAGCTGGGGCACTCGTCCCAGCAGCGCTTACCGGATCATTCAGGTCCAGAAAGAGAGTAAGGGGTCGAGACGAGGCCATGTAGTAGGAGAGAGAGACGTAATCGAAAGGAGGGTCATTTTTTTTTTGGCAGCCTTTCTGCTCTGCTCAGTCTCTCTATTCTGTCTCTCGAGGAAGAAGAAGATCGAAGAGAGTGATGAAGAAGAAATAGAAAAAAAGATAGAAGAGAGTGAGGTGAAAAAGAAGAAGAAGAAGCAGACGAGTGTGATTAAGAAGAAGACTGAAGAGAAGAGGCTGAAGAGAAGAAGGCAAGGAGGGAGAGATAACCGAGGCGAGTGGCAATCGAGGAAAGCTGCTTTTATCGGCCAATGACGCAAAAGCCAGGCCGCGTAGCAACCGCGTTTTGCGAAAAAATGGAGAGACGCGGGAGAGTTGTATGTGTATGCATATATGTATATATATTGTATAGCTATGTAATATATATATATATATATATCTTTTGATTATCTATTTTTTTTATGCCATTTATCCCTATCATTTTCCTCCTCCTCCTCATTCTCCTCCTCCTCCTCCTCCTCCTCCTCCAGTTTCTGACCCATGATTTCCTTTTGATAATGTCACAGGGGGAGAAAATTATATGATGTTATGTATTATGGTATTATTTTCAAACTAATCTGATGTTATGTATTTATAGTTTGATATCTTAGTCTCATATCATGTCTCTAATTAAAGCCGATTTATTACACATGTGCTAACCTATGTATTTAGAAATGAATTCAGGGAGCATGACTTGAAGGGGAGCTTTTCTTACTCCCAAATCAAATCAAAACATCATTGTGTGCCATCATCAAAAAGGAGGAGATTGTTAGACTTATTTATTTTGATGATTTATTTAATTATGTTTTAATTTATTTGAAAGAGCAAACTAGAATCAAAATTTATTTTCATGATTTATTTGAAAGAGAAAAATAGAATCAACATTTATTTTGATGATTTTATGTTTTAATTTATTTGAAAGAGAAAAATAAAATCAAAATTTATTTTGTCCCATTATTTCTCACCTAAACCTTTATCCTAAATGTTGTTAGAATGTATTTAATATTTGATTAAATCAGGAGTTCAAATAGCCCAAAAACAGAGGTTCAAACAGCCCAGTACAGCAGTAGTTCAAAAGGTTCAAGTGAAATATATTCAAATTTGTAATGATAGAGTGGAAGATATTCAAATTAGTAATGATGGAGTACAACGGCTATAAACGGCTATAAATTCAAATGAATACAATGGCTATAAACGGTTATATATTCAAATGAATACAACGACTATAAACGGCTATAAGTTTCATTATATATACCAAAGCCTCTAATGTAAATAAGTTACAAAAAAAATCAGAAAATATTCTTTGATCTATAATCACTCACATCTATTCTCTGAAAAATTTTCTGATAAGTGTTCTTCAATTTTTGTTTACATCCTCTCTCAGAAATTATACACTAAGCCTTATAGTATTAACCTCATATTTCCTGTGTGAGTTTTACAAAAAAAATCAAATCTTCATTTTATATATCTATCTTTGAGAGATAATTTTTGTAATTTTCTGTGAAAGCAAAAACACATTCTTTTCAATCTTGTAAGAGTATAGTACACTTAGTGTTCTTGACTTAGAAAGTCTGTGTAAAATCCGTAGAGGATTGCTCCATTTGTAAAGAGGTTGCTAGCACCCCCGTGAAGCTAGAGCATAGTGGAAAATCTCAAGTGAAGCTTGAGGAGTAGACGTATGCCGAGTTGAAGCCGAACCACTATAAATTTGTTTGTCTCTCTCTCCCTTATCTCTTTATTTTATTTAAATTGATGTAGCTATATTTCACATTTTCACTGTGCTAAAATCATTAACTGACATAGTTGTTAGAACACTTGTTTTAATTATTTTTATTTCATTAACTATATTTATCTATTGTGCTAGTCATAATTTTTATTAGGGTATTATTAATTTTTAATTGTAAAAACCTAATTCACCCCCCCTCTTAGGCTGTTTTTTGGGTAACAGTGTGCGTGTCACGTGTTTGTTTTCTGTCAACAATTTTAACCGGTGTTATTGATTGGACCAAAATGAAACGAAATGAAAAATGAAAGGTTAAAATTGAGCAAATTGAAAATACATGGACCAAAGTGACACAGGAGGTAAAATGCATGGACTAATTTGCCCTTAATTTTTTAACATATTTTGTCTTTTTGTGATTATTTTAGCCCCGTAGCCTTATGCCAAACGAGTGCTATTTTTAGTGAACTTTTTTTTTTTTGGATTAATTTGTATTATTTTTATTGTATGATTTGAGTTAATAAAAATTCAAAATAATATTTGTATGGTTTAATTATTATTTGTATAGTTTATTATTATTTTTTCTTTGTACGATTTGAGTTAACATTTTTGTGGTTTGAATATTATTCTTTTTTTTCTATTTTTTTTATGCATAATTTGAGTTAATATTTTTATTTTTATTAGTCTTTACGTTTTCTCTTAGTAAAGAAAGAACATATTTTCTATTCAAAAAGTAATTCTAAATAATTATTATTTATAGTAATTTCAAATCATACAAATCATTTTAATTGTGTAAGTTTTTTTATATATTTTTTGAATTATTAATTTAAATTTTTATTAAATATGTTAAATATTAGTCTCATTTTAAAGATTTTGTTGATATTTTTTGAATAATATTAATTTTATAAAAATTGAATTTATATATTAAAAATTATATGTATTGTATAAAAATAAAATAGAATAAAAGAGTTCGTTTGGCAATCATAGTTGGGGCTTAAAAAGCACAAAAGGTAAAGGGTTGTTTTGAAAAATATGTTAAAAGTTTATTTTTCTTTTGATTTTTTTTGAAAAAAAAAGTGTAAAAGAATAGAAAGGTAATGTGATAAAAAAAAATTAAAAGTTAAAAAATTAAATTTTAACCTGTTGCTGAAAGAGATCAAAATAGAATAAATAAGTTAATAAAATAAAATATTATATTCAAATTATATTCATTTTATTTTTTCTCTTATAAAAATTAAAAAAATCAATTCAAATAAATATTTTAATCTTAAATTAAAAAATCTCAAATTAAAAAGGTCAACTAAAAAAATCACAAACTGTGATGTGATTTGCTAGATAGAGAGATAGTGAGAGAGAGGAACTGTGATGTGTGTGACATGTGTCTTGTTGAGTGTGCCAGTGTGTGAGATGTTAATGTTATGTTTGAGTGTTAATGTTCTGTTTGTTTCGCAACTTGAGTGTGTGGATTGGACTATTATGGTGGTAGGTCTTACTCATAACATATTTGATAGTTAAATAGGAAGAGTGATTGATAGTTTAAGGGACTTAATAATTTTCTTCAGTAAGAGAATTAGTTTAGTTAGGTTTTGAATAGAATTTAGAAAATAGTGAGAAAATTAAATATATTTTATACAAAAAAATTATTTTTTTTACCAAGTGCACCTATTTTTTTAATATTTATTTTAATTTTTTTAATATAACAATAATTTATTTATTTATTTTATATAAAAATAATTTAACAATCTCATCATTAACCATCTCTCATACTATCATCAAAACTAATACATTTTTATTTAATTCCTTCACTAACAATCTCTACATTAACAATCTATTCACTAACTATTCAACTTAATCCGGTAAACAAACCCAACCTAATCGTCATGTTCTTGTAATATATTTGTCACTTGTCAATGATGCTGAAATTTTCAAACATTTTCCACTGATTTGTGATTTACATCATCTTCTGAACCCACTGTAAGGTAATTCCCCTAGAATCGAAAGAGACTGATTTTTTTTTTGGAAAAGGTGAGTGGTTTTTAGAATTTTTTATGAATCAAAAAGTCAAGTGACTTTTTATTTTTGAGTAAATTATACTTTGGCCATGAAAAATGCCTCATACACCTAGTTGTCCCGACCCCCAGTGAGGTGGCACTCACGTGATAGTCACGTGACTGTGACTGTAAGACCAAACAAACAGGTTCAGATTTCATTTGAAATTTTCCCCCCTCCCCCCTCAAACAACGGTAACAGGTACTGACCCCCCACTCCGACGCCTGACTCCCACTCCGACGCCGGCGACCACTCCTTCCCTTCACTCCGACACCGACAGCTCGTCACCTCCCTCCACTCGCGAATCTCTCTGTCTCTCCTTCCCTTCACTTCAACTGTATGTATATCTGCGTATATATATATATATATATATCTATTTCCTGTTCGATGAAATGTGGAATCTCTGTCTCTCCTTCCCTTCACTTCAACTGTATGTATATCTGCGTATATATATATATATCTATCTATTTCCTGTTCGATGAATTGTGGCATTTGGGAAATTTGTGAAATTTCATTTATTAACTGTGAATTTTCTATCTATTATCTGTGAAATTTCCTTTTGATTTGGGAATTGTGGCATTTTCATTTACGAATTGTGGCCTTTTCAGTTGGAGTCTTACATTGCCTTAAACGTGTTCGATGAAATTCCCCAACGAAATGTTTAATCAATTGGTTCAATTTGTCCAGTGCATAATTTCTTCATTAAATCAATTTCGTAATTCATCTTGATTATACAAAAATTTCTATGCATAATTGGTTCAATTGGTTAAATTTCTGAAGGTGAACAGAATTTGGATAAGGCATAGACTTTCCTGTTGGTTGACATATGTGTTTAGAGTTAAGGCATAGACTTCAGTAGCTCAGACTTTCCTGTTGGATGTTCAACCTGAGCCACATTTCTGGAATTTGAAGTCTATGCCTTCAAATTTCTATGCCTTATACACGTAGCTCAGGTAAGGAATTTGAAGCTCAACCTTAGAATTTCTATGCCTTATGTCATAGAAATGGCATAGGAAATTTGACATATGGCATATGGCATAGGAATTTGAAGCTCAACCTTAGAATTTCTATGCCTTCAAGGAATTTGGATAAGGCATAAGTGGAATTTCTATGCCTTATCCAATTTGGACAAGTTATTCCTGTTGAAATTTGCATAAGGAATTTGAAGTCTATGCCTTATACATGTATGTCAACCAAAAAAAAACATCCAATGCATAGACTTTCCTGTAACCAAAAAAAAAAACTCACACAAAACTAAAATGATTAGTCACATTTCTCAGTTCGTAACAACACCACAAGATTACTATTATACTAACATAACCAGAAAATCATTCATAACTATCACTTGAAGATGCACACCAATGCAGCAATACACATGATGCTAATTAGCATGCCTCTAAGCTACAGCAAACAGGGGGCCAAACAGCACAGAGTCATGCATTAGACCACAGGGCTTTCCCAATGCAGCAATACACATGATTCTAATTAGACACAAGATCATTAATAGAGAAACCACAACCTTGATCCACATTTTAGACCCAATCCTATAGCAACACCCTAGATCAGCAGCATACTTTCTCCCCATACAGTTGCACTGCATAGAGTCATGCACCAAAGCCTTTACCACACACAGCAGCAGACCTCAAAGCATTCATGTTTTATTTTATTTTTTTAGCAGTGCAGACACAAACAAGATCATTCCACAACAGAGTCCATAAGATCATAACTGTGTGTCATTACACAATGACACATAGAGCTTGAATGGCAGCAAAGCAGCACCAAACCAGTGAAATACTCTAATATTGCTGGTAGGCACCAAAACCAACCTTAACACACACCAGTGAACCACTGAACCACAACACAGCACAAAGACTTGAGCCTAAACCAGAGAGCAGACCAACAGATCAGAGAAACCAACAGAATAGACCAACCCAGAAACCCACAACCAGCAATGTAGACACCCCATTTTTGACCGTCCTCAAGACTTGGACGTCACCGTTTGAACACTCGGTGATTATCCATGTTCGTGTTCGTTTGGAGTTCCCGGAGTTCTCGGCTACGCGCCTTGCCTCAGGATCCCCGAACTTGACTGTTTTGTGTCTGGTTTGGCACCAAACACTTGTGTTTTGCCTTGGAGGGGCAGGGAATGCCTTTTGAGGCATCTCCACACATCACCGGCCTTTCCCTACCACCACTGGCCGCATGTGTGTACCGCCGGCACTGTTTTGTTAAAATATTTGGCCGGTTGGCATTGTATGATGCCGACCGGCACTTTTTTGTGCCGATGATCCCTTTGGCTGGCCGGTGTGCACCCTTTGCACCCCTGAGGCATGGTGCATGCCAGCTGTGCCAGCTGGAATGCACCATCACTCATCCCCGTGCACAGGAGTGACCCCTTTGGTTCCTTTGACCCCCTCTCTCTTCTAGGAGCTTGAACCTTTGGCCAAGCTTCTTGGAGAAGCTTGGCCAGCTGTTTTAGCTTCCTCTAGAAGCCTTGCACCTCTTTGCCCCTTTGACCCTTTTCCCTTTGCTTAGCCATTAAGTTATATAGCTTTCCTTGGCCTATATAAGCACCATTCCTCTCCCTTTGTTAGAGGTTAGCCATTTTCAACACAAAACCAGAGCTTCTATATCTATATATCTGTGTTGTACTCTCTCTCTCTATATCTCACTCTCTCTCATCCTTGTGTGTGTGTTTTGAGCCTAAATAGTGTGTTTTTGCCTCACTTTTGCACTAATACGCACACCATTACACCTTATTTCGAGATTGAGGGGCTTGGAGGGTTGTTTGTTGAGTTTTTGGATTGGTTTTGACCACTAGAGGAGGGCTGCACCACCTGTTCTTCAAGTGTTCTTCAAGGGTGAGCTAGTTACTTTAGTTTCCTCATTTTTGCAACTAGTTTTTACCCATCTTGCTTTGTGTTTTAGGCTTTGTGTATAACTGAAAAAAGTCTTATTTTTTTCTTGCTTTGGAACATTCATTAAGGTCACTTTGTGGTTTGAGTGAAAACTCACCCTCTTAGGCCTTGTTTGGCCTTTTTGGTGCTTCCATTATTAGGCCTTGTTTGCTTGTGTGTTTGTTTCTTTTCACCACTGAAAATCAGTGGATTTTCAGTGGTAAGAAGGTTGGTTTGAAGTCTTGTATAGGGGAGGGACACCCCTCTCCCCTTTGTCCCTCTCTTGCCTTTGTTTTGGCTTAATATAGTAGCATGCATGTCTAGTCTTATATGGCCTTATTTCAGAGCTTTTTAGGTGTCTTTTGATCATAATATATCCCTATTGTTGGTCGGATTGGTGCTCCATTGTGTGCATGTTGCACTTGTTTTGTATGCCTCTCTTATGCTTAGAAGTATGTCATGCATTTAGGCCATGATCTTTGCATGATTTGACTTAACTTCATGAAGTTACTAGCATTGTTTTGCCTTGCATAAGGTCTGTTAGCCACTGTTTTGGTCATGTTTGGCATGCTTGATGTGGTTGCTTTGCATTCCGGCTTGTAGGCCTTGAGTATTTTGGCTTCTAGCATGCTTAGCCTACCTTAGCCTCATGATTTGGTATCATCATAGACCATATTTCAGCCCATAATCCATGCTTGTGTACTTGCATTTGGCTCTCTTTTAATGCTTGGAAGTGTAGTGGTTTTGTGCCTTGGAATGGGCCTTGTGCATGCTTGTGTGTTTAGAACTTTTCGGATGCCATGTGTGTGAGTTTTTTTGGAGTTCATTTTTGCATGCTGAAAATCTATTTTTGATTGCTTAAATGCATGCCATGAGTGGTCATGTTAGTAGGTAGTGGAATGCTTCACTTTGTGCCTTAGCCTTAGGCCCTTATGGTTGCATGTTAGCTTGAGCATTTGTCCACCATTTCGGGCACTTTTGGCCACTGTTTTGGGGTGGATTGAGATCTGCCCCATATGGTCTAAGTCCACCATTGCATGCTTGCCTCATGTTTGTTGCTTAATTGATTCATTAAGTGTTGTAACATGATGGTCTCATTGCTTGGGTTGTCCATATTTGCATTACATTTGCATCTTGCATGTCTAAGCATCATACACTTGTCATGTTAGGTTACATTGCATTTGGTATGCCTTGCATCTTAGTCCCATGTTGCATAACTTGAGCCATGTTGCATACTTTGCACTACATTGTTTGGTTTGGGGTGTCAAACCAAACTCGAGGGGTGGGGGGTGTTTGTACTTCAAGTGGCAAAACACACCTCAATTCTCATGTCACTAAGGCCCTTGACCTTGACATGATAGGGTCTTGGTTCTCATTTTGTGTGTTGCATGCATATTTACATTGAATTGCCATCTTGGTCCCTTAGGCCATCATGCATCAAGATGCACAATTGATGGCCCAAGAACCAAGGGCCATGCTTCCTTGAGTCCTATACATGATAGGGAGCATTGACCATGCTTACATATGCTCAAAATTCCACCATGCACTGTCTGTCTGCTGCTGCTGTCAAAACTGTCATCTGCAGGAATTCTCTGCCGACCGGCACTATATTCACGGCCGATAATATCCTAAGCAGCTAATGGAAATTGTGAGTAGCCGGTGGGCATTTCCTCCAGCCGGTGGTATACAGCAGCATGCAAGGAAGGCATTTTGGGACTTTGGAAATTTTTGGAGAGGCAAGGCAGTAAAAACAGAGGCAGCAGTGCCATGGCGCGGGTTTCCGGGCAAGGCGGATTCAAGCATGCATCATTTGCGCATCCCGAGGCGGGCGGCTGTGGCCACCTTTCCTTTTTGCATTTATTTGTTAAATAATTAGAGATTTTGTAATAATTTATTTATTTATCATTCGGACTGTAATATTTATTCGGTCTCTCCGTGTGAGAGCAAATCTGTAATAAGTGTGCGTGAGTGGTGTGTATGTCTTCCAACCCCCACTTCTTTCTTCCCTTTTATTTACCTGCTTACGATGGTAGATTAGGGCACGTTTATTTTAGCATACCTTATGCAATGCATGCGTGCATCCATGCATTTGTTGACATGCACCGGGCTCGGTACATCATTCAAACTGCATCTGTATTTCGATTCCAAATTGAATACGTGATAGTTATAGCATTTCGCATGCCATTTTAGGGTTAGCCGAGCCTGTCCTAAACTGCATCTCTGTGTGTGTTGCATTAGTCACTTGACATGAACTAAGGCAAGCATTTTTGCTAACTAGTTTATTGTTTTGGCACGGAGTACGATGTAAGTATTTTCGCTTTAGCATATCGCATGCGTGTGAATGTTGCCATGACAGTATGCTTACCATGTGGCTAAGTGCTTATATGAGATAAACTGTTTGAATGCCTGTGGGTGGAGGTTGGATTGCTTGAGTAGGAAAAACTCGTTGAAATCCGCGTTTTAGCCTACTTGCGAGTAGCAAATTCCAAAGTATTTTCAAAACGAACGGATACGCAATGCTTATTTCCAAATTAGGCAATCTAGTCTATACTTGTTTGCTGTGTGCATAACATAGTAATTCTAGGCTAATAACCGGAATAAGAACACATAACGTTTTCAAAATCGGATATCACGGTTAGTAGAGGCCGGTCTTCGGACCGGGCGAAAGGGGGTGCTCATAGCTGACCTTCCCCGATCGTACCCAAGCTCCCGAGCCAAGACCACTTTGGTGATGATGAACATGTGGCCTTCAGCACCGAGTCAGGGTTTCCTAAATTTCCCATTTTAAAAAAATATTTAGGTGGCGACTCTGTATCTGGCAAAGCAGTCCATGTTTGGCACTTCTTTTCAAAATCTGTTTTTCTCAAAACGATTTGCCAGAGTTGGACTCTTTGGTTCAAGATTAAGAACCGTGACATTTGAGCCCTCGAACTGTAGTGACCCCAATATGAACGGAACGGGACTTAACCCTCCCGAGATGCGTTCGGGGACGTCTACAAGCAACTGAATACAAGAGGCTAAACCAGGGAGCAGACCAACAGAAATTTGGGGCAAATTTCAAAACAAGGGAGGAATAAGACAAGTAGCATTAGTCAAAAAGAAACTTGTACTTAAGACACATATATCAGCATCAGTGACCTCAACATTCATCTTCTGTATACAGAAATTTCCTCCCTTTATGTATTATTTTTAATTGCTAAATTATAAGATCATTTGAATATATATATTTCAAATTTATGTTTTAAGTGCTATTCATCTTCTATTTTTAATTGAATATATAAGATCATTTGAATATATAAGATCATTCATCTTCAGCATTCATCTTCTATTTTTAATTGCTATTTGTCCCTCTTTGCAGATGTCAACTTCAAGTGTTAGTGGCAGTAGCTCAGGTTGGTTGACATACGTGAACAGAATTTGTCGTACATGTAACAAAAAAGCCACCATCAAAATATCACAAACCGAGCTAAACAAGAACAAGTTATTCTACTATTGTAATGTTTGTGGTTTTATCGAATGGTGTTTACCTACGAATCCAGAATATGGAGGTCATCAAATTCAAACAGACGAAGTCCCAACTGTTGGCGAACAAGTTATGACCGAACGACTTCAAGCTATGACCGAACAACAAATACAGTTGACGGAACAACTTCGAATTCAGATCGCAAAGATGCAGAAGTTGATATATATGTTGTCCGTGTTGTTTGTAATTGGTGCCTTTAAACTTATGAATATGTAATAAGTAGAAGTACATGTCTCCTTGAACTTGTTGAAGTAGACTTCATACTTTTGTGATGTTTTGGAGGAAGTCATGTTTTGTTGTGTATTGAAACCTACTTATTGTACCTCTTTTGTTGTTAGTGGAATGGAAAATGGCTTGTTCAAATTTGTACACTTTCTTCAATACTCATTGAATGGACATTGTTAAATACAGGAAACTGTTGAATACAAGGTAACTATTGTTGAATACAGGTAAACTATTGAACATGGTAAATTGAACATGCTAAATAAACACTGTATATTAAATAACAAAGTTTGAAACTCATAATAGTAGACTACATAATATTCAATCTTCTCAACATCAAAGTTTGAAACTCATGATAATAGACTACATAATTTCCAATCTCAAAAACAAACAGTTGGAATACATAGAAACTAGTCAAACAAGTCTGTAATATCTAAGTTTCCCGATGCAGAACCATAAATTGAGTTGGAGCACTCATCAAACTTCCCTGTGTGCCACTTATGAAGTCCGATGGAGTAAGAGATGTGCCTCCAATACCATGGGCCACCTATGACAATTCATTGCAAAAAGTACATGTTAGAACAATACAAAGATGCAAAAGTACATGAAGTACTCTTTCGAATACACTTTGTAAAAGTACATGAAGGCCTCTTTGGAACACGTACCGGTACATACATACTATTTTCTGTGCCAACCATATAAGGATAATACGGTGTTTGAGCTTGAGCTTGAGCTTGAGCTTGAGGTTCAAATCGGAGCAACTTAGCAGCCTGCATGTTTTGAAGAATAATTACATATTGAAATGTATGAATTGCTTTTACATACTTCACTATACTTTGTCAAAAAAAAAACATTTGAATACACATTTTACCTTTGCTTTTCTTTGTTTTTTTGTTGTTGCCTTGAACCGATTAACAATTTGATCTACTTTGGCAACCTTCCGTTTCGTAACTGGACGACCTCTTCGCCTAGCAACCAAAGGACTAATCACCTTCCTACTAGTACCTCCTTGTGTAGAACCGGTGTGAATCGGACTTCTTGTTGAACATGGTAAATTACTCCCATAATCGGATTCTTCTTTCATGACTCTCTCCTTGATTTCATCCAACCCAAGGTCTACAATTCTAGTTTTGCCTTCAGAGTTACCAGCAAGTTGAACAATGGCAATCAATTTTTTGTTCATCCTCTCATAGGTACTTGCATTGAAATCATTCCCAAAGCCGGTATATGTGGTTTTGATGCATGCGTATTCTCTATCCACATCTTTTCTCCACCGGGGCAAAATGTATTTACTTGGCACCTCATTTATGCATCTTCTGACAAGCACAGCGAGTGAGTGAGCGCACATAATGCCTCTAAACTCAAACAACCGACATATGCATTGAACTTCACATTCAGTTGAATTAAAATAGACAACAAAGTCCACATGCTTCATCTTCTCAGAAACAACCATCACTTCTTGGACATTATATGTACAAATTGATCCCTCCTCTTTCACAATCACCGCCTGACAGTAAACTAATCTCTTCATCTCTCCTTGAACTTTTTTGAATTTCGCATTGGTGTAGGCTTGCTGAAATTGCTTCTCAAACCCGTATATAGTTAGGCAATCAAACAATTTGTGTCGAGACTTGAAGTCTGCTTTCTTCTCTTTCTCTACCTTATTTCTCAAGGCATTGTCATATTGTTCAACGAATTGCTTCAATGTAGTTTTTGGATTTACATATCCATCAAAAAACGCATTCATACTTTCACTTCGTTGTGTAGTTGACATGCCAGCCCAAAAAATGTCCTTAACATAAACAGGTACCCATCGATTCCGCTCATGATATAGTACCCCCAACCACTCATTATCATAAAGATTGAATGTTGCAAGCATCTCTTCCCATTTACTCTCAAATTCAGCTCTTGTCAAACAGTCATAAACTGCATTTTGCATAGCCAACTTTATGGCTTCATATTGAGCATATCCTTTCAACTTCTCCAGAATTTTCTTCATGATATGCCATAAGCACCACCGATGTCGAGCTTCTGGAAACACAATTTCTATAGCATTTTGCATAGCTCTACACTGATCAGTTATGATAGCTTTTGGCGGATGATTTGACATGCAACTTAACCATGACTTGAATAGCCAAACAAATGTGTTAGTGTCTTCACTAGACAACAATCCACAACCAAGCAAAATGGACTGACCATGGTGATTAACTCCGACAAATAGAGCAAATGGCATGTCATATTTGTTCGTTAAATAAGTTGTGTCAAATGAAACGACATCTCCAAATGCTTCATAAGTCGCCCGACTCCTTGCATCAGCCCAAAACAAGTTTCTAATGCGAAACTCCTCATCAACATCAATCACATAAAAGAATCTCTCACTATGTGCTTGCATCCTCATAAAATAACTTTGAAGTGATTCGGCATCACCTTCCCCAAGCCTCAACCTTCTAGCTCTCTCAATGTAATTTCTTGCATCTCGCTCGTCAAATGTCAATGACTCGTATCCCCCTGCTTCGACAACCATTGAATGAAAGTTCTTAGACACCCCAATCCCTGCTTCATCATTAATTTCTAATCTTCTCTTCACAGAAGTAAGAATTTTCTTATTCATTGGAAAATGACGTGAGTCGGTGGGAATCAAATCATGATTATGCTCAAGGTTAACTGTGGTTAGTTTATATCTCCCATCCTTTTGTACACTACCTCGTACCCTTGCTGTGCAACCAATTTTTGTGGACAAACATGGCTTCAGAGGGTTGACTTCTGATGTCTTTCTTCTCTGCCCCGCTCGAGAACATTCAATTGCAAAGTTTAGCAATTTCCCATCATCTCCAAAATGTTGTGCTCTATGAGCTATAGCAAATCCGACATGCTTAGCATATTTGCCATAAAATGTGTACACCTCTTCCCTTGAGCTAAAACACATACCCTTTTTAGGTTCTTCAACGTGTTCGCCCTCATTTATTAAAGGATTCTCACCTTCAACATTTGAATCAACCTCCATTTCTCCACTTTGCGTACTGAAATAACAATTAAACAAATATCATTACAGATTATGGAACTAAACTTCATATTTCAGATTTTATATAAACTGTATAATGCCCAGATTATGGAACTTCATATAAACTGTATAAACTGTATATAAACTGTATATACATGGTTTTCACAAGTTGGTTTTCACAGATTATGGAACTTCATATAAACTGTATAAACTGTATATAAACTGTATAAACTGTATATAAAATGCCCAGATTATGGAACTTTATATAAACTGTATAAACTTCATATTTCAGATTATGGAGCTATACAGCATAATGCCCAAAATGACAGATTGATTGAATAATGCCCAGATTTCATATTTCATGTTTCACTATGTCAATCTAGTGTAGCCAAGTTAGTCAGATCAGTTATCAGATTTGTCCACAGTTAACACATTTACCTAAAAAACATAACTCTTGTCCAAAATGACAAATTGATTATAGTTTACAGATTATATTTCATAGCAGAGCATATGAAATTGATTTTTTACCTTAGCATATGAAATTTATTTTTTACCTCATAAACCAGATTGATGGACAGAGACAGAGCAGAGCAAAACCAGACAGAGCAAAATCACAGGAATTCTGAGGATAGATGAGAGCTCGTAATCTGATATGGTAGAGGAGGAGGAAATTTCACATTCTTCTGAAGAAATGAGTTAACATCTGAGACCCACTTCCACAACCCATATGGAGAATTTCAATCCTTTTGGAGAAAGACTAGCTACTGGTTTTTGCAGAAATTCTCGGCGAGCTATGGTGGAGGAGGAGGATGGCGGCAAGAGGTGAGGATAGGCGAGGGAAGACAGACGAGGATAGACGAGGATGGCGGCGAGAGATGAGGAGATACGAGGGAAGACAAAGACAGACAGAAATTCCCGCTTTTTTCCTCCTTTTTTTTTTTTTTTTTTTTTTTTTTTTTCCAGCTGTGATTACACATCAGCTGCCACCTCATCGCCACGTCACTGGGGGTCGCCACGTCACTGGGTGTCGCCACGTCACTGGGTGTATGTAGCGGGACTGCTTTTGCCATATTTATATTTGATCACTTTTTTATTTTGGTCTTTTATTTTATTTTTTTCAATTTAGTTATTTATATTTCAAGTTTTTCAATTTATTTTTAAAATTAATTTCTGTTAAAAATTAGATAAAAAAATAATACATTAATAGTCACTTGGCATAAAATATTTTATTATATATAACTCACATCTATAATATAAACACAAACTCTAATATAATAATATATTTTTTATGTTATGTGATTATTATTATGTTATTTTTTGTCTAATTTTGAACAAAAATTAGTTTTAAGGAGTAAACTGAGAAAATTTTATTAAACATAAACGGGACAAGGTGTAATTTACCCTTAAATTTTTTTAGGTAGGCTTGAAAGTAATTAAAAAAAGAGGAAATATCATTTTACTTCTCAAACTTCTCGTTTTTCAATTTGACCCTCAGATTTCGATTAAAATCAATTTTACACCTAAACTTTTGAAATTTTGATCAAGTCGGCCTCTGCTGTCACATTCTGTCTACAATTGGATGGAATGTGCTGACATGGCACCAAAATTTATTTGGAATTTTATTTTATCCTCCAAACTATACCTTAAAAATCAATTTGCCCCCAAATATAAAAAAATTAAATTTAAATATTTAATAAACAATTTTTTTACCTCAATAATAAAAAAAATTTAAATTTTAAATAATATATACTTTGCAAAAAAATATATAAAAATCATCATTTAAAATTATCTTGAGACTATAAAGTATGGATAATTCGACAAACATGGCGTACTCGTATCGAGTACTTACCGGCGTATGATATTTCTACATACGCACTGGGTACACAAAACACATACCAAATTTTTTCTTCTTAACTTTTGGTGTACTTAGAAATATCTAGTATATACCCAAGCCGCGCCATACCTCAATCGAAACAATATTTTCTTCTACTATAAAGATAAAATTCATTTTACTAAACTTCTTTTTCATTTTTAGTTTAGTGCTTAGCATGATTTTAAAATTAAGTTATGACTTGTAAGTTATTTAATATAATGATATTTAATTTTGACTTATCTTATACATGTACTTTTGGCATTAAATGTCAATTGTATGTTTGATTTAACAAATTAAACCATTTAATCATTTTTTGTATTATTCTAAATTAAAAATAAATATTTTTTTACAAATATATTAAGTCGTACCCGTACCTTTTTTCTTTTTTTGAATTTTATTATGTCAACGTACTCGTATTGTACCAATACCAATACTCATTCCCGTACCTGTGCTTCATATGTCTCAAATTATCTCAAGTCGATTCTGGAGAAGTTTATTGAGTCAAAAAAATTTTAACTACTCTATTTGTGTGCATACGCAATTGTAACTAGTTTATTACCCAAATTAATTTCAATAGAATTGATCGACTAATAGTAATTTTAAAATTGAGTGGGAAAAAAATTTCAAAATTCGATAAGTACCAGGTACGAGTACGACATGTTTATCAAAGAATCCATATTTCATAATCTCAAGATAATTCTAAATGAGAATTTTTATATTTTTTTGCAAAGTATATATTATTTAAAATTTATTTTTTTTCGTTATTGAGATAAAAAATTATTTATTAAATATTTATATTTAATTTTTTTATATTTGGAGGGCAAATTGAATTTTAAAATATAGTTTGGGGAGATAAAATGAAATTCCAAATGAGTTTTGGTGCCATGTCAGCACATTCCGTCCACTTGTAGACGAAATGTGGTGGCAGGGGCCAAATTGATCAAAATTTCTGAAGTTTGGGTGTAAAATTGATATTAATCAACGTCTAGGGGTCAAATTAAAAATAAAAATAAAAAAAGTGAAAATTTAGGAGGCAAAATGATATTTCCTCTTAAAAATTCAAAAGGTAAAATATTTATTTATTATCTGTTAAAAAATTCAAATGTTACATTAATTTTTTGCTTTGATTTTTTAAAAACTATTTTTAGATGAATTTTTGTTTATTTTTAATATTTTAATTAATTTTTTCTACTTTTTAGATATACCTAAGCAAAGAAGTAAAATAAATTGATTAAAATATTAAAAATAAGTGAAACTCAAATGTACGGGAAAGAAATACACCTTCTCGTATAATCCTGTTGATCGAGTCTGCGTTCCTCCGTACGACGTCGCTTTATCACCTGAAAATACAAACGTGAGCTAGCCGGCGGGTGTGTGCCGGAAACCTCTCCGATGCCTAAGTCAGTAAGCTTGACAAATAGACAAAAACTCTGTGTATTCACAAAATAAAGTTGTGTTACCTCTCCAAAGGTGATATTGGTGAGTTTTTATAGGTTCCGTGTGGCACAATCCTAGTAGGACTCTTATTCCTCCATGTAGAGTCCTCCTAGGATTCATACTCCTGAAAGATCATGCTTATCTCTCAACACCCCCCTCACTGCTTGAACCAAGTGAGATGGTTTTACTTCGGCAAGACGCCATATAACCGAAGTAAGACTAACTTTGCCAGACCAGCTGTATGACCGAAGTAAAACATGACCATGCTTGGATGCAGAATAGGCCGAACTACCCTTAGTTCGGTTCCTCCTGTACTGCTCTTACTTCGGCCTCTCATATACCACACATGGTGTGGTTTAGACCGAGCTAACATGTAATAACCGGTATAACTCCAAGACCGGTCTAACTCCAAAGTACCGTTAGACCGATCTAATTCCGATTTTCTCTCGGACCGGACTAGCTTCATGTCGTGGGACCGGACTAACTTCAACATATCCATAAGACCGGAGTAACTTACATGACCATCTTACTCGGCCCTTTGTACTGCGGCTCATAACGGCCCGTTACCCAGCTCGGCCCAATTTTCACATAAATTACCCTCTCAATTGCCCCTTAATTCCATCTACATAGTATGATAGGGATTACCTGTTTTATCAGCCGAGCTAAACTATCTTTTAGCCTCTCCAGCCGAGCTAAAATCTTTTGACTTTTCCAGCCGAGCTAAAAACCCTTTAGTTCCTCCAAGCTAATCCAGCCGAGCCAAAACCTTTCAACCTATCCGGCCGAGCTTATTTCACACCGGGCTCTGCTTGTCCGGCCAAAAAACGTCTCTTTAATCACAGCATCTGAATCGTTTAGCCTTCCAATGACACGTGGCTGGTTCTGATAAGCTGGGGGCAACTGTCACGCCGCCATTGTACTTCCTGAAATTTGAACAGTTCCCGCTTTTTCCCTCTTTACCAAAACAATCTCATTTGTTCATTTTCACTCTCTCCCTTACTCTGTTCATCTCCTCTCTCATTCGTGCTTCTCAAACCTGCAACCTCAAGGCTCGTGCTCTCTATTGTTGCTGCTGCTCTCATCTCCATTTCTCGCCTTTTCATCTGGTAAGCCTCATAACTCTATTCTATTTTCTTGTTTCTGCTTTTGTTCAATCCCATGTAGTTTGTTTCACGTGTTTTTGCAAAACACTCTTCTGGAAAAAAACTCGACCTTAGAACACTTGAATCTCATGAACTAATCTGTGGAACACTAATTTTGATCCAAAAACATATCCAACCGAACGAGGAAACTGTTTTTGCTTATATAAAGATTTAGGTAGATCGGAACCGAACTAGAACTTGTACATATCACAGTAGCTTCAATAAGTCACCATCTGATTCACACTAGCCGAAACAAAAACGCACCGAACTAGAAATCTAGGCCCTCAACCGGGCTAAGCTTTTGGCGCTAAGCCAGCTTTCTTAGTTTCTAAACCGGACTCAGAAAGCTGCCCCATTTTGGGGCTAAGCCAGCTTTCTTAGTTTCTAAACCGGACTCAGAAAGCTGCCCCTTGAAGCCCAACCGAAGTAACAAAACCCATAAGTGGAACCGAGATAACCAATCATACTGCCGAACCGAGATAACAAGCAACTTGTTAAAACCGAGGTAGATCCTGTAGCACCCTATTTAGCCGAAGTAAGGCTTCCTTTTCTCGCTTTGTTTTTGTAGCACGGTCAATGATCTGTGCTTAACCCCTTTGTTCTTCCACTTTGCAGACTTTGGGTTGCCCAGGCCATTCCCTTTGAAGGCTCGACCGAGCTTCTGAGCACAACTTCTTCAACCGAAGTAACTTATTCTTAATTTATACAATAAATGGGGAACTATAGGTTTTTAGTAGAAACCCCAGGAGGCTTAGCCGAATTCCGCAAGGACTACAATATTCCTGCCGATGTCAACCTTACTCTAGCCAATCAAGACGTTGACCCATGGGGCAACGAAGGCTCTGTCCCCTTTACCATTCAGTCAATAATAGAAACCGGACTTAGATTCCTAGTCCAACCTTTAATATGCGAATTCCTTAGACAAACCAGACTATGCCCAACCCAGCTATCAACCAACACATACCGTATAATAATGGGCATAGATGCGCTAAACCGCCAAGTCGGCCTCAACCTCGGTTTAGCCGAAATATTCCATCAATACTCCTTGGGATCCAAAGATGAAGGCTGGTGTTATTATTTAAGAATACGCCGTGGCCGAGAGAAAATAATTAAGAATACACCGGACAAAGACTTAAATGATGATGATTTCTTCTGGGTGTCTGGGAACTTTGAGGACCATCAAGCCCGGATTCCTGGCCGAAGAATAAATTGGAAAAAAGGAGAACCCGGTATACATACTTCGGTTTCAATTCATCCTTTTCTTTTAATTCAGTTTTCATTCTGAACCGGACTAACAGTTGTCTTTTTTTGCAGATAAAGCCCATCTCCTATCGAATTACGGCTACCCCAACCTAGGTATTCTTCGCGCCGCACTACGAGTTAAGGAGAGAAGTTGGGCAAAACTTCTAAATTTCGAGCCGACCTACCGATATAGCGGTCGCCGAAAAGCGAGGGTGACTAACTTTCTTCTTGAGGAAGCACCGCAACCGGACCCCTACTTGCCCGAAATCAACCTAATACCTCTCATAACCGAACAAGAAATGGCAAAAAGGAACCGACTGAAGGCACTACTGACCGCAACAAACCCTGCCGAAGTACCACAAGCCGGCCAGACCACTGAGGCCGTGGTGGCCCTTCCATCCCAACAGCCATCTTCCTCTCGCCCAAGTAAACGTGCCCGGACTAGCCAAACCGAGCAACGGCTTGTGGATGAGAACGTTCTGCCGCCAAGCCCTCCTCCAAGCCCTCAACAAAGCCTCCAACCGGAGCAGTCCGACCGAACTACCTCTCCTCTCCTCCAAATGGGCTCCTACCCTTACCTTCAACGACCGAGATAGCTACTTTGGATTCGGTGGTTGCTGAGAAGGACCACTTGATGGCTTTCAACCTAGCCAAAAGTGTGTGCCTTCCCAAGGACATGGAGCACCATTACAAGCAGCTCAACACCGAACTGAAGTCCATCCGGTCTTCAACCAAGTCCATGATCCTGATAAATAACTCTCTACTTTTTATGTAATTTTTTCCAACTTTCAGTCCGACTAAAGTTACTTCTCCTTTACAGGCCATCCAGAAAAACCAAGTTACACACAGGAGGGTCATGGAACTTAGGAGAAATACAAGGGAGGCCATGGCTGAGGCTGAGGCAAAATCAGCCAAGCTAGAAGAGGCCAAAAAACAAATGGCCGAACTACGAGCAGAGAATGGTCGGCTGACCGAGCTAGCTAATTCGGTCGAAGTCGAAAAGTAGAAGGTTGCTAATGAGGCAAAAGACAAATACCTGCGCCTTTTGGCAAAGATTGAAAAGAAAAAAGACACCGAGATAGCCCAATTGAAGGTGACCATTAAGGAAGCCCGAAAACAAGGCTTTAAGAGGCCGAAGATGCATATACCCTCCAGTGCAACGCAGCCAAGGATTTATTCTTCAAATGTGGCTGGAGGAGTGCGGTGGAGCAGCTCGGTTGTACGCCTGACACCGAGGTCTACAATGCTCCACCGTGTTCTATTCCGGCCTCGCTTTCGCAATATGCTGCCGATCTCCAGAGGCAATTCCTCGAAGGGTCTGGTGATGAAGATGATGATGAAGATGATGACGAAAATGAGCCAACTCTCACCCCGGCCGTTAATGAACAACCAAATAATCAAACAGTTCGGTTGGAGCCTGTCATTGAAGACCTAACGGACGAGCTGCTAACTGACAGGACGCAACCAACTGAGACCGAGGTTCAAGCTGAAACCGAGCTCCCCGCTCAAACCGTGCTCCCAGCCGACACCAGACTCCGGACAACAGATGATGGCTTTGATGCCGAAATAGATGAACTCTTCCGCTGATTGTCTTTTTTCTTTCCTTTCTTTTGAACTTGTAACCGGGCTGCGGCCCCTCAATTGTACTTGCTTTTGATTTCAATGAAAAAATCTTCTTTAACTCTTATTCCGGTTTTGTGTATGTATGCACTTGTAATGATTTTTCCATGTACTTATTTGCTCAATTGTGATCTCGGTTTTAGCTATCTAACTTACTAGCCAACCACTCTTCAGCCGATATAGATACTTCGGCTGAAGAGTATCCAGTGTTGGTTTAACCCAGCCAACCATTCTTCAGCCGATATAACTACTTCGGCTGAAGAGTACAAAGAGTTGGTTTAATCCAGCCAACCACTCTTCAGCCATACCCATACTTCGGCTGAAGAGTACAAAGAGTTGGTTTAATCCAGCCAACCACTCTTCAGCCATACCCATACTTCGACTGAAGAGTACAAAGAGTTGGTTTAATCCAGCCAACCACTTCTTCAGCCATACCCATACTTCGGCTGAAGAGTACAAAGAGTTGGTTTAATCCAGCCAACCACTCTTCAGCCATACCCATACTTCGGCTGAAGAGTACAAAGAGTTGGTTTAATCCAGCCAACCACTCTTCAGCCATGTCCATACTTCGGCTGAAGAGTACAAAGAGTTGATTTAATCCAGCCAACCACTCTTCAGCCATTCCCATACTTCGGCTGAAGAGTACAAAGAGTTGGTTTAATCCAGCCAACCTCTAAGTTGGTTTTTCCAGCCAACTTAGAATAAAGTGTTTGGTTATACCGACCAAACATCCTGCAGCCTGGATCCTGATCCTGGGCTTAGGAGGGGTCATAGTTGGTTATTCCGGCCAACTATGTTTACAATGCTACTATCTTACTAAAGCTACTGTCTACTGAAAACAATTATACTGAAAAAGAATCGATTTGTTTTATTGAGAAAGTAAAAAATTACACATACTTAAAAGGGAAAAAGCTAAAAATAAAACAACTTGAGATTTGCTGTGTTCCATGGCCTGGGAATTGCTTTGACGTCCTTATCTTCCAAGTAGTATGCCCCTTTGCCTGCTAATCCGACCACTTTGTAAGGTCCTTCCCAGTTAGGTCCTAGTTTGCCGTCACCTGGTATTAAAGTGTTTCCCATGACTTTGCGCAGTACCCAATCTCCGATCTTGAATTGCCTTGGATGCACTGTTTTGTTATACTTTCTGGACAACTCTTGTTGGTACGAGGCGATGTGAACCAATGCTCTGTCTCTTCTTTCTTTCGCAAGGTCAAGTTCCAATGCTATGGCTTCGCCATTTAAGTCTGGATCAAAGTTTTCGCTTCGAATTGTGGGGAGGCCAACTTCTAATGGGATGACTGCTTCCATGCCATAAGCTAAGGAGAATGGTGTTTCTCCTGTTGATCGTCGAGGCGTGGTGCGGTAAGCCCATAAAACATGGGGGAGTTCTTCTGCCCACTTGCCTTTGGCTCTTTCTAACCTTTTCTTCAATCCATCCAAGACTACCTTGTTTGACGCCTCTGCCTGTCCATTTGCCTGGGGATATGCCGGTGTGGAATTGTAGAACTCTATCTTGTACTCTTCACAAAAGCCTCTGAAAATTCTGCCGTCGAACTGAGTGCCGTTGTCTGAGATCAGTGCCTTTGGTATGCCAAATCGAGTGATGATATTCTGCCAGACAAACTTCTTCACATCTTTTTCCTTGATTGACGCCAAGGCTTCTGCTTCTACCCACTTTGTAAAGTAGTCGGTTGCGGCAAGAAAGAACTTCCTGTTGCCTGGAGCTGTTGGAAGTGGGCCTACTATGTCCAGTCCCCACATTGCGAAAGGCCATGGGCTGGTTAGAGGTAGAAGTTCTCTGGCAGGTTGGTGTATTTGGTGTGCGAATTTTTGACACTTTTCGCACTTCTTAACATACTTCTCTGAATCCGCTTGCATGTATGGCCACCAATATCCTTGTGAAATTGCTCTGTATGCCAATGATCTTCCTCCATGATAGCTGCCACATACACCCTCATGTATTTCAAACAGGAATGCTTCCACTTTGCTGGGGTGAACACACTTTAAGTAAGGTCCTGAGAACGACTTTTTGTACAATGCCAAGGATGGAGAGAGCCAAAATCGTTGCGACTTTGCTCTTATTCTGTTGGCTTCTTTCTTCTCTTCTGGTAGGGTGCCGTCTTTCAGGAATAAGATGATGAGATCCATCCAAGAAGGGCCTAGATTGGCGCAACATACCTCTTCTGCTTCTGGGTCTTCAATGCTTGGTCTTGGCAGATAGTCGATTAGTAGTGGGTGAGGAATGGAGGTATCTGCCATTGAGGCGAAGCCTGCTAGTTCGTCTGCTCTGCTGTTTTCCTCTCTGCCGATCTGTTCTATCCTCACCACTTCAAACTTCTTTATTTCTGTTCTGACCAATTCTTGGTTCTTGGCCATTCTATCATCCTTTGCCTCGTAGTTGCCAGATATTTGGTTTACCACCAACTGTGAGTCGCTGTAAACCATTAGCTCGGTGGCCTTCATGTAGAACGCTGACTTGAGGCCTGCCAGAAGCGCTTCATACTCCGCTTCGTTGTTTGATGCTGGGAAGCCAAGGTTGATTGCCTGTTCCACTATTAGGCCGTCTGGAGAGATGAGGACTATGCCAAGTCCTGCTCCATGCCGGTTGGATGCTCCGTCCACGAAGAGCTTCCACATCTCTCCAACGAACAATTCCAGCAGGTGGAGGGGTCAGATGAGCCTTGGGATCTTCCATGCGGCAGGTGTCTTCTTCAAGGTCCATGCTCGTTGTCTGCCCCTTGCTTTGTTTGCACCAAGTCTTTATTTGTTGGCGAGTCCTGACTTGGTGTAGCATGGTTTACTTCTTCCTTCCTTTCTTACTCTGGTCTGCCTTGGGACCTGACTGAATAACCATTACTAGGGGTTGCGTTATTCCGACGTCAACTTCCATCCCTAGTTCGGTTGTTTCAGTTAGGTCGACTGGGCAGATGTGATGACTTCCTGGTGTGAATTCTGCGACAAAATCTGCCAATGCTTGCGCTTTTATTGCGGTCCTAGGTTGGAACTTGATGTCGTATTGTCCCAACTCTACTGCCCACTTCAGAATTCGCCCAGAGAAGTTTGCTCTTTCAAATAAAGCCTTTAATGGGAAGGCTGTGAGAACAACTATGGTGTGGGCGTGAAAGTAATGTGACAACTTCCTTGAGGCCATCATCAAGGCCAATGCCAGTTTCTCCAGTGGCAAGTACCTTGTTTCGGCGCCCAGTAATGTCTTGCTGACATAGTAGATAGGAAGATGCTAGATTCCTTCTGCGCGGACCAATACTGCGCTAATTGCATGCTGCGAGACCACCAGGTATAAGAAGAGTTCTTCTCCAGGGATTGGGGTTACAAGTAGTGGTGGAGAAGACATGTATTCTTTTAGGCTTTCCAGGGCGTGGTCGCATTCTTCGTCCCACTCAAACTTAGCCTTCAGTGCATGGAAGAATGGTCGTAGTCTGTCTGACGACCTGCTTATGAACCGATTGAGCGCCGCTGCCATGCCGGTCAGATGCTGTACTTCCTTCACTGAGTTTGGTCTCTCCAGATCTTGAATGGCCTTGATCTGGGAAGGGTCTGCCTCTATACCCCGGTTGGTCACCAGGAAACCCAGGAATTTGCCAGATCCTACTCCGAATGCACACTTCGACGCGTTGAGGCATAACTTATGCTTCTTCAGGATCTCAAACATCTCACCTAGGTCCTTGAGATGGTCATTCTCATCCTTGCTCTTGACCACCATGTCGTCGATGTAAGCTTCCATTGTCTTGCCTAACAATGGTTCAAACATCTTGGTGACCATCCTTTGGAATGTTGCCCCTGCGTTTTTTAGGCCAAAGGGCATGACCTTGTAGCAGTATAGTCCTCTTGGTGTGGTGAAGGATGTGACCTCCTGGTCTGGTTCGTGCATGGCAATTTGGTGGTAGCCTCTGTATGCGTCCAGAAAACTAAGTCGGTTGTGCCCTGCCGTTAAGTCTATCAGTTGATCTATCCTTGGTAGAGGAAAGCTATCTTTTGGGCACGCCTTGTTGACCGTTTTGTAGTCGACGCAAACACGCCACTTGCCATTCTTCTTTGGCACTACGACGGTGTTGGAGATCCATCTTGGGTAGTGCACCTCTCTGATTGCCCCTGCCTCCAGCGGTTTTCCTACTTCTTCTGCCACTATTTCGGCGTGGTGGAGTGCCGATCTGCGGGTGCGCTGAATGATTGGTCTGGCAGAAGGGTGGACATTGAGTTGGTGACAGATGAAGTTGGGATCAATGCCTGGCATGTCGTATGGGGTCCAGGCGAACACTTCGATGTTGGAGGTCAAAAATTCCAAGACCTCCAATCTCTCAGTGCTGGACAACGATGAACCAAGCAAAAAGAACTTATCCGGTTCTTTTCATCTATTCTGACCCTCCAAGTCCTCCACTGCTTTCTGACTAGCCGCTTTGCCAACATCTGCGAATAGTTCATTACTCTCAGGTTCTTCCACCGAATGAACGTATCCTTTGGCAGCGCGGCTGCCGTTTACTGTGACAAAGTACTGCTTTGACATGATCTGATCTCCATAAACCTCCTCAATTACTCCGGCGTCGTTTGGGAACCGCATCACTTGGTGGTAGGAGGACGCTACCGAGCGCATGGCATGCAGCCATGTCCTGCCCAAGATAATGTTATAAGTGGAGGGGACCTTCAACAACCAGAACTCCACTTGTTTTGTCACACTCCCCGCTCTGACTGGGAGGATTATTTTGCCGACGGGCCATTCTGGCATGGAGTTGAATCCGATAAGGGGAGATACGGCAGGCGCCAAGTCTTTATCTTGCAACTTTAGTTGTTTGAAGGTTTCATAGTACATGATTTCACACGAACTACCTTGGTCAATCAGAATCCGCTTGACGTCAAAATCCTTGACTCAGAGAGTGACGACCAAGGCATCGTTGTGAGGGCAATAAATCCTTGCCAAGTCTTTATCCGAAAAAGACATGACATTTGTGGCCTCTGTCTTCCCCTTTTTAACGACTGGTTGGGCACTTAGCACCTCTCTAAAGTGCTCAGCCTTTTTTATTGAACCTCTGAGCTCGCATACACGCTCAGGTTCAAAGACTCCATGTATTACGTTGATGACGCCTTGAGGTGGGGCGTCGATCGGCATTCCATTGGGCATATTCTGGTCCTAGGGGGCTGGCTGTGCCCCTCCCTCTATGTACTTGTCCAGGTGGCCTGCTGCCACCAACTCTTCCAGATGCTGCCTCAATGGCGTGCAATTCTCAGTGCGGTGCCCCTTTTCTTTGTGGAAGGTGCACCTCGATCTGTCATCATAGTCCTTCTGTGCCTCGCCTAGCTTGGCTGGCCACTTAACGAAAGGCTCATCTCGAATCTCGCTAAGTATGCGGTAGATCGGTTTCTTGAAGACCGTGGTTATGGTGGTGCGGACTCTCAGCCATCTCTTATCCTGGTCTTCTCCATTGTCTCTTTTGCCACGTCCGTTTCTGTTCGGTCGGTCTACCGCGTTGACCTTTGCTGAGGCCTTCTTTTCTGGTACTGCGGTCGCGCCAGATTTTGCTTTGGCACGTGCGCCATCCTTTTCCACCCTGATGTGCTGATGCACTCTTTCCATCAGGGCTTCCATGGTGAGGGGCGGTGTCATGGTAATAAAGTCCCTCAGTCTGTTCCCGACTAGGAGGCCTCTTTTGTATTGCGCAATGGCGAGATTGGTTGGGCAGTCCCCAATCTGGTTGAATGTCTCCCAGTAGCGACTGTTGTATGATCTTAGGGTCTCCTTGTCGCCCACGTCGATGGAGAGTAGTTGGTCGATCTCCACCGGAGTTTTAGTGTTTGTTCGGAACCTTGTCACGAATGCCTCCGCCAATTGCGCCCAGGAGGCTATGCTGCCTTCTGGAAGTTTCTCAAACCAAGTCAGGCCTAGGTCACCAAGACTTGAAGGGAATAGGATGCACATCAAGGCCTCATTCCGCCGGTATATAGCCATGACCTGGCGAAAGTGGCTCAAGTGTGAGTAGGGGTCCGTCTTCCCCTCATATGTTGTGAATTTGGGCTGTAGGAAGCCTGACGGCAGTGGTGCATTCTCTATTGCCGGGACGAATGGTGAGGTCTGCAGCCTCGCCAACACCTTGTCTGTTGGTTCGTAAGCGGGGCGCGGTATTGGCATTCCAACCTCGACGCTTCCGTGCGTCCGAGGAGCCAACCGCTGTAAGGCAGAAACTCTATGTGGATCTCGTGCCCTGGCGTCCTCCCTCCATCGTGCCTTTTCTTCTAGCACGGTTCGTAGGTCGGATGATCTGGGCAACTCTGTCTGCCTAGACCTTGTCTGGTGCGTATGCGAGGGCCAGTATGTGCTTCCCTCGGTGTATGACCTCTCAGACCTCGTCCTCTCAGACCTGGAGTGACGAGTTCTGGAAGATCTGGATTGCGTGTCGCCTGTCTTGAGGCTCTTGTTCTCTACTTGAGAGGGCGTAGTAATCTGACTACGACTTTCCGAGTGGCGAGGGGGCGTCTTGTTTGTGCGCCCCTCTCCTGTCGCCACTTCTTTTCCTTTCACTTGGCGTTTTAGAGATTCCATGTCTGCCGCCATCCGACGGATCAGTTCGTCTTGTTCCCTGATGCGATCTTCCAAAGTTTGAGGATCAATTCTGCGTCTTTGCCTTTCTGGGCTTTGCGAACGAGAGTGATGGGGGCTGTTATTCCACCTTCGTCCCCTTGCATCCCTCCTGGGATTTTGTCTTTGTGGTTCCAGGTTCGCCATGGGAGTGACCAAGGGTAGGCCTTCGCGCCTTGCACCCCCTTCTGGAGTTAGTCTGTCAACGGCGGACTGTGGTAGTTCTTCGTTGTTCGCCATTGATTTTTGGGAGGAAAAGCTTGATCAAGAGGTTGTTCTTGTCTGAGTTCCCACAGACGGCGCCAATTGTACGGGAAAGAAATACACCTTCTCGTATAATCCTGTTGATCGAGTCTGCATTCCTCCATACGACGTCGCTTTATCACCTGAAAATACAAACGTGAGCTAGCCGGCGGGTGTGTGCCGGAAACCTCTCCGATGCCTGAGTCAGTAAGCTTGACAAATAGACAAAAGCTCTGTGTATTCACAAAATAAAGTTGTGTTACCTCTCCAAAGGTGATATTGGTGAGCTTTTATAGGTTCCGTGTGGCACAATCCTAGTAGGACTCTTATTCCTCCATGTAGAGTCCTCCTAGGATTCATACTCCTGAAAGATCATGCTTATCTCTCAACACCCCCCTCACTGCTTGAACCAAGTGAGATGGTTTTACTTCGGCAAGACGCCATATAACCGAAGTAAGACTAACTTTGCCAGACCAGCTGTATGACCGAAGTAAAACATGACCATGCTTGGATGCAGAATAGGCCGAACTACCCTTAGTTCGGTTCCTCCTGTACTGCTCTTACTTCGGCCTCTCATGTACCACACATGGTGTGGTTTAGACCGAGCTAACATGTAATAACCGGTATACTTCCAAGACCGGTCTAACTCCAAAGTACCGTTAGACCGATCTAATTCCGATTTTCTCTCGGACCGGACTAGCTTCATGTCGTGGGACCGGACTAACTTCAAAATATCCATAAGACTGGAGTAACTTACATGACCATCTTACTCGGCCTTTTGTACTGTGGCTCATAACGGCCCATTACCCAGCTCGGCCCAATTTTCACATAAATTACCCTCTCATCAAACAAAATCTGCGCATTTTTATTTAGATTTTCGTTTGTTTGTAGTGATTTTTTTAATATTTTAATTAAACTTTTTTATTTTTTTAGATATGCCTAACCTTGATGTATCTTAAATGTTATAAAAATAAAAATAAATAAACTAACTAACTAACATATAAAAAAAATTCAATAAAAACAAACAAAAATTCGTTTAAAAAATAATTACGAAAATGTAAACCAAACAAAGCAGACCTCAATTGATAATAAACAAAATTTTCAACTTTTTGAATTATTTAACAAAAGGAGTATCCCCTCCAGTGGGTCCATGGGACCCATCACAGGCCTGTTTTAATGATCCAAATCGTTTATTTTGTCGAATATTTCATATATTTCATTTTAAAAAAAATTAGGTCGATCCGATAATTTTTACTTATTCAATTTTGTACTAAAAAATTAGACAACAATTGTGTTTTTAAAAATAAACCATATATTTTTTAGTAACAAATGTAATAAATTGAATAAGTTACAGTTATTGGATTGACCTAATTTTTTGTGTGGATGAAATACATGAAGTGTCTGAGAAAATAAACGATTCGAATTATCGAAACGAGACCCCATAATAAGTCCATAGATCTAAACAACACCCTTAATCCAAAATCTGGAATGGAGAAACCTTAATAAAAAATTAATTTTTTTAAAAACTTTCCGAACAACCCTTTTTAGCTTAATGAAAGGAGAGAGTGGGGGTTTGGTGTAGATTAAAAACAACTTATTTATGTTTTTAGCTTAATTTAAGTTGAAATGGTGTGTTTGGTGTAACTTACAAGGTAGCAACTTATAACTTATTGCAACTTAAATGTGAGGAAAAAAGTTGATTTCAAAAAGCATCTCGAAGGGTGCGTTTCAAATTCAGATTATGTAGATAGCTAAAATTAAAGAAGTTAAATTACTTAAATGTCCTCTATCATTACAAAATATTAACATTAAACCAAGTATATAAACTCTTATTCTACTCTATGTCTCTCTCTCTCTCTCTTCCTCTCTCTTATCATTTTACATCTAAGAACACAAAGAGCTCTATAGTGAACCCAAAGAACTCTCACGTTTTTGCCCAGATCGAACCTTAACTTGCGAAGATTTGAAGCCGATCGAGACACCATTATCTCCAATGAAATTTGGACGACTACACTTTACCCCATCTTCGACGAACTGTAAGTTTTTGTAACAACCCTAACCTATGATTAGCCGATAAACCATGATTAATTATGTCTAATGAGTAATTAAGATGAAATTATGAATTAATTGCATGCGTATGACATTATTTGAATGTATCTGTCCAAGGTAGAAATATATGTTTGTATTTCTGTTTTGTTCTGCGAATTAAAGGCCTTATCGACGTCTAATCATGAAATTGACTTGATTTATGTGTTATATGGGATTTTTAGGAACTTATGGTAGGTTTAATTGAAATTCGATTCGGAGCGAAATAATTTGAATAAATAATGCCCATTTGGTTAGTTTAAGCCAAGTATAATTAGGCCTTCTTAATTGAGCCTATGTAAGGCATATGAGACTTCAAGACTACACTTTACATTCTTATTTCTTCCTCCTTGAGCTTCCAACATTGGAGAGAGAGAGAGAGAGAGAATTAGAGTGAGAGAGAAAGTTGAATTCAAGAAGGAAATAGAGGAATTGCTAGAGAATTTGAGGGTCTTGGCTTGGAACTTCACACAACTAACTATTTAGAGCATAATTGATCATCTAAGATAAGAATTCAACCTTGTAACTTTGAAATTGAGTCACTTAGAACATGAATTCAAGGAATTAAGTTGTGTAATGCTAAAATTGGGCTTAGATAGATGAACATGGGAGTATATCATGCATGCATGCTTATTTTATCATGTTTTAAGGTTGTTTCCAAGAAATTTATACATGCATGTGTTCATTCTAGCATGGTTTTGACAATTGGTCTCCTTTCACATCATTTGACATTATTTGATCATGTTTTCAAAGTGTAGAACATGAATTAATACATGCATGTTATGGTTTTCACCATTTCAAAGTTTGGTTTAGTTCAATTACCAAAGCTTTGGGGCTTGATTTTGCGAAATGCTTTTGAATTCACCATATTTTATAAGTTTGTACAAATTTCCTTCAGTTTTTGGCCCAAAAGATCATGAATTTCAGCTTTGAATTCGAGTTTTGAGCTTGGGAGCAAATTTGAAAATTCCATAATTTTGTACCTCTACTCGAGTGACAAATCCTGCGCTTGAGCGACCACCTTTGTTTTGCACCTCTGCTCGAGCGACCAAAAGTTGGCTCGAGCGTAAAATGCATGCTCCCAGTAGTTTGCAATTTTTGCAAACCGCTCGAGCAACAAGAGTTGCGCTTAAGCGAGAACCTCAGTCTCATGCTCGAGCGACCGTCGAGCATGCGTCGAGCGAAAAAATCAAGCAACCCGTACTTTTGCAAAGTTTACAGACCGCTCGAGCGAAGGAAGTTGCGCTCGAGCGAGACCTTGTTTTCAATATATTTACCTAAGTGTTGAATAGCATGTTTTGGCATCCTCATTGCATCCTAGGCATTCCTAAGCCCAAGTTAAGACATAATAATAAGGATAAGAAGTAGAAACACACCTAAAGAAGAAAGAACTCAGTTAATAATTCCGGATGTGTAATTCAGTATGTATTCATTCTGTATCTGTGTAGGTTACACGCCGCAAGTTACCTGATTTGTTTGCTCTTGTAGACGTCCCCGAACGTCTCGGGAGGGAAATCCCGTTTTGTTCATTTTTGGCTCACTACAGTTCAGGACTCAATGTCACGGTCCTGTATCTAATCTCGCAGAGTGTAATGCAAGACCGATGAATCGTCAAAGAGTCCAAATCCGGCAAATCGATTTTGAAAACAGATTTTTTTGAAAGAAGTGCCAAACATGGACTGCTTTGCCAGATACAGAGTCGCCACCTAAATATTTTATTTTGGGAAATTTAGGAAACCCTGACTCGTGCCTAAGGCCACATGTCCGTCATCACCAAAGTTGCCTCGGCTCGGGAACTTGGGTACGATTGGGGAAGGTCACTTCGTGAGCACCCCCGCTCGCCCGATCAAAGATCGGCCTCTACTAACCATGATATCTAGTTTTAAAAACATTATGCGTTCTTATTCCGGTTATTAGCCTAGATTTACTATGTGATGCACACAGCATACAAGTATAGACTGGGTCACCTGAATTGGAACGGAACATCTCATGTTTGTTTTGAAAATGGTTTGCTACTCGCAAGTAGGCTTAAAATGCAGATTTTGCCACCCTCGGGTGGGCTTAGAAAAGATGGTTTTGCCACTATCTAGTGGGCTTAAAACTCGCAGTCGATGAATTGTTCCAATCCAAATAACCCAACCTTCACCCACAGGCATTCTGGCAAATATATCACATAAGCATATAGCCTCATGGTAAGCATGCTATCATGGCAATCACTCACACGCATGCAAGGATGCTAAAACATAAAAAACTTACCGAGTACTCCAAGCCAAAACAAAAGCTACGTTAGAAATTCATGCATGATCCTAACTATACAGAAATGCCTAATGCAACACATACAGGAATGCAACTAAGATAGACTCGGCTATTCTAAACATGGCATATGGAATGCTACAGCTAACATGTATTCAACTCGGAATTGAAATACAATGCAATGAGTATGATGCGCCGAGCCCGGTGCATGCAAAATAGATGAATGAATGCAAACATGCTATCATACTGTATGCTAATTGAAACATGCCCTATTCTAACCATCATAACCTGGTAAATAAAAGGGAGAAAGACGTGGGGTTGGAGGACATACATCACACTCACGCACCCTTATTACAACATTGCCCTCGCTCGGAGGGTCCAAATAAATAATATACAGTCCCGAATAAATACAAAATCCTAATTAATTAACAAATTAATCTAGGAAAGCAGTAAATTAGGATGCAAGCTAGGGACTGCCTCAACTCTGCTCCGGATGATGAATGATGCATGTTCGGGTTGCCTTGCGCGGAAATCCATTGCGATGCCCCAATTAGCCTCTGTTTACAATTAAGCCCGGAATATTGTGCAAAGCTCTGAAAGGCTGTTGATTCTTGATTTGCTGCAACAGAGAGCAAGAAAGGGGCATGGCAAAGTATTTTCACATATGTGTGCATACGTCGATCCTCGCGCCACCAATCACGCATTTCGATGCATGATGGCTGAGGAGTCGAATTGCACGACTCAATGTGAAATGAATGCACATATAAACACAACAAGACCGAGACTCCATCATGGTTAATCCGGAGTGTCGGCGACTGGGAATTGAGACACGTTCCGTCACTCGGAGTACGAAACGTCCCTCGTTTCCCGTGCTTGGGCTAACTCTTATCCCAAGCACAATGCAATATGCATGACATGCATGAATGCAATCCTAACATGCAACCTAGCATACGCAATGCTATGAGATGGCATACACAATGCACGATGTAGCAAAACATACACAATGCTCTAACATACGACCTAGCATACGCAATGCTATGAATTGAAATGGCATACACAATGCACGATGGACTTACACCAACATGAGTGGACCTCAGCCACACTCACATCAGTAGCCATAAGATGAAAATAAGACACTCGAGATGCGTGCACACATGCACGCAAACCGAGGACCGATCCTAAGGCACAAATACCACTCTAACAAGGCGTGGCAAGGCATGAAATATGGCATACAAACATGCAAGTTCCAGCACTGAAATGTGATGCAAAATGATCCCGAAACATGGAAACATGGCACCCGATGCATAAGATGAGCCCCGAAACTCAAAACTAGGCACATGTATTGACTTATAGCTATACAAAGCATGCATTATTTGACTATGAAGCACAAAGACAGAGCCAAGGCAGTCCCAAAACATGAACATTTCTAGTTCAAAGCATGAACAAAAGATGCTCGCATGATGGACTAAAATAACATGCAAAATTAACTAGCAAACATGGGTTACATGGCATGTACATGAAGCAGGTGAGAACTCATCAAACCAGCAAAAATCAGTGAATAAAACATGCCAAAACATGCCCAAATAACCTCTGAAATGCAGCCAACACATGCACAAATGATGGGTTCTTTTAGAGGGCCATGCAAGGGGTTATTAAGCACATTCATCAAGGACACTTAGCATGGAAAAATTAACTCCGGAAATCAAATATGATAGCCCTAAAACTCATCAAATTGGCCCTGAACTCAGTCAACAAAGCATGCAAGATAGGGCCTCTTTGGAAGGCCAAAAAGACCATCAAGCAAAACAAGGTGAGAGGGGGTCACCCCCCTCTTCTTTTGAGGCTCAAAATAGTGTGTTAGCCACTGAAAATCCACTGGATTTCAGTGGTTAGAAGGCCAAACAAAGCATGCAACAAGGGCTTAGTTGTAAGGCTCAAAATAAGAGGCAATCAAAGATACAAGGAAGCATATGACCTCAAACGAAGGAATGCCCTTAATCAAACATCAAGAGGGCCTCAAAACAAGACTTTTTTCAGTTTATAAAAAATCTCAAAAAAGTTTACAAGTGAGGCTAAAACATGGTGCAAAAATAGCCCTAAAAGAGAGATAGAGGACAAGGGGCAGTAGCTGGCCTCAAACAGCAAAGAGCCCTTCAACAAAGTTGAAGAGGGGCTCAAAATAAGGTACTTTGCAGTTTTTCTCGAAGCCCAAAAATGCTTACAAATAAGGCTAATGTACCATGCAAAATAAGCCCTAAAAGAGGGATAAAGCACAAAGGGGGTGTAGAAGACCTCAAACAGAAAAAAAAATCCTTAATCAAACATGAAGATGAGCTCAAAATAAGACTATTTTCAGTTCAGGTCGAAGCCCAAAAATGTGAGCAAAATGAGCTAAAATATCATGCAAAATAAAGCAAGAAAAGAGGAAATAGGGACTCACCCTTATAGCACAGATTTCCAGCAACTTTTGATCTAAGAAAAGGAGCTCCTAACCTCTGAAAATCAGCCTCAAGATGTTGGAATGGAGTGTGGAGGTGATAGGCTATGAGTTGGTGTATAAATGGTGCAAGAACAAGGTGGTTTTAAGCTTGGATGAGAGAGAGAAAGGGAGGGTTGTATGCAAAGGCTCCAACTGATTTTTTTCTAACCCTTAGAAATGAGGTAGGGTGCTGGTTATATAGAGGGAGAGGAGCCAAAGAAAATGAGGGAAAAACCAATTCAAAAATCCCCCCAAAAGGACAGACCCTCGAATAGAGGGTCTGGTGCAAAACAGCTGGCACAGCTAAAATGCACCAGGAGAGAGAAAAATGGTCGGCCAGGTTCAAAAGGGCTAGGTGGCCGGCCGGCCACTCCCCCTGGTCGGCCGACCAGGGGTCAAAAGGGTCAACAAAATTGCTGGCCGGCCACCCTAGAAAGGTGGCCTCCCATGTGTGTACAACACAGCTGTATGGTTAAAAACTGGAAAAAGTGAACCAGGAGAGAGAAAAACCAGCTATTTAGAGGGGTTCACAAGGGTCAAGGACAATTGCTGGTCGGCCTACCCATATTGGTGGCCTCCCAGGTGTGTACAACACAATGGTGTGGTGGAAAGTCAGAAAAAGTGGCCCGGGGATGGGAAAAACCAGCTTTTTAGTGAAGAAAACGGGCGATGAAGAGCGATGAAGGAATAAAACTTGTTTTTTAGAAAAATTGCTGGCCTCCCACCTTCCTACAACCTCTCTAACAATGAAAATAAGGTCCCTGCCAAAAATGGACCAAGACGGATGCAAAACGAAGGTTCGGGGGCCGAAACACGCAGTTCGGGGCCCCAAAAACAGGCTGTTAAGCACCGAAGGTGGCGTTCGACCACGAAGTTGGTCTCTCGGGCCACAGTGTCCCTCAAAAGGGAGGAAACAAGGTGTGTGCCAAAAACCGGAGCAAACGGAGGTGGTTAAGCGGTCCCGAACCGAGACACACGGCCGACGGTTCTGAAAAACTAGAAACCGAGCTCCAAACGGGAAAAATGGCCTATGACCACGAAACGTAGCCTACGGCCACTAAGAGATGATCTATGAGACCTCTCCCTCCCTTCGGGAAGAGAAAACAGAGAAAACAGGGCCTGGTTCGCAAACTGAGGCAAGACACGAAAGAGTCCGGAAGTCCGGAGGCAAGGCTCGCAGCCGAGACTCTGAAACCTCTGAACGAGCACAATATGCAACATCACCGAGCGCTCAATTGGTGATGTATGAGTCTTAAGGTCAGTCAAAAATGGGATGTCTACAGTTGCCCCTCTTTGACAGAACTCGAAAGTCATAAGTGACGGGAGTGAATGTCAAAGCCCAGAGACGACCCATTTTTGACAAGGCCGAAGACTTAGACAAACAGGCGAGATAAACAAAGATGTGCCCGCAGGCGTGCCCGCAGGCAGGGGGCAAAATGCAACTGACAATGCAAGAAGCCGAAGATACCTCGTGATCATGCAAATGCAGCAAGCTGTAATGAAGCAAGTATTCACAAATAAATGCAACAGTTTTAAGCAAGAATGCAAAGCAACAACTACATTTTATGCAGTTAAAAATGCGGAGAATTGTTCAATTCTCGTCACGTCTCACACGGAGAAGGTACAATACCTGTGCGGCTCATCTGGTCGCACCAGCCTCAAATGAACCGTACATACAATATCGTGCCAGCAAAAGAAAGAAACTCAACAAGCACAACATATTTAACAACATATGTTCAACGTGACATCGAATGCAGACAAATGTGGTGTCGATGGGTGAGTGCATCGCAATGCAAGAAGCAACGCGCGTGACAACGCAAGTTTAAGCATGGGGGCATGACAATATCAAGGAAACGTGCATAATAATGCAAGTTATATGCATGAGAATGCAAGTGACGTGCATGGCAATGCAGAACAAGTGTAAACTCGGATGCATGTTTGTCACAAAACAACGATCAAAGAAATGCAGGTTTTTGACGAGGGTGACTCAATCGCGGCCTCCGGTTCACCTCCCGGAAGGGTCACAACAAATTCAAAAAGGATACACTTTACTCATGATGAGTAACGATGAGACACGCATCGAAAGTTGGAGTTGAAGTTCCCGCGGAGGGATTTCGCGACGAAAAGTGCACTTTCCTTGTACTTTCTCGGGTGTCGGGGACTCCAATCATCACCAAAATTTGCAGAGACCTTGGAGACCACCTTGGGAATGCTGCCGGCCAGGTTTAGTCCAAGGGGGAGGCCACCGACCAGGTTTGAGGGAGGGGGGTGGCCGGCCTACCAGAAAAGGTGGCCGGCCGGCCACCCAGCCAAAACAGTGGGCAGTTTGGTCTTTTTGCTCTCTTTCTTTAAATGTGCTTATCCAAAGCACTTTTCCTCACAACTCCAGCTCCGAAATTGTCTCCTCTACCTTCCCAAACCATTTTCTTCCTCAGATCTGCACTCTATACGCGTTTTCCAACGCCCCACGCCAAGTTGTTTCGCGAAAACTTTCAGTTTTCTTCACTTTTGACCGATTAAAATTTGGTTTTGGAGCTTTTTTTCTCATTTTCACCACTTGAGGTAAGTTTGTCTCAATATTTGGAAGATTTTCTCGGGAGTTGACTTTTGTTGACTTTTCCATTTCCCGAGAGTTGACTTTTGTTGACTTTTTCCAATTTTGGCTCATTTTGCTCATTTTTGCTCCCTTTTGCAGATTTCTTGCGATCGCGGGTCATTTTCCCCATGGCGGAGGTTCTCCAGGTGCCGGAGGTGATCCATACATCATGTCTTTACCCCTGAGGGTTCGGCCATTCATCCCCGAGAGGTACGACCCTCTGACACATGTCCTCCCTGAGGCAGTTTTCTACCACTTCACTGATTTTGATGATCGAGCGCCTGGGGATCTGCTTTTGCGAGAGCCGGAGTCCCACCTCTCTCATCAGGCACGAGAGGTATTTACTTCACTTTTACATTTTCTGCAATGTATTCTACTTTTTCCGTGCATTTCGTGCTTTCGCTATGTTTATCTGCTTACTCAAGCACACAGCTTGTTTTGAATGTTTAGTCTATAACACCGTATTCCGTTTGCATCTTGAACACACAGTTCAAACACTCTGACTTTCTGAACATGCGACCCGTATATTGATTGTGAACACACAGCCCAAACTTTGAGATGAACACACAGCCCACTGATTTTGAAATCTGAACACACGGCTCAAATACTTGATGTTGAACGCACAGCTCGAACTTTGATGATGAACACACAGCCCATTTTTCTAATTGTGAGCACACAGCACACACTTATTGAGAGTTGAACACGCAGCCCAAACTTTGAGATGAACACACAGCCCACACTGATTGAGAGTTGAACACGCAGTCCAAACACTTGATGTTGAACACACAGCTCGTTGTTGAGGTGAACACACAGCACACACTGATTGAGAGTTGAACACACAGTCCAAACACTTGATGTTGAACACACAGCTCGTTGTTGAGGTGAACACACAACACACACCGATTGAGAGTTGAACACGCAGCCCAAGCACTGAGATGAACACACAGTCCATTCTTTGAAACCTGAACACACAGCTCAAATACTGTATCTGATTTGATTTTGCACACAGCTCATACATTTCGTTTGCATGCAGCTTATTCATTTCATTTGCACGCAGCTTATACATTTCATTCTGAAACTGAATACATGTGTTCATCCTGAATGCAGGTGACTTCTCGTACTGCACGAGGATATGGCTCCATCGCGGCGAGAGAGTGGTACGCAGAGCTCCCGGAGGCTGTCCGGGATTTGGTTGACGTGGCAGGGTTTGGGCCCTTTTGCACTGAGATATCTCGCTGTCCTGCTAGTAGGACGCTGATGGGTGCCTTGGTAGAGAGATGGTGGGACACCACCAACTCCTTCAATTTCTCTACTACTGGGGACATGACTATGACCCCGTTTGACTTCGCTGTATTAACAGGCCTTGATGTGGGAGGCTGGGCGATCCCATATGACGAGGACATGGGCCAGTGGGAGGCCGCCTGGATCTACTTATTGGGAGCTCGCCCACCAGTTGATAGATCTTCGAGCAGAGTCCGATATACTTGGTTTTCTTCACATTTCAGGAGGGTGGAGATGGAGCCTGAGACTCCTGAAGAGGTAGCACAGTACACCCGCGGATTTCTGATGTTCCTCTTCGGGACCACTCTGTTCGCCAATAGGGGGAACACTGTCGAGCTCTATCTGTTGAGTGCTCTAGTGGACCTATCACAGGTCAGCCGATATGATTGGGGTGGCGCCAACCTGGCCACTCTCTATTGCTATATGAGCGCGACCTCCCGCGGACGAGGGAACATGGTTGGCGGCTACTGGAGGGCCTGGGAGGTACTTTCTGTCTTCTTGATTTACATTTCTACTTTTTATTATTTGTACATTGCACTCACGGCGCACTTTACATTCTGTACCTTGCACTTTGCTCTCAACATTTTGTATTTACATCCTGCACTCAGCATTCTGTTTTCTGATGACTACTGCTTTGTTTTTCACAACTATGGATCTACGCGTACTTCCCGACGCTAGCCCCAGAGCTTGAGGTGGAGGTGCCCCTCGTGACCCCTTATTCACTCGTATTCGAGGGCCAGTACCGGCCGAGACCTCGAGAGTCTTTCCTCTACCTGCGGCAGTACTTCGATACAGTGCGGTCGACAGAGGTATTTCAGAACTCTCAGTTCTTCATGTTTTCAATCTTTAGTTTATCTTGCACATTCACAATTTCTGATCAGCTTATGCATCGGTTATCCGCAGATCACATGGCAGCCCTGGGCGCCTTTAGGTAGAGACCTCCGATTTCAATTTGCCGGAGCATGGGGTGCCTCTCGATATAGGATCCTGTTCGAGGGGCCAGTTGGTAGGGCCTGATTTTTGGGGGATCGCTTCTTGCATTAGGTATGGGGCTACACTACTCAGGACATTCCCTCAGCACCCCCAGACGATATGCAGACTGTTGACAGGCTCCCTCCCCAGGGTGTTGTTGACGCCAGGTTGGGCACTGATGCATTTCTTCATCTAGAGCAGGGGGAGTATGTGACCTACCGTCACACATACTTGATGCCTCCATTGACAGGAGTCCGTACTCCGACGATGAGGTCTGCTGGTATGCCATCATCAAGCCGGGCTCGGACTGCAGATGTCCCTTCTACCAGCAAGGCTGGCACATCCAGAGGTGGGGGTGGATTGGTTCCTCCGATTCCTCCGACTTATCTTCATGCTGGGTGGCCAGATATCCCGACTGAGCTGACGGGATGGGGATATGGGGCTTCCTACCCGATCCCGATAGAGCCTCCGATGCCTAATCACCGATATGTCAGTGACCCTGACTCACCACTGGTATGTTCCACTGTCTTCCATTTATCACACAGATACTTTGGCATTTGTTTATTCATTGATGACTTGAGCTTGTATCTGCAGCCACCCAGGGAGTACATGGACGATATGCTTGGGTTGGTAGCCTCACTCGAGGGCATGGTCCTGCGGAGAGAGGCGCAGTTGTCCATCATGGGTGTCCAGGTACTCTTTAGTTTTCTTGCATTTATCACACTTCTGA
This sequence comes from Camellia japonica, assembly GCA_030407325.1. Classification (NCBI taxonomy): domain Eukaryota; kingdom Viridiplantae; phylum Streptophyta; class Magnoliopsida; order Ericales; family Theaceae; genus Camellia; species Camellia japonica. The sequence continues at coordinate 68,131,829 of JAPPVO010000031.1, forward strand.
TGACATGCTGGTCTTGAACATTTTACTGCATTGATAGACTGCCTGTGTGGAGCACATCTGACACACACCACATTCATGTACTATATCTGCATACATCCACTCTGTGTAGTTTGCTTGTATCTGCATCTGATATACACGTTTTAGCTGATGTACTCAAATTGCACTCTTTATTTTCAGATACCTCCGGTGTATACTGAGCCACAGACCAGGCCATCTAGGCCTTCCCGAGGAGCCGGGCCATCTGGGCCTTCTCGAGGAGCTGGACCATCTAGGCCTTCTCGAGGAGTCAGGGGAGGGGAGTCGTCTCGCAGACGCAGAGCACACATTATACAGGAGGAGGCCAATGAGGAGGAGGATGAGGCTGCAGATCGTCAGTCAGAGACATCTGCTAATAGGGAGGATGGTTCCGACCCTGGTTCCGGGAGTGGAGGTGAGGCCGAGGAGGATCCCGAGGGTGACAGCTCCGACTTAGATGGCGCTGGTGGTGCAGAGACTATTCCGCAGAAAAGGACGAAGAGGGCCTCTTATTCCTGCTCTTGAGAGCATTGATGCAGTTGTTCCCTACTTTATTTACCTTTTTACTAGTAGTTGTAGCACATTCTACATTGTTAGGCAGTTTTATTTTCTGTAAAACTTGTACCCTTGTTGTAAAATGTTGTAACAAAGGAAGCATGATGGAATGAAACAGCTTTTGAAAAAGTGTTGTATTTTGTATTCTTTAGCATCGTATCGCATCATTTTGCACAAAAATGAGATTGAATGGAATTGTGCGCTGTGTATTTACCAAGTCAGGTAGTGAACCGACACAACAAACTAAACAACCTAACTTACTAAGAAATAATAAAAACCTTAGCAAGTTTATAACTCGATAAGCAAAACACAACAAAGTTGATAATTCAATAAGCAAGACACAACAAAATTGATTAAACAAAAAGTAATAACTCAATGCACGAAACTCGACAGCTCGACAAAACTTAACAACTCGATGAACAAGACATCTCAACAAACAAAACAACAACTCGATAAACAAAGCAACAACTCGATAAGCAAGACTTAACAACAACTCTATAAACGAAGTGCATTTCGGACGATCTGGGTGACGGAACGCATCCGAAACAGAGGGAAATGGGGGCCTTCGACACTCCCGATGCATGGAAATGCTAAGAACTTCCTTCTAGAGGGTAGAACAGGACCAAAGACACACTTTGTAGCATGGCCGGCCACCTTTGGGAGCTGGCCGACCAGCTTTTTGCATTGGAGAGGAGAGGGGTGGTCGGCCTACCAGAAAAGGTAGCCGGCCGACCACTTAGCTTGGCAGCCACCAATTTTTCGACACGTGTCCCCCCGAACAGTGCCTTATCCTCTTTAAAAGTCCTAGCTCCGTGGTTCATTCATTTCATCTCAGTTTTGCATCAAAATGGAGGCGTTTCTCGTCGAAAATCTCACAGCTTGGATTGCTACTTTAGACGGCTCGGAAAAGATGAACTTCCGGGGCTTTGGCTTGAATGCACTATTCACGCTGAGCCGTACTCCGCTGCACCTTCCTTTCCTCCATGCCGCGGCGAGGTTTTGGAACCCGGTAACGCATGTCTTTAGCTTTGGCGGGCAAGAGGTATGTCCAACTTTCGAAGATTTTCAAGTTTTGATGGAATCTGAACGTTATGAAGAGATCTTGCCTCAATTTCGCTTTGGCCACGCCCAAGCTTTAGGGCGGATGTGTGGACTCACCATGCATGACGCTCGGTCTCTGATCTGTAATGGGGGAACTGGACATCCTCGGCTTGATTCATCGCTTTTCTGAGGCCGGTGACCGCGGCGACCATCATTGGCAAGGTTTCCGACAACATGCCCTCTGCTTGTGCATGCTGTCTCACTTTCTGCTTGCCCCGGGCTTCGGTGGATCTAGCATTCATCTGATTGAAGTTGCTCAAGGCTTGAAGGAAGGAAAGAGCTGTATTGCCATGGTATTGGCTGAAACGCTGATGGGCTTGGACACTTTCCACCGTCGGGAGACGACCAGATTCGCGGGGAGTCCACTACTGCTGCAGGTAATGTTTCCCACCCAATCTCACATATGTATTGCTCACATCACTCAGCCCTCAGGCTCGGTTTTTCTCACAAAAACCTTTTCTTACTTTTCTCTCATCGCACATCTCTCTATTCTTTATTCTCTCATTTTTCATCCCTCCCCAGGTATGGTTGATGGATAAATTGCAGGTTATGGGCTCTTGCTCATCCTACTCAGCCCGCGGCTACTTCTTTCAACAACGCCTAGTCAATGCCCTTAATGAGGGATGGTGGTTCGACTGGATGTGCAATTTGTCTGCAGATCGCATTGCTTGGCGCTGCCCTTGGCTCAATCTCCCGGCAATGAGCTATAGCATGTCCCGGCAGACTGGGATCCAGTTGATTGGCCTGACCCACTGTGTGTTCTACTTTCCGTTCCGGTTCCGGCGCCAGTTCGGTCATGATCAGACTTGCCCGCTGTAGACACCCCATTTTGACCAGCCCTAAGACTTGGGCACTTTATTTTTGACCACCCTCACCAGAAAAATCAAATTGAAATTTGAATCCGAAACCTCTCCCATTTTGGTCAAATAAAAATATTTTTATTATTTTATAAATTTGTAGTATTGTATAATTTTATATAATTTTGTGTGTTCATACATAATTGTAGATGTTTGGTATAAATAATACATTTTTGATATTTGATAAAAAGAATAAAAAAATAAAAAATAAAAAATAAAAAATAAAAGATTAAAAAAAGAAAAGAAAAGGGGGTGGTCATTATGATTATGGTTTGTTTTGGGTGGGATAATGATAAAAAAACAAAAAAAAAAAAAGAAATAGTGTATCGTAAGTGGGGCTTTGGAGAATATCATTCTGATGATTAAGGGAGTGATGGAGGCAATTTTCAAAAAGAGAAAGGAGCAGGTGAGAAGATAGAAAAAAGGGGGAGCGGGTGAGAGTGGACAGCTAAAAGAAAAAAGAAAAGAAAAGAGGGTAGTTTGTTCAATTCAGTGGAAAATTATTTGAGAGTGGGGTGGTTTAGAAAAATAAAATAAAATAAAATAAAAAAGAATGAGTGAGTGAGTGAGTGGGGGGTGGAGTTTTGATAAATAAAAAAAATGTGTAAAGAAGTGTGGGTAGTGGAATGCTTTCTAAGAGAGAATAAACACAATGATAGAGGGGGCTCTCACTCTCTCTCTCGGCTTAGAGAGAGAAATGTGAGAGAAAGGAGATACTACACAGGCAAGATACAGACACCCACCATAGAAAAAGGAGGACACAGCACAAACGGGGAGAGAGGAGGAGAGGGCCATACACATGTGTAGACACCCCATTTTTGACCGACCTTAAGACTCAAACGTCACCGATTGAGTGCTCGGTGATGTTGCGTATTGTGCTCGTTCAGAAGTCTCAGAGTCTCGGCCGTGAGCCTTGCCTCCGGACTTCCGAACCCTTTTCTGTGCCTTGCCTCGGTTTGCGAACCAGACTCAGTTTTCTCTGTTTCTCTTCCCGAAGGGAGGGAGAGGTCTCGTAGATCATCTCTCAGTGGCCGTGGGCTACTTTTCGTGGTCGTAGGCCATTTTGGCCATTTCGGAGCCCGGTTCCCGGTTTTCGGAGCCGTCAGGCCGTGTGCCTCGGTTCGGGACCGCCTAACTACCTCCGTTTGCCCCGATTTTTGGCATGCATCTTATTTACTCCCTTTTGAGGGACACTGAGGTCTGAGAGACCCACTTCGTGGTCGAATGCCACTTTCGGTGCTTAACAGGCAGTTTTCGGGGCCCCGAACTGCGCGTTCTGGCCCCCGAACATTCCTTTTGCATCGGTTTTCGTTTATTTTTGGCAGGTACCTCTGTTTCATCACCAGGAAGGCCGTAGAAGGGTGGGAGGCCAGTAATTGTTTCAGCAACCAGTTATATTCCTCCGGCACCCTCCGACGCCCGTTTTTCTCACTTCCAAGCCAGTGTTGACCACCCTAGGGTCACTTTCTTCAATCCTAACCCCCATATTTGTGTTGTAGACACTTGGGAGGACACCAATTTCATATGGCCGGCCAGTAATTCCATTGCTCCCTTTTGAACCCCTTTGAAAAGTGGCTTGTTCTCTCTCCTGTTTTACAGTTGCCAATTTTGAACCACAGGGTTGTGTTGAAGGCACCTGGGAGGACACCAATTTGTGGTGGCCGGCCAGAAAATCTTTTTGACCATTTTGACCCTTGGCCGGCCGGCCATGGGGGGTGGCCGGCCGGCCACCTGCAACTCTGAAAGTTGGCCGGCCATGATCCTTGTAGTGTGTATATTACAGCTGTATATCCTTTTTCCCTCCAAAAGCTGTATCCGGAGGGAACTCTTTTGGAGGGAAAACTTGGAGTGATTTCCCTCCACTTTTTCCCTCCATTTCTCCCTCATTTTTGTCTACATAACAGAGCCTCCAGCTCTGTCTTGGAGGTTGGAAAATTTGCTTGGAGCTTATACATACATATCTCCCTCTATCTCTCTCATTTCCTTCAAAATTCCTAAGTCCTACACCTCATTTCTTCATCACCACCAAGCACCACCACCACTACTCCATTTCCAGCAGCTTGGAGAGCTTTCCAGAAGCTAGGAGACATCACTTCTCAAGCCAAGAAGCATCCAAGGGGTAGTCTTCAAGGTTAAGCATCATTTCCCCTCTTTTGAGCTCAATTTTGCAACATTTTTCTAGCCTCTTTGCTTGTTGTTTTGAGCTCCGACCGAAACTGAAAAGGTCATTTTTTTGAGCTCATTTTCTTGTTTCATTAAGGGCTCAACACTGTTTGAGCCCCCCATGTTGCACTTGCTTCAATACCCTCTTGAATGCCATTTTCTTGCATGATATTTTTAGCTTGTGTGTGATCTGTTTTGGGGCCTGATGTAAACTTTAAATAGGCCTATTTTGAGCCCCTCTTCAACATTTAAGAAGGGCTCAACACTGTTGGGGACCTCCATGTATCACTTGCCATTTTACCCCTCTTTGGTCCCCATTTTTGCATGATTTATTAGCTTATTAAGCTTCTGTTTTTCGACCTTGATCAGAACTGAAAGTGGTCATATTTTGACCCCCTTGTCATGTTTAATTAAGGGTCTTTGTCTGTTTGATGAATATTTTGTATACTTTGTGTTATAGCCTCTTTTGAGCCTCATCTTGCATGACATTTTGAGTGTGTTTGTATACTGTTTTTGGGGCTGCCATAAACTGTAAGTAGTCATATTTTTGGTCCCTCTTCAGTGTTGTAGAAGGGTCTTTTTCTGTTTGGGCTTTGAATCTACCACTTGCTTCATTGCCTCCCTTGCGGAGCCATTTTTGTATGCTAATTTAGTCCCACTTGTGCTTACTGTTTGGCCATGCTTTGAACTGTAAAAATGCTTATTTTGGGGCTGCCTTGCTTCTGTCTTTTCATTCCATATACCAATTATGCATTCTTTGTATAGCTGTAAGCCATTTCATGTACCTAGTTTTGCATTTCGGGAGAGATTCCATGCATCGGGTGTCATTTCGCCTTGTTTCGGGGCTGTTTTGCCCCTCATTTTGCTACTGATTTTTGCATGTTTGCATATCATATTTCATGTCTTTGCCATGTCTCATTAGAGTGGCATTTCGGTGCCTGAGGGTCGGTCCTCGGTTTGCGTGCACGCGTGCACGCATTTCGAGTTGTCTTGTTTTCATCTAATGGCCTCTTATGTGAGTGTGGCTGAGGCTTTCTCATGTTGGTGTAAGCCCATTACGCATTGCGTATGCCATTTCATCCATAGCATTGTGTATGCTCGGTTGTGTATTACCTCGCGCATCGTGTTTGTCATTTCATAGTATTGCGCATGCTAGGTTGTATATTAGTTGCATTTCATGCATATCATGCATATTGCATCGTGTTCGGGATAGGGGTTAGCCCGGGCACGGGAAACAAGGTGCGTTTCGTACTCCGAGTGACGAAATGTGTCTCAATTCCCCAGATCACCGACACTCCGGATCATCCATGATGGAGTTAGGTCTTGTTGTGTTTGCATGTGCATTCATCTCATATTGAGTTGTGCAATTCGGCTCCTCGGCCATCATGCATCGATATGCGCGATTGGTGGCACGAGGATCGAGGCATGTATACATTTGTGAAAATACATTGCTATGCCCCTTTCCTGCTCTCTGTTGCAGCAAATCAAGATCCAGCAGTCTTCCGAGGCTTGGTGCGCTTTCCAAGGATAATTGCGAAACAGAGGCTAATGGGGGCATCCCAGTGGATTTCCGCGCAAGGCAGCCCAAACATACATCATTCATCAGAATCAAGGCAATCCCCGGCTTGCATGCCAGTCTTTTCTTTTCTTAGTTAATTTGTAAATTAATTAGGGATTTGTATCATTTGGACTGTATTATTTGGACTGTACTATTCTTTTATTCGGGACTGTATATTTATTTGGACCCTCTGTGCGAGGGCATAATTGTAATAAGTGTGGGTGAGTGTGATGTATGTCTTCCAACCCCACGTCTTTCTTCCCTTTTATTTACCTGCTTATGATGGTTAGATTAGGGCATATTTCAATTAGCATACAGTATGACAGCATGTTTGCATCATTCATCTGTTTTGCACGCACCAGGCTCGGCGCATCATACAAACTGCATTTGTACTTCAATTACAAGATGAATACATGTTAGCTGTAGCATTCCATATGCCATGTTTAGAATAGCCGAGCCTGCTATAGTTGCATTCTGCATGTGTTGCATTAGGCATTTCAGCATATTTAGGATCATGCATGATTTCTAATCAGTTTCTGTTTTGGCTTGGAGTACTCGGTAAGTTTTATGCTTTAGCATCCTTGCATGCGTGTGAGTGACTGCCATGATAGCATGCTTGCCATGAGGCTATTTGCTTATGTGATATAACTGCCTGAATGCCTGTGGGTGAAGGTTGGGTTATTTGAATTGGAACAGTTCATCAAATGTGTGTTTTAAGCCCACTAGATAGTGGCAAAATCATGTTTTCTAAGCCCACCCGAGGGTGGCAAATCCACGTCTTAGCCTACCTGCGGGTAGCACCATCAAACCATTTTCAAACAAACAAACATGAAATGTTTTGTTCCAAATTCAGGCGACCCGGTCTATACTTGTATGCTGTGCGCATCACATAGTAAATCTAGGCTAATAACCGGAATAAGAACGCACAATGTTTTCAAAATAAGATATCATGGTTAGTAGAGGCCGGTCTTTGACCGGGCGAGCGGGGGTGCTCACGAAGTGACCTTCCCCAATCGTACCCAAGTTCCCGAGCCGAGGCAACTTTGGTGATGACGGACACGTGGCCTTCGGCACCGAGTCAGGGTTTCCTAAATTTCCCATAAAAAACATTTAGGTGGCGACTCTGTATCTGGCAAAGCAGTCCATGTTTGGCACTTCTTTCCAAAAAAATCTGTTTTCAAAATCGATTTGCCGGATTTGGACTCTTTGGTTCAAGATTAAGAACCGTGACATTTGAGTCCTTGAACTGTAGTGACCCCAATATGAACGGAACGGGACTTAACCCTCCCAGGGCGTTCGGGGACGTCTACAACATGCATCTCCATTATCTCTCACACTCACTCTCAATCTATCAGCTCTCTTTCTCACACTCAAGGACTCACTAGATCTCTCTCTTCTCTCTCTAACATTTCTCTCTTTCATGCATACACACCGAACCATATAGAACCCACGGATCACACACACTACAGCGGGGGACGGACCACAGCCATCACACACGGCAGTAACACTCATGCACGCTGCCATCTCTCTCACCCACGGCTCTTGCACACGGCACACCCAGCACCATACACCCACTCCATACACACCCAAGATCTTCCCACCCATGTACACGACACCTAGCTAACACACACATCCACCCAATACACCATACACCCGCAGACCATGCACACACAGCAGACACGGGGCATTCTCCCTCTCTCTGGTTATCTATCTCTAACACACACTCACTCTAGACACACCATTGACACACTGCCATCTCCCTCCCACTGATACACCATCACGGCACACACACAGCACACCCAGTGCACAACACACACACACGGCAGGCACAACACACACACACACAGCACACACTCACGACACACACTCACGACACACACACACGGCAGGCACACCCATGCACACACGCACACTGCACACACTCACGGCATACACACAGCCATGCACACCCAACACACGGCAGAACACACACAGCCATGCACACCACTGCCACAGACACACCCAGCGAACCCACACACACAGGGAGCATAGCAGGTATATACATGGGAAAGACAAAATGGGTGGTTATTTCATGTATGAGAAATAAGCCTCACGTGGGATGCATGTACATGGAGTGATATTATGTTCACAGATCCAAGTTTTGGCGTTAGGCCTTCGTTAATATTTCTGGATTGTTTTCGTTTCATGGGCTGGTTGAATAGTGCTTGGCCGTGGGTTTGTTTTGCATCTCTTTGGACCCAATTTGTTAAGAAACTGGTGGGAGTTAAGACATGGGCTGATGGGGTCCACTTGCAGTATATGGTTTATAAAGGTCTACTTATGATGATTGATCATGTGATTCTATGAGGTTTTGCTCGAGCCATCTCCGCCAGGATTGATTAAGGTGTCACTGTTTCATTTTATTTTTATTTTGAGAGTTTGTGAGGATTTTTTATATTTTGTTGTAATATTTATTCCTTTCCCTCTCCCTCGGATCTGTAATATTTAAAGTGTTGTAATAATCCCCCACCCCGCTTCTTTCTATCCCATTCTTTAATCGCTTTCCCTAACTGTACATATGTATATATCTGACATGCCATGCATATCCATGCTTTACATTCATGTCTCATGCATTAAGATTTGGCTACATTTACATGTGTGGATTTAATCAATTCTTCTGTGATTCTATGCGCTACCTCATGTTATTGAGATGATTCACATGCCATATTTTAGAAGCCGAATCTTTAATGCATCTCATGAGTGAATTGCATTAGGATTCTGTATATAAGATCATGCATATTTTACTAATTTTGTTTTGTAGCTGTTCGTGGGACGTCGGTCAATCTGTGAGTTTTTATGCTTTAGCATCCCATTTATGTGTGATTTTCTTATTATGTTTAGCATCCTACCATGAGGCTAATTGATTAAATGATAAACTGTTTGAATGCCTGTGGATGAAGGCGTGTTGTCTGAATTGGAATGATTCAACGACCATACGTTTTAAGCCCACTTTGTAGTGGCAAATTCACAAACTTTAAGCCCACTTTGTCAAATGGCAAATTCAAACCCTTTTCGAAAAACAAACATGAAATTGAATTGTTCCAATTTGAGCAAACTAGTCTATACTTGTATGCTTCACATAGTAAATTGATTTATTCAATAATCAGAACATGAACATATAAAGAAAATAAAAAGTCATATCATGGTTTAGTAGAGACCGATCTTTTGGTCGGGTGAGCGGGGGTGCTCACTATTGACCTTCCCCTCTCATACCTAAGGTTCCGAGCCAAGCATCCTTGGTTACGACGAACAGTGGCCTTGGCACCGAGTCATGGGTTTCCTAATTTCCCAAAATATTAGGTGGCGACTCTGAGATCTGATGACGCAGTCCATTTTTAACAAAATTGCAATAAAATGGATTTTCAATAAAAGTTGCCAAATCTGGACTCTCATCTACGTTTCACATTGCACTCGTAAAACTTGAGATCAAAGAGATCTCGGGAGTCCGAACTGTTTAACGCGCACGGGTACCCCCCGGGCATGTTACACCTGCCAGAGGGGATAGAGTACCCAGCTGCTTTCCCGGTTCGAGGCGCACAGCTTGCCCGGTATGCCACAGCATGGAGGACTAGAGAGCTCCTAGCCCCCGCTCCCACTTTCAGTTGCACTTTGTCTGACGAGTGCTTGGATTGGCTCAATGAAGAGGCACAGATTGGACCCAGCTTGGCATCAGAGGCTTCGACCAACTCTGGGAGGGGGGGTAGGGACACCTGACTTGACTATGCCCCGGATTTATTGCTTTATTAGTACTTTCAAGTTTTCTTTATGAATGTAATAACAAGCAACATCAATTGTATGCAAGAGCAGGAGAACTCTGTTTTGAAATCAATGAAATTGAAGGTTGTGGTACTGAAAATTTTCCGCTTTGGTCCAAAAATGGTCTTAGTTGTAAAAAGATTAATTTGAACAAAGTCAACTTTTATTAAAACTTTTCAAAACTATTTTTGGTATGTATCAAAACTGGACACGCCTGAAATTTGTCACTGAGATGCACAACCCCGGATCCTAGCAACTAGAAAGTTGCCCCTAGTCTGAATGGTACCGCAGCACTTCCTGGCAACGGAAAGTTGCCCCTAGTCTGAATAGCACTGCACCGGAGATTACAATCAAAGCTCCTGAATGTTGAATAGATAAAGATGACCGAGATGATCAAATGGACAAAGTTGATCGGGGAAAAGATTATGGCTGAACTCCGAGACGACGTTGCCTACGTATCCCAAAGATGGGAATCAAGCCTTACGTAGTTCAGGCTCAGGTTCACTCGAGTATTTTCACTCTCCTTTTACGCTCTAACTTTTGCCAAGGCCGCCCTTTGCGGGTTTTCAACCTTGCGAGCTCAGTTTTTATAATTTCGAATTTTTTGTGCTCTGAGTTTTGCCTAGGTCGCCCTTTCGGGTTTTCGGCCTAGCGAGCCTCTCAAGGGTAATATTTCTTCAACTTGTCCATATTGATCAGCTGTGAGAACTCCAAGCCATCTAGATCCATCAGAACCACAGCTCCACCTGACCAGATAGACTTAATGATGTAGGGACCAGTCCAATTGGGTCTGAACTTGCCCCTTGGGTCGTGGATGGGAGCTCGGTTGTCCTTGAGCACCAAATCTCCTTCTTTTAGATTCCTGGACTTAACTTTCTTGTTAAAAGCCCGGGCAATTCTGCGCTGATAACCTTGAACATGGTACAGTGCTTTCAGTCTTCTCTCATCAAAGAGCATGAGTTCCTCAAACCTGCTCTGCTGCCAATCTGCTTCGGCTATTTGACACTCAGCCAGTACTCGCAATGACGGAACCTCAATCTCGATAGGTAGAACGGCCTCCATCCCATAAACCAGTGAATACAGAGTCGCCCCAGTAGAAGTTCTGATTGAAGTCCGGTAGCCCCACAGAGCAAACGGTAGCTTATCTGGCCAATCCCGGTAGGTTTCTGTAACAACGCCCGCGGGGGACCCCGCGCTACACGGGTTACAGTTCGGACTCGATTTTGTTTGCAGTTCTAAATCTGAACCAAAAAGTCCAAATCTGGCAAATCGTTTTGAGAAAAACAGATTTTTGAAAGAAGTGCCAAACATGGACTGCTTTGCCAGATACAGAGTTGCCACCTAAATATTTTTAATAGGGGAATTTAGGAAACCCTGACTCGGTGCCAAAGGCCACGTGTCCGTCATCACCAAAGTTGCCTCGGCTCGGGAACTTGGGTACGATTGGGGAAGGTCAGCTATGAGCACCCCTTCTCGCCCGATCCGAAGACCGGCCTCTACTAACCGTGATATTCGTTTTTGAAAACGTTATGTGCTCTTATTCCAGTTATTAGCCTAGAATTACTATGTTATACGCACAGCAAACAAGTATAGACCAAATCGCCTAAATTGGAACAAAACATTTCATATTTGTTTCGAAAATGGTTTGCTACTCGCAAGTAGGCTAAAAATGCATATTTTTGCCACCCTCAAGTGGGCTTAAAACTCGCAGTTTTAATGCATCATTCCAATTTAGGTGATTCAACCTTCACCCACAGGCATTCAAGCAGTTATATCACATAAGCAGCTAGCCTCATGGTAATCATGCTATTATGGCAACACTCACACGCATGCGGTATGCTAAAGCATAAAAGCTCACCTAGTACTCCAAGCCAAAACAGAAACTAGTTAGCAATCATATGCATGATCCTAGTTCATGTTAAGATGACTAATGCAACACATGCAAGATGTAACTACAATAGGCTCGGCTATCCTAAAGATGGCATGTGAAATGCACAGATAGCATGTATTCAAGTTAGATTTGAAATACTATGCATTTAGTATGATGCGCTGAGCCCGGTGCATGCAATACTGATGAATGATGCACGCATGCATAGCATAATGTATGTTAAAGTAAACATGTCCTAATACTAACCATCAAAAACAGGTAAGTAAAAGGGAGAAAGAAGTGGGGGTTGGAAGACATGCACACACGCACCCACACTTATTACAAATTCGCACTCGCTCGGAGGGACCAAAAGAATAATACAGACTGAATAATGAATTACTTATCTTAGCTAATTAATTATTACAGACCTTCTAATTTAAACAAACTAATATGCAGAATATAGATGGCCGCAGCCTTGCCTCGGAATGCGCGAATGATGCATGCTCGATCCATCTTGCCCGGAAACCCATAGCCATAACACTACTGCCTCTGTTTTCACTGCCGTGCTTCTCTGAAAACTTCCAAAGTCCCAGGGTGTCTTCTATGAACACTACAGAACACCATCGGCTGAGGGGAATGACCATCGGCCATGGTAAAATGACATTGGCTACTGATGAAATTATTGGCCATTCATCAATGGCCGGTCGGCACTAAATGTTGCCGGTCGGCATAAACTTCCTGCAGAAAACAGTTTTGACAGCAACAGAGGACAGGCAGAGTATGGCATAGAATTTCAAAAACATGTAAGCATGGTCATGTTCCCTATCATGTATTGAACTCAGGGGAGCACGGCCCTCGATCCTTGGGCCATCAATTATGCATGATAACCTAAGGGACCAAGCTTGCCATTCAATGTAAAATGCATGCAACACACAAATGAGAACCAAGACCCTATCATGTCAAAGTCAAAGGCCTCGGTGACCAAGGGTTGAGGTGTGTTACATCACTCGTAGTATGAACACCTCTCAACCCTCACGCTAAGTTTGACACCCCAAACCAAGCAATGCAATGTATGTTATGCAAACATGGCTCGAAAATGCAACAAGAGGCTAAGATGCAAAACATGTCAAATGTGATGCAACCTATCATGTTAAGTATACAATGCTCCTAACATGCAATGCTACAATGCCACTCATCATGCAATGCTAATATGGTACAATGCAAGCATGCAATTAGAGGCAACAAGTCAAGCATACAACCATGTCCAAGAAGGGACTTAGACTGAAATGGGAGGTCTCCAAACACCCCCAAAACAGTGACCAAAAGTGCCTCAAGTGATGGACAAAATGCCCTATAAACATGCAAGTCAAAAGGGGGACCCAAAGCTAAGGCACAACAAAGGGCATTCTACTACCACTAACCCAAACAAGCATGGCATGAACTATACAACCAAAACAGAATTTCAGTATGCAAAATGAGCTCCAAAACTCACACACAATGGCATCTCAAATGATCCAAACACATAGGCATACACAATGCACATTTCAAGGCATGAAATCACGACACTTCCAAGCATTAAAAGAGACTCAAAGGACAATGTAAGGCCACATTATATGGGCTGAAACATGATATCAAATGATGCCAAATGATGATAATAAGCTTATGCTAAGCATGTTGGGGATCCATATAACTAAGGCTTACAAGCCAAAATGCAAAGCAACTATACCAAGCATGTCAAACATGGCAAAGACAACTAGGGTCAGACCTTAAACATTGCAAAACATGACTAAGACCTTCTTGGGATCAAGCCAAAATCATGCTAAAATGTCATCTCATAACATGATGCACATTAGGCCAAAACAAGGGATTACAAGGCAAGCATATGATGCATGAAATGGACCATCAAACCAACCAAAAACAGAGGCATAATACAACCAAATATCCCCAAAAAACCTCTGAAATGGAGCCAAAAATAACTAAGCATGCATGCTACCTTTATGAGCCAAAAGCAAGAACAAATGAGACACAAAGGGAGAGGGGTGTCCCTCCCCTACACAAGACCTCAAAATCACTTCATCACCACTGAAAATCCACTGGATTTCAGTGGTGAGAAGACTAATACAACAAAGTAAACAAGGCTTAAGGAAAAAGCACCAAAATAGGCCAAAAGAGGCCTAAGAGGGGGAGTTCGACCCCCAATGCCAAAACACCCTTAATGAAAGATGTTAAGCATGAAAATACAAGACTTTTTTATGTTATACACAAAGTTCAAATCAGCATGCAAGACAGGTAGAAAACTAGTGCAAGATTGGGGGAAATAAAGTAAGAATCTCACCCTTGAAGAACCTTTGAAGAACAGATGATTCAGCCACCCTCTACTGACCAAAATCAGTCCAAAACCTCAACAAGCAACCCTCAATGCCTCTAAATCTTGGAGCAAGGTGTAATGGTGTGTGTGTGTTAGTGCAAAAGTAAGGTCAAAATGCACTTTTAGGCTTCCAAACACACCCTAATGATGAGAGAGAGAGGGAGATATATAGAGAGAGAGTGATATATCAGATGTATAGATATAGAAACTCTGGTTTTTTATTCAAAAGCTCCAACCTTTGACAAAGGGAGAGGATGAGTGCTTATATAGGCAAAAAAAAAGACTCCAAGCTTCTCCAAGAAGCTATATCAAAAGGGGCAAAGGGTGCAAATGGTCCTTGGCTTCTTGAAGAAGCTAGGACAGCTGGCCAAGCTTCCCCAAGAAGCTTGGCCAAAGGGTCATCCTTCTAGAAGGAATGGAGGTGCAAAGGAGTCAAACTAGCCACAAACCGCACGGGGAGGAGTGATGGTGCATTCCAGCTAGCACAGCTGGCATGCACCATGCCTCAAGGGTGCAAAGGAGTCACACCGGCCAGCAAAAGAGGTCGCCGACAAAATAAAGTGTTGGCCGGCCAAATATAGTGCCGACCGGCCATTGGTTTTAAGAAACCATGGCCGGTGGCACCCATAAACAGCCGGTTATGTTAGGGGAAGGCCGGTGGGATGTGGGGATGGCCAAAAAGCCATTCCCTGCCCTTCAAGGCAAAAACACAAGTGTTTGGTGCCGAAACCAAACACGGAATAGTCGAGTCGAGAGATCCTGAGGCAAGGCGCGCAGCCAAGACCTTCGGGAACTCAAGACGAACACAAACAAAGAGGATCACCGAGTGTTCAAACGGTGACGTCCAAGTCTTGAGGACGGTCAAAAATGGGGTGTCTACAGTTTCCACCATCTTTTGCAATATGTGTTTGATGTTCTTATTAGTGGCCTCAACCGCTCCATTGGTTTGCGGCCGATAGGTTGATGACTTGTGGAAAGCCACATTGTATTTTTCCAACAAATCAATCACTTCCTTCTTGAAGTGGGAACCGTTATCTGAAATTATCTCGTTTGGGACTCCGTAGCGACAGATGATGTTGTTTCTGATAAACTTCGCAACATGTGAAGCCTTCAACACCGCATAGGATTGGGCCTCAACCCACTTCGTGAAGTAATCTATCGCGACCAGGATGAACTCATGCCCATTTGACCCCTTCGGAGTGACAGCCCCGATCACATCAATTCCCCAGACTGAAAATGGCCATGGCGAAGTCATATTGTACAACTTCGACGGCGGAATGTTCATGCGATTTGCATGAATTTGACATTTGTGGCATCACCGAACGAAACTGATACAGTCCTCCTCCATGGTGGACCAGTAGTAACCCTGTCTGAGGATCTTCCGTGCTAGCATTACTCCATTCATGTGCGCACCGCATTCCCCTCCATGGACGGCTTCCATTAGACGCTTTGATTCTTCGACATCGACACACAGCTTATGCATTCCCAGATGACCTCTCTTATACAGCTTACCCCCACAGATGACGAACTGAACGGCCATTCTTCTGATTGCTCTTTTATCCTTGGCATTTACCCCTGGCGGGTATGCTTCCTTCTCCAGGAAATTCCAAATGTCGTGGTACCAGGGGTTTCCGTCCTGAACCTCATCTATAGCAGCAATCGTCTCGTAGGCCGGCGCAAATTTTTGATCAATGATGACTGGACGCATCCGGACTCCGAACGGGATGTCTATCATGGAAGATAGAGTTGCTAAAGAATCTGCGAACCTGTTGTTCTCTCTTAGTAGATGAGCAAAGTTTAGCTTCTCAAACCAGGGAATTAACAAATCCAAGGTCTGGTGATACATCATCATCTTCTCTTCTTTGACCTTCCAGTCTCCTTTTGCTTGAGACACAACAAGGTTCGAGTCCTCGATGACGTCCAACAGTCTTGCCCCTAGTTCCAGGGCTGCTTCTAGACCGGCAATGCATGCCTCATATTCTGCTTCGTTGTTGGAGACTTTGAAACGAAGTTTGAAGGCTAGAGGGATACGAGAATTGTCGGGTGCTATCAGCAACACTCTTATCCCATACCCGTGCTGGTTTGACGCTCCGTCAAAGTACATCGTCCAAAATTTGTCGTCGATATGCAAAATGGCCTCATCTGGGAATAAGTACTCAACTGCTTCACCCCCTTCCACTAGATGATCGACTAAGAATTCTGCTACTGCTCTTCCCTTGACTGACTTGCGCGTTACATATTTCAGATCGAA
This sequence comes from Camellia japonica, assembly GCA_030407325.1. Classification (NCBI taxonomy): domain Eukaryota; kingdom Viridiplantae; phylum Streptophyta; class Magnoliopsida; order Ericales; family Theaceae; genus Camellia; species Camellia japonica. The sequence goes on from JAPPVO010000031.1 coordinate 68,148,359, forward strand.
TTCGGAGAGCAACAGCAACCAACGAGCTAGCCTACCCGTAAGTGCTGGTTTCTCGAAAAGATATTTGATGGGATCGAGTCGTGAAACCAACATTACGGAGTGAGCTAACAGGTAGTGCCGCAGCTTCCTGGTAGCCCATACCAAAGCTAAGCAAGCCTTCTCCAACAGTGTGTAGCGAGTCTCATACTCTAGCATCTTCTTGCTCAGATAGTAGATGGCTCTCTCCACTTTGTCCTCTGATTCTTGCGCGAGCATACAACCCATTGTAGTCTCAGTCACTGAAAGGTACAATATCAACGGTTTCCCCGGCTCTGGCGGTGACAACACGGGCGGGTTCTGTAAGTATTCCTTGATCTGTTCAAAAGCAGCTTGGCATCGGTCGTCCCATTGGAATTTCTTGCCTTTCTTCAGGAGACCAAAAAATGGTTCACAAGTCAAGGTTAATTTTGAGATAAACCATCTTATGAATTGCACTTTACCCAGAAAGCCTCGCACCTCCTTTTCAGTCCTTGGTGGTGGCATTTCTAAGATGGCCTTGATTTTGGAAGGGTCGACTTCGATACCTCTTTGTGTAATCAGAAACCCCAACAATTTTCCCGTTGTAACACCGAACGTACATTTCTGAGGATTCAGCCGCAACCGGAATTCTCTGATCCTTTGAAAGAACTTTTGCAAGGCAGTGTAGTGGCCCTCTCTTTCCTTGGACTTGACGATCATGTCATCCACGTACACCTCAACCTCTTTGTGGATCATGTCGTGCAATATTGTGGTCGCGGCCCGTTGATAAGTAGCTCCAGCATTCTTCAACCCAAACGGCATCACTCTGTAGCAGTATGTCCCCCACAGGGTGGTGAATGTAGTCTTTTCCCGGTCTTCCGGTGCCATCACTATCTGGTTGTATCCTGAGAAGCCATCCATGAATGAAAGCAAAGCGTGCCCCGCTGTAAAGTCCACTAACTCATCAATATGCGGCAAGGGAAAGTCGTCCTTCGGACTAGCTCTGTTCAAATCCCTGAAATCCACGCATACCCGGATCCTGCCATCCTTCTTCGGCACTGGAACGATGTTGGCCAACCAAGTCGGGTATTCGGATACCAGCAAAAATCCCGCATCAGTTTGCTTGGTGACCTCTTCCTTGATCTTAAGGGCCCAATCCGGGCGGATCCTTCTGAGTTTCTGCTTGACTGGTCGGGCCTCGGGGTCAAGAGGGATCCGGTGCTATACAATCTCAGGATCGATCCCAGGCATGTCTTTGTAGGACCACGCGAAAACATCTTTGAAATCTTTTAATAAAGCGACTAAGCGCTCGCGTTCCTCCGAAGACAACGTGGACTCGATCTGGACCAGCCGCGGGTCCTCCTCAGTACCAACATTCACAGTAATGATTTCATCCATTAAGGGTTTGACAAACCTCTCCTGCTCTTGTTCAATTAAGCGTTGTAAAACCAGAGGAATTTCGTCCTCGTCGTTTTCATCAAAATTTTGAAAGTCTGAGTTAATGCAATAAATCAAGGGCACAGAAAAGTACTCAGAAACCACAGTTACTTGATTCTCATTAAGCACATCCAAATCATCCGAACTCTCGGTTACAACAGACTCAAAAGAGAAAGAAAAAGACGACCTGGACAAAACTGTGGCATCCGGGTTATCATCCCCAGGATTACCAGACTCAAACTCAGTCGAGCTGGAACCTGATTCCGACTCACAAGACTCGGTGGAATCAGATTCCGGCTCACTACCTGACCCGGTGCTGCTAGACAAAAATCCCTCTTCGTATTGCCACGTGAGAAAGGGTGCGATAGATGCATCCAAGATAGTTGCTGGTAGGCCCGCAGCCGTTTCATTTCCAATCATGGAAACCGAGAAGTTATCCCCCAAGCACTTCTGGTCGATCGGAGGATCTGAAAGTAGACATGCCAGTGCTACCCTCATTTCAATTTCAGTGCCCTCGGAATCCACTTCCTTACACTGCTCAACCTCAGCTGATGGGTCTGTCTACTCTTCGGCAACGTCATCCCCGGATATTTGCAGGTCGAAGAAGATCTCGAAACCTGGCACGCGCTTCTTCTCCGCGTTTAGCCATGGCTCTGGGAAGCCACAAAACGGAAAGTCCTCCCCCTCTCGGACGAAGCGTCCGTTTAGGGTACCCTAAATGGGCCTATGCATCAGCTCAAAAGGCTTCCCAGCCTGCTTTGCTCTGGCTCTTCTAGCTATTTCCTTTTCCTTTCGCATCCAATCCTCTTTGGTGGGCAGATAACCCAAGCCAAAGGTATGAGGGTTGTGTGGCACTTCGGCCAATGCTGCAACGCCCTTCCGGCCGCTCCTTCCCAATCCCATCCCGGGGATGTATTGTAGCTTGTTCATGAGGTATACAGATTGAGCACTGACGTACACTCCCTCATTAACAGCCATGATATTCTGCACAACCCGAGCCTCAGCCAGAGTAAACCCTGATAAGAACACATCCTCCGTGCCGTGCTCGATTTCCAAGACTGGTATAGACACTTCTGGCGGTGGATGGATTGACGAATTCCCGAAAACAATGGCCACCCCCTTCCCGTGAGGGTACTTCGACATCTGATGCAAAGTGGAAGAGACTACCTTCACTTGGTGCAACCACGGCCACCCCAAGAGTAGATTAAAGGTTGCAGGAACGTCCAAGACATGGAATTCAATGTTGTGTTGTCCTGGACTAACCTAGGTCTGAATTTTGATAGTCCCCATCACCTCCCTGCTGGTGTTATCATAGGCTCTGATCACTTGAGTAGTCGGCACGAAGTCCGCAGGCTTTAACCTGATTGCATATGCCGTCCTTGACGAGCACACATTAATGGCGGATCCCGTGTCGACAAGAACCACTGGCACCCACTTGTCTCTACATTCCACAGAGATGTAGAGGGGTTTGTTATGATTTGCGCCCTCAGGTGGCAGTTCTTTGTCCGAAAAGGTTAATGTCGGGGAACCTCCTCCCGGAAAGACCAGTCCAACTAGCTGCTCTGGTGTGGTATCTATAGAGAGTTTAGCCTTGTCCATAGCAGATAGGACAGCCTGTCTGTGCACTCGTGACGCCATAAGCAGTCCCCAGATGGAGATGTCTACTTGTATCTTTTTTAACTGCTTCAGCACAGCTTCTTCTTCGATTTGCTTCTCCTTCTGTCTCTCAGCTTCCTTATCCTTCCCCGACGCCTCTGGCTGGTCTAGGTGCGGGGGCTTGAAATACCGCCCGCTTCTTGTCATGTGATCAACCTCATCGAGATACCAGGTGTCGTCTGGTTGATTGCTCCCCCAATCTTCATCTGTGCGGGCAAGACATAAATCATCATCTTCCCACCACATTCCGTTGGCATTCAAAAGGCACCTGTCTGGCTCCGGCATGATTGTACTTGCAGTACTTTCAGCCCATATGCTCGCAGCATCTTCTGTCCTTGTGCCCACAGCACTTTCAATCCCTTCATGGGCTTTGGCTTTCCGGATTCTCTCAAAATCCCAAATCTTTTCTTGTTCCACCTGCGTTAGCGCGGTTTGTTGTTCAGCTTTCCCTGCATTCACAATGCCCCTGGTCTGAGCGAAATTCTTCGTACCGGCGCTCTCCGGCAATGTACTCTGACTTTCGGCCCTTCCGGCCCTGTTGGAACTCCACAACATCTGGTTGATCATCCAGCCATCCGGTAGCCTCTGCTGATTCCTCATACTCAAACCAGTTAACTGCCGCATCCCCTGATTCTTGGTCATTGAAGAACTGGAGGTTGGCAAAGTCCTCTTCTACAGCCGTCAAATCCTCTGTCCCTTGCTCAACTCTATCCCCCTGGATCATACACAGTTCTGTTCTCTCTGGCAATTCTACACTTGGCTCAGACTGGCCTGCCAACAGAATGTAGTTGCTCGGATCGTAGGCTTCCCCAGCAAAATTCCCAGACTGCTTAAACCCTGACTTAACAGTTCCATCCTTCTCTACAACCTCCCCTGTACTCTCTTCAACAGCCACCACCACTGGCTCAGGTTGGGTTGTGGAGATGTCCATCATGCACAAAAGGTCAGTGCAATCAGGAAGGAGCACCTCCGGCTTAGGTAGATGGGAAGGAGTGATATAGATGCTAGGATCGTAAGACACGACCCCAGTCTGGATAAAGTTAATTCTTTTGGGAGGTGGAGCTTGGTTGTGTGTAGGAAGTGGGTTGGTTGTGACATTAGGTCTCTCTAGAGGCAAAATCACATTTTTGTCAACGAGATCTTGAATCTCGTGACGCAGTCTGAAACATTGGTCGGTGCCATGACCGTGTTGCTGGTGATATGCACAGTATTTGGCTGGGTTGTGAGTGGGGGGAAGTGGATTTGGCAACGGCCTCGGCTCTAAGGGTTTTAGATGCCCTTTTCTGATTAAGACCCCTAGAGCCTTGGACAAGGGCATGTACAATGGGGTGAAGGTTCTTTGGCCTCTGGGTTGGTATTTAGTGGTCTGTGTATTGCTTCCGGATGCACCGGAGGAGGGTGTGGCTGCCATGGGCCTTGGAAGGGGAGGGGGAATGGTGGCGACCATGCTTACCTCCGAAGCTCTTGCAATTGCAGCGCCACTCGGGCCTGCATTGTTGTTACGGTTAAAGGTTCTCCGGGGTTGCTCCCTGTCTTGGTCAATCAGACCCTGTTTCATCGCACCTTCAATTTGTACCCCCATCTCGTGCAGATCCGAAAAGGTGGGGAAGGGGAGCACAATCATTTTTTGCATCAGTTTTGGCTGGAGATTGCGCACAATCATCCTGATCTGGCCCTTATCGGTGGGCCTTAAAGTCATCATTGAGGCCTTCGCCCTCCACCGGGTCACGAAATCCGAGAAACTCTCTTTGGGCTCCTGCCTTGTTGTTTCGAGATCACGAGTTGTAATCTCAATTTGGGTGTTGTAAGAGTATTGCACAACAAAGGCCTCAGCCATTTCATCCCAACTTCGCTTGACATCATCCTCCAACTTCGCATACCAGATAGCGGCCACACCCGACAGGGTCCGGCCGAATAGCAAAAGCTTCTGGGATCTGGTGAGGCCCATTGGCCGTAATATATCTGAGAATAGTCGGAGGTGGACCATGGGATCACCAGATCCGTCGAAGCGATCGATCTGCGGCATTTTGAATCTATCCGGCAGCGTCACAGCCACATCGGTATATCTGTCCTCGATATCCGGGATAGCTTTTACCCCCTGGGATTTTTTGAATAGCTTCTCGAGCTTGCTCAATTTCAGTGTTGTAGGGTCTACTTCGAACTCGAAGGGAGAGTCCAGGTGGTTGATGGGTGTATGTACCTTGGATAATTGAGGTGGAAGCGGGGGCGGAGCCGGCCCCGTTGGGATATCTGTATCCTCCTGAACGGCATGGACATTTGGCAAAATGTTCTGGGGATTTGGCAGGACATTCTGGATAGTTGGTGTCTGCTCGAGTATTGGGACCCCTGGTGGGGGAGGAGCTGGGTGTGAGGCTGATGCTCCGGCTTGCTGCTGTAGCCAGGTAATCAGTTCCGCCTGTTGGGCCATGATTGTGGCATGCTGTTTAGAGAACTCTGTTTGGCGGACAGCGTCCTCCTGTATCTGCTTCATACTCTCTTGGAGTTGGCGCATCATTTCTTCCATTCCGGCCATGTTCTGCTGATCCTGCTGACTGACTGGTATGTGTATCTCTATGGCAGAAACTGAGACCTCAACTTGACTGTTCACTGCTAGGGTAGACCACTGCTCTGGTAACCTCTGCTCAGACACACTGCGCTTTCTCGGCCTCCGTCTTACAACCGGGGGTAGAGAATGAAACACTGGTTGTCCGTCAACCAGATCCTCAGATCGATTGAGCCGACGACCTCTTGTCCAGAGTGCTTGGGGAATATCTGCTTGGTTTGAAGCAATTGTGCTAAAACTGCCCTAGCAAAAAGATAAATAAAGCAATAAGGAAATAAATAACCAGATAAACGAACAGTATAACAGCTTAAAATAAATACACAACACACAGCTGGGCATAACAACACACGGTCGATAAGCTGAATACACACTGTCCTCAAACACTGATCACTATCCCTGAATCACTGTCCCCCAAGACTGAATCTGATACCCGTAGATAACTGATTCTCAAACACTGACTGATGGCCGCAGGCCTGATGCCCCAAACTGATAAACTGAGATATGCATTTCCCTGTAGAGACGCACTCTAAAAGCACATAACAAATAAGTGAGAGCCAAAACACCCCTATGTTGGGGTAAGGTTTCCCTGTCCTATTTTGTCAGGAGCTAGGGTTTCACTACGCACGCAGCGGTTTCAAACAACCTATAATCGGGTAAGCAGCCTGTCCTAGTTTGGAATGGTCACTATGGATTCCGAATATGCACTAGGTCGAATGGTCAAAAGGGTGCCCCGGTAAAACCAGGGTTTGTGTTCCCATACTGGCAGAGCCCGTAACCGGTAAGCCTTATGGCACGCAGCCTCTGGCAAACCGCTCAGGAATAGCAGATGGCAAACACGGTGTCCTAGGCGAACCAATGCACATGCAATGCAAAGAAACACACAAGTGTAGTCAAAACCAGATATCATGAGTTCGAGTCAAGTTCTCTAAATCCCCAGCGGAGTCGCCAGAAACTGTAGACGTCCCCGAACGTCCCGGGAGGGAAATCCCGTTTTGTTCATTTTGGGCTCACTACAGTTCAGGACTCAATGTCACGGTCCTGTATCTAATCTCGCAGAGTGCAATGCAAGACCGATGAATCGTCAAAGAGTCCAAATCTGGCAAATCGATTTTGAAAACAGATTTTTTTGAAAGAAATACCAAACATGGACTGCTTTGCCAGATACAGAGTCGCCACCTAAATATTTTATTTTGGGAAATTTAGGAAACCCTGACTCGTGCCTAAGGCCACGTGTCCGTCATCACCAAAGTTGCCTCGGCTCGGGAACTTGGGTACGATTGGGGAAGGTCACTTCGTGAGCACCCTCGCTCGCCCGATCAAAGATCGGCCTCTACTAACCATGATATCTAGTTTTGAAAACATTATGCGTTCTTATTCCGGTTATTAGTCTAGATTTACTATGTGATGCACACAGCATACAAGTATAGACTAGGTCGCCTAAATTGGAACGGAACATCTCATGTTTGTTTTGAAAATGGTTTGCTACTCGCAAGTAGGCTTAAAATGCAGATTTTGCCACCCTCGGGTGGGCTTAGAAAAGATGGTTTTGCCACTATCTAGTAGGCTTAAAACTCGCAGTCGATGAATTGTTCCAATCCAAATAACCCAACCTTCACCCACAGGCATTCTGGCAAATATATCAGATAAGCATATAGCCTCATGGTAAGCATGCTATCATGGGAATCACTCACACGCATGCAAGGATGCTAAAACATAAAAAACTTACCGAGTACTCCAAGCCAAAACAGAAGCTATGTTAGAAATCCATGCATGATCCTAACTATACAGAAATGCCTAATGCAACACATGCAGGAATGCAACTAAGATAGGCTCGGCTATTCTAAACATGGCATATGGAATGCTACAGCTAACATGTATTCAACTCGGAATTGAAATACAATGCAGTGAGTATGATGCGCTAAGCCCGGTGCATGCAAAACAGATGAATGAATGCAAACATGCTATCATACTGTATGCTAATTGAAACATGTCCTATTCTAACCATCATAAGCTGGTAAATAAAAGGGAGAAAGACGTGGGATTGGAGGACATACATCACACTCACGCACCCTTATTACAACATTGCCCTCGCTCGGAGGGTCCAAATAAATAATATACAGTCCCGAATAAATAACTACAGTCCGAATAAATACAAAATCCTAATTAATTAACAATATAATCTAGAAAAGCAGTAAATTAGCATACAAGCTAGGGACTACCTCAACTCTGCTCCGGATGATGAATGATGCATATTCGGGTTACCTTGCGCGGAAATCCATTGCAATGCCCCAATTAGCCTCTGTTTACAATTAAGCCCACAATATTGTGCAAAGCTCTGAAAGGCTGTTGATTCTTGGTTTGCTGCAACAGAGAGCAAGAAAGGGGCATGGCAAAGTATTTTCACATATGTGTGCATACGTCGATCCTCGTGCCACCAATCACGCATTTCGATTCATGATGGCCGAGGAGTCGAATTGCACGACTCAATGTGAAATGAATGCACATATAAACACAACAAGACCGAGACTCCATCATGGTTAATCCGGAGTGTCGGCGACTGGGAATTGAGACACGTTCCGTCACTCGGAGTACGAAACGTCCCTCGTTTCCCGTGCTTGGGCTAACTCTTATCCCAAGCACAATGCAATATGCATGACATGCATGAATGCAATCCTAACATGCAACCTAGCATACGCAATGCTATGAGATGGCATACACAATGCACGATGTAGCAAAACATACACAATGCTCTAACATATGACCTAGCATACGCAATGCTATGAATTGAAATGGCATACACAATGCACGATGGACTTACACCAACATGAGTGGACCTCAGCCACACTCACATCAGTAGCCATAAGATGAAAATGAGACACTCGAGATGCGTGCACACATGCACGCAAACCGAGGACCGATCCTAAGGCACAAATGCCACTCTAACAAGGCATGGCAAGGCATGAAATATGGCATACAAACATGCAAGTTCCAGCACTGAAATGTGATGCAAAATGATCCCGAAACATGGAAACATGGCACCCGATGCATGAGATGAGCCCCGAAACTCAAAACTAGGCACATGTATTGACTTATAGCTATACAAAGCATGCATTATTTGACTATGAAGCACAAAGACAGAGCCAAGGCAGTCCCAAAACATGAACATTTCTAGTTCAAAGAATGACCAAAAGATGCTAGCATGATGGACTAAAATAACATGCAAAATTAACTAGCAAACATGGGTTACATGGCATGTACATGAAGCAGGTGAGAACTCATCAAACCAGAAAAAATCAGTGAATAAAACATGCCAAAACATGCCCAAATAACCTCTGAAATGCAGCCAACACATGCACAAATGATGGGTTCTTTTAGAGGGCCATGCAAGGGGTTATTAAGCACATTCATCAAGGACACTTAGCATGGCAAAATTAACTCTGGAAATCAAATATGATAGCCCTAAAACTCATCAAATTGGCCCTGAAATCAGTCAACAAAGCATGCAAGATAGGGCCTCTTTGGAAGGCCAAAAAGACCATCAAGCAAAACAAGGTGAGAGGGGGTCACCCCCCTCTGCTTTTGACGCTTAAAATAGTGTGTTAGCCACTGAAAATCCATTGGATTTCAGTGGCTAGAAGGCCAAACAAAGCATGCAACAAGGGCTTAGTTGTAAGGCTCAAAATAAGAGGTAATCAAGCATACAAGGAAGCATATGACCTCAAACAAAGGAATTCCCTTAATCAAACATCAAGAGAGCCTCAAAACAAGACTTTTTCCAGTTTATAACAAATCTCAAAAAAGTTTACAAGTGAGGCTAAAACATGGTGCAAAAATAGCCCTAAAAGAGAGATAGAGGACAAGGGGCAGTAGCTGGCCTCAAACAGCAAAGAGCCCTTCAATAAAGTTGAAGAGGGGCTCAAAATAAGGCACTTTACAGTTTGGCTCAAAGCCCAGAAATTCTTACAAATAAGGCTAATGTACCATGCAAAATAAGCCCTAAAAGAGGGATAAAGCACAAAGAGGGAGTAAAAGACCTCAAACAGAAAAAAGTCCTTAATCAAACATGAATATGAGCTCAAAATAAGACTGTTTTCAGTTCAGAATGAAGCCCAAAAATGTAAGCAAAAGGAGATAAAATATCATGCAAAATAAAGCAAGAAAAGAGGAAATAGGGACTCACCCTTGTAGCACAGATTTCCAGCAGCTTTTGATCCAAGAAAAGGAGCTCCTAACCTCTGAAAATCAGCCTCAAGATGTTGGAATGGAGTGTGGAGGTGATAGGCTATGAGTTGGTGTATAAATGGTGCAAGAACAAGGTGGTTTTAAGCTTGAATGAGAGAGAGAGTGAGGGTTGTATGCAAAGGCTCCAACTGATTTTTTTCTAACCCTTAGAAATGAGGTAGGGTGCTGGTTATATAGAGGGAGAGGAGCCAAAGAAAATGAGGGAAAAACCAATTCAAAAATCCCCCCAAAAGGACAGACCCTCGGATAGAGGGTCTGGTGCAAAACAGCTGGCACAGCTAAAATGCACCAGGAGAGAGAAAAATGGTCGGCCAAGTTCAAAAGGGCTAGGTGGCCGGCCGGCCACTCCCCCTGGTCGGCCGACCAGGGGTCAAAAGGGTCAACAAAATTGCTGGCCGGCCACCCTAGAAAGGTGGCCTCCCATATGTGTACAACACAGCTGTATGGTTAAAAACTGGAAAAAGTGAACCAGGAGAGAGAAAAACCAGCTATTTAGAGGGGTTCACAAGGGTCAAGGACAATTGCTGGTCGGCCTACCCATATTGGTGGCCTCCCAGGTGTGTACAACACAATGGTGTGGTGGAAAGTCAAAAAAAGTGGCCCGGGGATGGGAAAAACCAGCTTTTTAGTGAAGAAAACGGGCGATGAAGAGCGATGAAGGAATAAAACTGGTTTTTCAGAAAAATTACTGGCCTCCCACCTTCCTAAAACCTCTCTAACAATGAAAATAAGGTCCCTGCCAAAAATGGACCAAGACAGATGCAAAACGAAGGTTCGAGGGCCGAAACACGCAGTTCGGGGCCCCGAAAACAGGCTGTTAAGCACCGAAGGTGGCGTTCGACCACGAAGTTGGTCTCTCAGGCCACAGTGTCCCTCAAAAGGGAGGAAACAAGGTGTGTGCCAAAAACCGGAGCAAACGGAGGTGGTTAAGCGGTCCCAAACCGAGGCACACGGCCGACGGTTCCGAAAAACCAGAAACCGGGCTCCAAACGGGAAAAATGGCCTACGACCACGAAACGTAGCCTACGGCCACTAAGAGATGATCTACGAGACCTCTCCCTTCCTTCGGGAAGAGAAAACAGAGAAAACAGGGCCTGGTTCGCAAACCGAGGCAAGGCACGAAAGAGTCCAGAAGTCCGAAGGCAAGGCTCGCAGCCGAGACTCTAAAACCTCTGAACAAGCACAATATGCAACATCACCGAGCGCTCAATTGGTGACGTCTGAGTCTTAAGGTCGGTCAAAAATGGGGTGTCTACAGCTCTGTTGTTTGCTTTGGAGCTCTCTGTGAGTAATAACTCTGTAAAGTTATGTTTGACTTTAATTATTTTCTGATGATATGAAATGATCAGTTTTCTGAAATGCTATGTTTTGTATGAATGAATGATTGTCCAAGTTTCTGAAATGTATTCGTGGCATACTTAGCATTATATGATATGCGTCCCTTTTATGGATCATAGGAATGTCTTTATGGTCGTCCCTTTATGGGCCATCGGAATGCCTTTATGGTTGTCCCTTTATGGGTCATCAGAAACGTCTCTATGCACATGAGTCATCGGAATACCTTATGGTTGTCCCTTTACGGGTCATCGGAATGCCTTCACGGCCGTCCCTTCATGGGTCATCAGATTTGTTAACGCTAATGGATGTACCACGTACTATCATGTGAAATCTATGAACTTTGGATACGAATATGATTGTAATATGTTTCTGCTTGACAATTGATTATGTACAAGACTCTGTTTCTGTATGGACATCATTCAGTAAAACCTTTACTCTATTATTATTCATTGGGCTTCCACTCACTATTTATATTATGTATGTACGTGAACGGGTACGTGACTAGGCCTAAGTTGCTGCCTGGAGAGTTTTGTTTGTCAACCAGCCACCATGCCTCCCGAGGAGGTTCCCATTTGTCAAGTCAAGTTTTGTGAATCATGTGACGAATGTTTTTGTTTTTTTTTTTTGTCTATCTGTATTTTGGACTAAGTTCCTTATGACACTATATGTATCTGTATGGTGATTCATGACGTATGGAAGTTAGACATTAAATGGATAAGTTTTAAATCTTTTCTGTCCCATGTATGTCTACACAACTCATTAGACTACATACATTTTATATTTGCTTCCACAGCCCCTAATTATAGGTTATTCTGTTCAGAGGCCTTTGGTAATCTCAAGATTACTGGCCGGTTACGACGCTAAAGCTATAGAGGTGGGTTTGGGTCATGACATAATGGTATACGAGTACGAGTTATATCGCACGCACAAGTCCATATGAGCTATAGGATGTCCTAGTAAGAGTTAGGGACATTTCATCTACATGTGTAAGTGTGTGTGTTAATTTCGGTAAAGGTGAAAACTGAACCTAACTATGAACACATGAAACTGAAATGAATGAACTGAGATTGAATAATCTGAACATTGTGAAAAGCACTATTTATCTATGTTTATAAGTGCTCTGTTTACCTATAGCAAATGGAAAATACAAGAAGTGACAGTACAGCGGAATCCTAAGAGGCTCGTATGAGCCGAATGGAACAAATGCTCGCGGCCCTAACTGAAGCAATGACACAACAGTAAAGATAACAACCCTTGTCTCCTTCACCTTCTCCAATACAAAATGAGTTGGATAATAATGATATAATTAACCTAACACAAAAGTTCAACAAAATGAAGCCACAAATTTTTTTGGGGTGGGATTGAGCCGTTGAAGGCTGAAACATGGCTGCTAGAAACTGAAAAGATATTTGAGGTGTTTCCATGCTCGGAAATTCAGAAAGTTCTTTTGGCCACCTATACGTTGAAAGAATAAGCTAGACGATGGTGGATGCTTATCCGAGATAATACTAAGACTATGACATGGAGCCAGTTTAAGGTGATTTTTATGAGAAATATTTCCCTCAGTGCTTTTGGGACCGAAAGGTTTCTGAATTCCAAGAACTTAAGCAAGAGAAGATGTCCGTAGCCGAGTATGAGGCTAAGTTCGCCGAGTTAGCCAAATTTGCTCCTCATATGGTGGACACAGATTACAAAAAGGCCCAGAAATTTGAATGAGGATTAGATCTGGACATGTTAGGTCGAATAGGCGTTCTAAAGTTGTCTGCATATGTGGAAGTACTTGATAGAGCATTGATGGCAGAGACCATTTTGGCGGCAAAAGAACAAGCTCCAACTCCAACAACTGAATGGAAGGGTAAAAGATCCGGATTTAATTTCAAGAAGGGTCAGTCATTTTCAAAAAGGCAGAATACAGGATCCTCTAGCAGCTCTAGTCACAGTAGTGGGTCTATACCAGTTTGTCCAGATTATGGGAAGAAATATAAGGGTGTCTATTATCGAGCAACAGGTGCCTGTTTCAGATGTGGTAAGACCAGCCACATGATGAGAGACTGTCTAGTTCGGTTAGAGAATACCAATCGCCCCGCAGTAAGTTCAACCAGATCTGCTTCCGTAACAAGGGCAAGTGCTAGAACTACTGTTAGGGGTAACACTGAGAATGAAACGCTAAGACAAGAGAGTGTTTGCACTAGTGCTTGGGGATGTATAGAATAATGAATCAGTGGTGTCAGGTATAATCTCTATCTGTGCTCAGAATGCCTATGTGTTGATAGATTCTGATTCCACACGCTCATTTGTATTGCATGCTTTTTCTCGAAAATTAATTAGACCTTTGGAACCTATGAATTATTTACTATCTGTGTCTACACTATGTGCTTATGTTTATCTTGCATGTGATATTGTGATTGGTGATATGACATTACACGTTGATTTGTTGGCTTTGAGCATTGATCATTCTGATTGTATATTAGGCATGGATTGGTTGACGAAGTATTGTTTGATTGTGTGAATAAAACTATTGTATTTCGACCACCTGGTATGCCTAAGTTTGTATTCGTTGGGAATGGGGTAATTCCTCTACCGTATTTGATTTCTTTTGTGAAAGCCAGAGAGTTGTTAAGAAAATGGTGCCGAGGTTGCTTATGTTGCGTTTTGACTATGACTTCTGATAGTTCTACTGTTGAAAACATCCCTGTAGTAAATGAATTTCCTCTGATGTATTTCCAAATGAATTACCCCGAGACTTAATTGATAGGGAAATCAAGTTTACTATCGATGTTATACCCAGGACACAACCAATTTTTGAAATCCCATACAGAATGTCCACTTCTGAATTGAAAGAATTGAGAACTCAACTTCAGGAATTGTTAGACAAGAAGTTTATCCGCTCGAGCACTTCACTTTATGGTGCTCCAGTCCTCAAAGAAAGACGGATCTTTAAGGTTGTATATAGACTATCGGGAGTTAAACAAAGTAACTGTCAAGAACAAGTACCCACTACCCTGAATAGATGACCTATTTGACCAACTTCAGTTGGCATAGGTGTTCTCCAAGATAGACCTTGGATCCGGGTATCACCAGCTAAAAGTTAAAGCAAAGGACATAGAGAAAACGGCATTCAGAACTAGATATGGGCACTATGAGTTTTTTGTAATGCCATTTGGGGTAACAAATGCACCTGCAGCGTTGATGGATCTAATGAATAGGGTTTCCAAACAATTTCTTGATGAATTGTTGTATTTATTGATGATATATTGGTTTACTCCAAAAGCAAGGAAGAGCATAAGAATTTTGAGAACCGCTTTACAGATTCTAAGAGAAAAGAAATTGTACGTGAAGTTGTCCAAATGTGAATTCTGGCTTGACAGTGTAGCATTTCTAAGGCATGTAATCAACAAGGAGGGTATCTCTGTTGACCCACAGAAAATCAAAGCTATTGTGGACTGGCCTAGGCCAACCAATGTGTCAGAAGTTCAAAGTTTTCTGGGGCTTGCTGGCTACTACAGAAGATTTGTGAAAGACTTCTTAAAACTTGCTATGCCATTGACACAGTTGACACAGAAAAATGTACCATTTGATTGGAATGATCAACGGGAGTCAGCCTTTCAAGAACTGAAAACTAGACTGGTAACTGCACCAATTCTGACCTTGCCTAACGGAACCGATGGGTTGCAGATTTACAGTGATACTTCCTACAAAGGTTTGGGGTGTATGTTAATGCAGAATGGGAAGATAATTGCTTATGCTTGTCGGTAACTCTATCCACATGAAAAGAACTATCCGACCCATGACCTGGAACTCGCAGCTGTGGTTTTTGCACTAAAAATTTGGCAACACTATTTATATAGAGTGACTTGCGAAGTATACACTGACCATAAGAGTCTGGAATATTTCTTTACCCAAAAAGAACTGAACATGAGACAGAGAAGATGGCTAGAATTGATCAAAGACTATGACTTGCAAATCCTGTATCATCCAAGGAAAGCAAATACTGTTGTAGATGCATTAAGCCGAAAATTTATTAGGAATTTGTCATGTTTGCTCACCGGTCAGAGAGAGTTATTATGCGACTCGGAGAAGAATAAGATTAAAGTTGTACTGCATGAACAGGGCGGGATTTTGGCCGCCATTTCTACCTAGCCTGCAATCATTGAAGAGATTAGAGAGAAGTAACTTGAAGATGAGTTTTTGAAGAAAATTGTTGACGAGATTGACTCAAAACCAAGGTCAAGATTTTCTTTGGAGAACAATGTATTGACATTTCAGGGTAGACTTTGTGTACTGGACCATTCTGACTTAAGGAAACGTGTTATGACTGAGGCCCACAACTTCAAATTTGCTATGCATTTGGGGAATGCAAAGATGTATCATGACCTGAAACAGACTTTCTGGTGGCCTGGAATTAAGAAATGTATTGCAGAATTTGTGGTAAGATGCCTACATTGCCAACAAGTTAAAGCCGAACATCAACGACCCGCTGGTTTGCTACAGTCGCTTCCAATACCGGAAAGGAAATGGGAGCACATTACCATGGACTTCATTATGGGATTGCCTTGCTCTTCTCGAGGTCTGGATTCTATCTAGATCATAGATGACCGTTTGACTAAATATACTCATTTTCTGCCTATTAAAACTATTTATAATGCGGACAAGCTGGCTAACATTTATATGAATGAGATTGTGAGGTTGCATAGTGTGCTAGTATCCATTGTATCTAACAGAGATTCAAAGTTTATGTCAAGATTTTGGTAGAGTTTGCAATAGGCTTTGGAGACTGAACTGCAATTGAGTAGTACTTACCACCCACAGACAGATGGCCAATCTGAACGAACCAATCAGACTTTGGAAGATATGCTCAGGCTGTGTCTGTTTGACTTCCAAGGGAATTAGGAGACTTACCTTCCTTTAGCTAAATTTGTGTACAACAACAGTTACCATTCAAATATTGGAATGGCTCCTTATGAAGCTTTGTATGGTAGAAAGTGCCAATCTCCGATTTGCTGGGCTAAGGTAGGTGATAGACTATTGTTGGGACTGGAACTTATGCAAGAAACAACTGAGAAAGTGAAATTGATTCAACACAACATTTGAAAACTACACAGAGCCATCAAAAGAGTTATGCGAATGTCCGGAGAAGGGACAGAGAATACGAAGTCGGTGACCATGTATTTATTAAAGTAACTCCAATAAAAGGCCATACACGATTCGGGGTGAAAGGAAAGCTAGCACCAAGATACATTGGCCCGTATGAAGTTCTAGAGAAAATCAACTTAGTAACATACCAAGTGGCCTTACCTCCGGTCATGCAGAATATACACAATGTGTTTCATGTCTCAATGCTTCGGGATTATTTGAGAGACACATTGCACGTGATCGAGCCAACCCACGTACTTCTAAAAGATGACCATACGTACAAAGAGAGACCAATTCAGATTGTGAATCGCAGAATTAAGAGATTGAGAAACAAAGAAATCTCACTGGTAAAGGCTGATTGGCACAACCATAGAGGAACTTATGTGACTTGGGAGACCGAAGAAGATATGATGAAGAGATACCCAGACTTGTTCCCTTTGGACCCAATATTCTACCAAAACGAAAGTAATTCAAGTTTGGAGGACCAAACTCTTTTAAGAGGGGAAGACTGCAACAACCCTGACCTATGATTAACCGATAAACCATGATTAATTATGTCTAATGAGTAATTAAGACGAAATTATAAATTAATTGCGTGTGTATGTCATTATTTGTGTGTATCTGTCCAAGGTAGAAATATCTATTTGTATTTCTGTTTTGTTCTACGAATTAAAAGCCTTACCGGTGTCTGATCATGAAATTGACTTGATTTATGTATTATATGGGATTTTTTGGAACTTATGTTAGATTTAATTGAAATTCGATTCGGAGCGAAATAATTAGAATAAATAATGCCCATTTGGTTAGTTTATGCCAAGTGTAATTAGGCCTTCTTAATTGAGCCTATATAAGGCATATAAGACTTCAAGACTACACTTTACATTCTCATTTCTTCCTCCTTGAGCTTCCAATGTGGGAAAGAGAGAGAGAGAGAGAGAGAATTAGAGTGTGAGAGAAAGAGAGAGAGAGAGTTGAATTCAAGAAGGAAAATGAGGAATTGCTAGAGAATTTGCAGGTCTTGGCTTGGAACTTCACACAACTAACTATTTAGAGCATAATTGATCATCTAAGATAAGAATTCAACCTTGTAACTTTGAAATTGAGTCACTTAGAACATGAATTCAAGGAATTAAGTTGTGTAATGCTAGAATTGGGCTTAGATAGATGAACATGGGAGTATATCATGCATGCATGCTTATTTTATCATGTTTTGGGGTTGTTTCCAAGAAATTTATACGTGCATGTGTTCATTCTAGCATGGTTTTGACAATTGGTCTCGTTTCACATCATTTGACATTATTTGATCCTGTTTGCAAAGTGTAGAACATGAATTAATACATGCATGTTATGATTTTCACCATTTCAAGTTTAGTTTAGTTCAATTGCCAAAGCTTTTGGGCTTGATTTTGTGAAATGCTTTTGAATTCACCATGTTTTATAAGTTTGTACAAGTTTCCTTCAGTTTTTTGCCCAAAAGACCATGAATTTCAGCTTTGAATTCGAGTTTTGAGCTTGGGAGCAAATCTGAAAATTTCATAATTTTGCACCTCTGCTCGAGCGACAGATCTTGCGCTCGAGCAACCACCTTTGTTTTGTACCTCTGCTCGAGCGACCAAAATTTAGCTCGAGCGTAAAATGCATGCTCCTAGTAGTTTGTAATTTTTGCGGACCGCTCGAGCAACAAGAGTTGCGCTTGAGCGAGGACCTCGGTCTCACGCTCAAGCGACCGTCGAGTGTGCGTCAAGCGAAAAATCAAGCAACCAGTACTTTTGCAAAGTTTACAAAGTACTCAAGCGAAGGAAGTTGCGCTCAAGCAACCACTCACATCTTTGACACTTCGCCCGAGCGAAGAAAGTTGCGCTCGAGCGAGACCCTGTTTTCAACATATTTGCCTAAGTGTTAAATAGCATGTTTCGGCATCCTCATTGCATCCTAGACATTCCTAAGCCCTAATTAAGACATAATAATGAGGATAAAAAGTAGAAACACACCTAAAGAAGAAAAAACTCAGTTAATAATTCCGGGGTGTGTAATTCAGTACGTATTCGTTTTGTATCTGTATAGGTCACGCATTACAATTTACGTGATTTGTCTGCTCTGTTGTTTGATTTGGAGCCATTTGTGAGTAATAACTCTGTAAAGTTATGTTTGACTTTAATTATTTTCTGATGATATGAAATGATCAGTTTTTTGAAATGCTATGTTTTATATGAATGAATGATTGTCCAAGTTTCTGAAATGTATTCGTGGCATCCTTAGTATTATATGATATGCGTCCCTTCATGGGTCATCGAAATGCCTTTATAGTTGTCCCTTTATAGGTTATCTGAAACGTCTCTGTGCACATGAGTTATCAGAATGCCTTATGGCTGTCCCTTTATAGGTCACCAGAATGCCTTCACGGCTATTTCTTCATCGGTCATTGGATTTGTTAACGCTAATGGATGTACCACGTACTATCATGTGAAATCTATGAACTTTGGATACGAATATGATTATGTTGGAATCTGTTTCTGCTTGACAGTTGATTATGTACAAGACTCTGTTTTTGTATGGACATCATTCAGTAAAACATTTACTCTGTTATTATTCATTGGGCTTCCGCTCACTATTTATATTATGTATGTAGATGAGTAGGCGCGTGACCAGGCCTAAGTTGCTGCCTGGAGAGTTTTGTTTGTCAACCAGCCACTGTGCCTCTTGAGGAGGTTCCCGCTTGTCAATTCAAGTTTTGTGAATCATGTGAAGAATGTTTTTGTTTTGTTTTTGTCTATCTGTATTTTGGGCTAAGTCCCTTATGACACTATCTGTATCTGTATAGTGATTCATGACGTATAGAAGTTTGACATATTATATATATATATGTTTTAAATCCTTTCTGTCCCATGTATGTCTACACAGTTCTATGGACATTGTATTTTGTATATTTGCTTCTGCAAGCCCTCTATTATTATGAATTTCAGGTCAGAGGCCTTCAGTAATCCCAAGATTAATGGCCAGTTACAATACTAAACCCATAAGGGATGGTCTGGGTCGTGACAGTTTTGATCTTCTTTTTGTACACAAACAATTATATATATATATATATATATATGTATCTATGTATGTATGTTTACAGTATGGGGGAAAAAATTTGTTTATGGTGTTTTTTTACTTGTTCTCTTTTTCAATGAAATCCTAAACTTACTCATTTGTAGATTTAAGTTATGATTTATGAAATTAGGAAAAATCATTTGAGTTTTAAGATTTTGTTTTTTTGATTTACAGCCAGTTATATATACATATATATATGTTTACACTATGAAAAAAAAATTGTTCAGGGTTTTTTTAATTGTTCTCTTTTTCAATGAAACCCTAAACTTACTAATTTGTGGATTTAAGTTATGATTTACGGAATTAGGAAAAACCATTTGAGTTTTAAGATTTTATGTTTTTTTTATTTACAACCAATTTTATGTGTGTGTGTGTGTGTGTGTGTGTGTGTGTGTTTACACTATGAAACAAAAATTGTTTAAGATTTTTTAATTGTTCTCTTTTTCAATGAAACCCTAAACTTACTAATTTGTGAATTTAAGTTATGATTTATGAAATTAGGGAAAACCATTTGAGTTTTAAGATTTTTTTTTTTTTTTTTATTTACAAGTATCACTGATTTTTTGAGTTTATTCTATTTATAATTTTTATTTGTAACACTAATTTATGATTTACATGTAGATTGAGTTTTAGGAAATTTTAATCAAAAACTGAATTGTATCAGGGAAAATAAGTTATGAGACATCCCATTTGAATCTTATGATAAATTCAGTAATGATGTGCCTATTGATGAAGGAGGGTCAATGTCACAAGAGCCACGCCATGGAAATCATATTCAATATGATGATAACGAGATGAAAGAGAGGCGACGTAATATTTGTATGTCAATTTATAAAGCAATCTAGCAAAATTGCTCATTGTTGATAGTTGGTGCACCTTTTATTAGGGCCTGGTCCCTTTTTTTTTCGGTTCTTTCTACCAAAAAAAAGCAACATTGAAATGGAAATGTAATGAAGTGTACTAATATAGGTACTAATTATTAATTTTAATTTATAAAAAAAAAACTTTTTAAAAAATAAAATTGAAGAAAAGAAAAAAATTACAATTTTTACATCTTATAAGGGAAAAAAGGACAATTACACAGTAAAAAACTATTTTACAGCTTATTCAACTAAACACTGCTTTGCTACTTAAATTCATAATCTCATAGTTGCACCAAATAAAAAAAACTATTTTACAGCTTATTCAACTAAACACTGCTTTGCTACTTAAATTCATAATCTCATAGTTGCACCAAATAAATTAACAGCTTTTGTTTAAAGCTAAAATTTATAATTTGTTAAATTACAATTTATAATCACTTGCTTACAGTTGCATAAGCAGGACCAGAATCTGTTTACTAGTGGAGGCGCGTGTCAAGAGTGTCACATCAACACTTGTTTACCTTTCTTTGAAGCTAATTATACCGAGTAATGTCAGAGATGTCGGACAATCTTCACTGTATTTGAATTAATAAGTTTTGTTGTGTACTTAACAACAAACAGAATAAATAAGAAATAAAGGAAATGAGAGAATTTGTTTGATTACAAAAATCAAACCAAGAAAATAAAATAAAGTAAAATAAAATAAAACAGATTTTTATTTTGTTACAAAAACAAAATCAAAATCTGATTTAAATAATTAAATAAAACATAAAATAAATAACCAACTTACTTGATTAATTTCTTAAATAATATTCTGATCAAGTCCAGTGTTCGACACTATGTCCTTAAGACAGATTTGTCCTCTCCGTGGTGCTTTCAGAATACGGACGTCTATCTCCCATGATAAAATAATCAATCAACGAATAAATGCAGCACTACAATTTATTCGTACAACGAACACACGAAGTGTGTATACACTTTCTCACAGAAAATTAATGCAGCAATATGAAGAGAATAACAGCAGAATTATTTGGGACGAAAATAATGAATTAAAACATCAAATGAGGGCTGCCTATTTATAGATGGATTGGTGGCTGCTGGTTTTGAATTAAACAGGTACTGAACCTGTTGGGTTTCAACTGGTACTGTTTGGACAGATAATCGAATCTGTTTGAATTTGAAAATTAAACAGATTTGAAATCTATTCGGGTGGAACAAATCCGGTTTGGACAGAATTTCTGAAGAGGTGCATTACAAAATTTGAATCTAATTTGTAACCAGAATTTTGAAATAAAAACGGACAGATTTTATTTCAAAATAAATAAAATAAACTCAAATGTTTTTTGCCCAAAAAGATTAGTATTTGACCGAACAAGCCCAACCCAACCTCACACCACGCACCCAGCCCAGCCCGGACGGTGGCGGCAGTGCGTGCGCGGTAATTTTTTTGTCCAATGGGTCTAACCCATAACCTCCCTCTCTACGAAACTTGGGTACCCCTTGGGGCACACCCCAAATACCAATCTCATGTCTTACAAACCCACTCAAAGCTTCCCACCAAATCAATATGGGACAAGCCATTATACACACCTTAAGGATTTTCCACCAAAACTCCATTTCCATGGAGTATACTTTGGCTTCAATTTTCCATTCACCCGATAATGGTTTTGAGCAACCAAATATACCACGTGATTCACAAAGCGGCAAAAAACACGTTACCACTTAAACCCGCCAATTTTGGCGTATAGGTCCCACCTAAATAATAGACCAAAGTTAGGAAAAAATTCTGTTTTTACCCAAAATTTTTCTAACCATTTCTAACATACCAAATTTTCTACCAAATAAATGACCAAATGTCTCATATGGGTGTAAGGCCGCAATTTTGTGAATTCCACACCCATATGAGACATTTGATCATTTTAATAGAAAATTTGAGATCTACAGCAATTTTTTTTCGGTGGTATTACATGCACCAATTATGGTATTAATTAATGTACTAACACTAGTTATGACGTTATTATTTACTTCACTCATTATATAAATTATAAATATTAAAAATTTCTTAAATTATACAACATTATCAATTGATACATTAATTAATAAACTAATTAATAAATGTAGCATTATTCTTTCTAATAATACCATTGTGTTGTGTGGTCTTCTTACCTACGCTTTACACCGCCCACGCATTTTCAATCGTGTTTGTTTGCTGAGGAATTATTTGGTGTGGTCTTGCTATTTTCAATCGGTTGATATTTATATATATATATATATATATATTAACATATCACTCATGTTATGCACGGAATAAAATAATATATTATTTATTAAAAATATAATAATTATATTTATTTTTTTTATATTTTGTCTCACGTAAATAAAATTTTATATATAAGTTTAATAGTTTTCTTTCAAATGTTCTTTTACTATAATATATAGTATGGATAGATTAAAATTGTTGTATTGACAATTAATAATTAAAATTATGCTTTGTTATAAAAAAAAAAATGACATAATTTTAATACTTCACTATTTTAAAATAAAAATATATGAATTTTAAAAAATTATCATATTGGTTTTTGAAAGGGAAATAATTAAAGAAATTTTAAAAACTTAATGAGTAAGAAAGAATCATCGTAATATGTAAAACCGCTAAAATCACGATTAAACTAGCAAATCATTCAAACAAAAAATAGTTTAGCTTAATCAGTTAGGTCAAAAGACCAATCAGCTTACACAAAAATTAATTAATTAAAATTTTTAAATTTTATTTTATTAAAATTTAAACTGTCACTAAATATGGAAAACAATCTATTAATTTAAACTTAAAATCGTCACAATATAAATTTAAAATTATAATAATCTATCTCATAATTTATAAATTATAAATACAAATTTAAAATTATCATAATTATCTCATAATTTTTGTATTAAAGAGCAGTAAGAGTGACATTGAGATTATCGATATATTTATATATTTTATAAAAGAATACTGTTAAGGAGAGATAATATGAGAGTTTCAAAATCTCATACAATATTATTTTTAAAATAAAAACCTCTATGTGAGATTGTAAAATAAAAGTAAATGAAAGCTAGCTAATCGGAATTTTCTTAATTGTTTAAAATTAAGAAAATAAAAAAAAATAGAATGATATATTGATCATAAGGCTTCTCATTAAAAATATCATTTTGCTTATATTAATAGGAGCATAAAATTCACTTTATATAAGTGAAATAATTGACTTTTTCTTTCTTCTTTCGATGTGGGATTATAAAATAAAAATTAAATGAAAACTAACTAATGGAAATTTTCTTAATTCTTTAAAAGTTAACCATTGTTTGAACGGGAAGTTTATTTCGAATCAAGCAATTTTAGCCGTTTAATCTTTAATTAGGTAAATCTTTAATTTATTTCAAATCAACCAAATTTAACCAATATATTTTGATAAAACCGCTAAAATCGCAGTTAAACTAGCGAATCAGTCAAACCGAAAGCAGTTCACCCTATCGGCTAGGTCAAAGGATCAACCAACTTATACAAAAATTAATTAATTAAAACTTTTAAATTTTATTTTAATTTTAAAATTTAAATTGCCTTGAACTAATACATACACAACACTACAATATTAAATGGGAGCATAAGGTTTATATAGTGAAACAATTCATTTTTTCCTCATTTTCCTGATGTGAGATTGTAAAATAAAAGTTAACGGTTGTTTGGACGAGAAATTCATTTCTAATCAAACAATCTCAGTCATTCAATTTTTAATAAAGTCAATTTTAGTTTATTTCAAATCAAACAAATCTAAGCAATATATTTTGATAAAACAGTTAAAACTGTAGTTGAACTAGTGAATCAGTCAAACCGAAAATAATTCAGCCTAATTAGCTAAGTCAAAAGACCAATCAATTTACAACAAAATTAATTAATTAAAACCTTTAAATTTTATTGTAAAGTTTAAACCATCTTTAACTGAAGCATGCACAATACTATAATATAAATGAAACAACTCACTTTTTATTTCTTTTCTCGATGTGGGATTGTAATTATTTTAAAGTTAAATATTATAGAGTTTCAAAATCTCATACAAATTTATTTTTAAAATCAAAACGTCTATGTGAAATTATAAAATAAAAGCTAAATGGAAGCTAACCAATGAAGATTTTTTTAATTGTTTAAAATTAAGAAAATAAATAAACATAGTATTGATTATAGGGTTTCTCACTAAAAATCTTTCTTTTACTTATATAAATGGGAATATAAGATTCACTTTATATAAGTGAAACAATTCACTTTTTCCTTCTTTTTCTAATGTGAGATTGTAAAATAAAAATTAAATGGAAGTTAACCAATGGGGATTTTCTTAATTGCTTAAAATTAATAAAATTCAATAATTTATATAAATTGGAGCACAAAATTCAATTTATGTAAATGAAACAATTCACTTTTCTTTTTTTTTTCCAGAATTGAGATTGCAAAAGAAAAAGTAAATAGAAGCTAATCAATGGGAATTTTCTTAATTGTTTAAAAATAAGAAAATTTAATAATTTTAGAATGAGAGTTTGAAGTTTCTAAAAGGCTTCTCCCTTAAAACCCCTTTATAAGATTCACTTTCTGTAAGTGAAACAATCCACTTTTTCTTTCTTTTTCCAAATGTGGATTGTAACACTTTATATAAGTGAAACAACTCACTTTTTCTCTCTTTTCTCGATGTGAGATTTTAATTATTTTAAAGTAAAATATTATGAGAGTTTCAAAATCTCATACAAAATTATTTTTAAAATCAAAACGTCTATGTGAAATTATAAAATAAAAGTTAAATAGAAGCTAGCGAATGAAGATTTTCTTAATTATTTAAAATAAAGAAAATCAAAAAAATGAGTATGAGATATTGATCATATGGCTTCTCACTAAAAATCTCATTCTGCTTATATAAATGAGAACATAAGATTTAATTTATGAAAATGAAACGATTCATTTTTTCTTTATTTTTCCGATATGAGATTGTAAAATAAAAGGTAAATAGAAGCTAGTCAACGGGAATTTTCTTAATTGTTTAAAATTAAGAAAATTCAATAATTTTAGAATAAGGATTTGGAGCTCCTATAAGGTTTCTCTCTAAAAATCTCATTTTCCTTATATAATATATAGATAAATAGATAGTGAAACAAACTTTGCTTTTTCTTCTTGTCCCGTTGTAGGATTATAAAATAAATCATAAACTCATTAGAGTTTTATTTTTATATGGTTAAATGGAAGTTAGCCAATGAAATTTTTTTTAATTGTTTAAAATTAATAAAAATCAGTTTGAAAAATCGCGATTAAACCGGCAAATTGATCAAACCCAAAATAGTTCAACCTAATTAGTTTGGTCAAATGACCAACGAACTTATACAAAAATTAATTAATTAAAACTTTTAAATGTTATTTTAATTTTAAAATTTAAATTGTCTTGAATTGAAATATACACAATACTACACTATTAAGATTCACTTTATATAAGTGAAATAACTTACTTTTTTTTATTTTTCCGATGTGGTATTATAAAATAAAAGTTAACAATTATTTGAATGGAAAGTTTATTTCTAATCAAGCAATCTCAGTCTTTCAATTTTTAATCAAATCAATCTTTAGTTTATTTCGAATCAAATAAATCTAATCAATATATTTTGATAAAATCGCTAAAATCGCGATTAAACTAACAAATCAATCTAATCAAAAATGATTTAGCCTAATCGGCTAAGTCATAACTAATTAATTAAAACTTTTAAAACTTAAACTATATTGAATTGAAACATGTACAACACTACAATATTAAATGAGATTGGAGTATAAGATTCACTTTATATGAGTAAAATAACTCATTTTTTTTCTTTTTTTTCTCGATGTGGGATTATCAAATAAAAACTAGCCAATGAAGATTTTCTTAATTGTGTAAAATTAAGAAAATAAAGAAAATTAGTATGAGATACTGAAACTCTCACAAGGCTCCTCACTAAATGGGATGGGAGTATAAAATTTCCTTTATATGAGTAAAACAACTCATTTTTTTCCTTCTTTTCCCAATGTAGGATTATCAAATAAAAGCTAACCAATGGAGATTTTCTTAATTATTTAAAATTAAGAAAATTAATATGAGATATTGAAACTCCTACAAAACTCTTCACTAAAAACACCATTTTCCTTATATAATATATAGATAGATAGATAAATAGTGAAAAAAGCTTTGCTTTTTCTTCTTCTCCCGATGTGAGATCATAAAATAAATCATAAACTGATTAGAGTTTTATTTTTATATGGTTAATTGGAAATTAGCCAATGGAAATTTTTTTTAATTGTTTAAAATTAATAAAATCAATATGAGAAATCGCAATTAAACTGGCGAATCGGTCAAACCCAAAATAGTTCAGCTTAATCGGTTAAGTCATGTTAATCATATTATTTAATTTTGATAATGTCTAAAATATTATTTGTAAAAATTTAGATTTTTTAATATACATATTATTTGACACAAAATATTATCTGTTTAAAATATATATATTTTTTAAATATTATTTAAATAAAAATATTTTTGAAAACTCTACTATTCACTTTTTGAAAATTCAGGCCAATCACTATTCACTTTTTGACAAAATTAAAATTGATTAATTATATTATTTTGACAAAATTGATTGATTGGTTGTATTATCTTGACAAATGTGATATTGATGAGTTGTCTTCTTTTGACAAAAGTGATATATCCAAATGGAGTGGTAGGTTATGTTTAGTTGAAAATCTCTACAAAAATTTAAAAATGGTATATATGATTAGATCTATTATAAATATTATTTAAAGGGATTTTACTATATATGCAAATATTTGATTAGAATATTATATAGAATGCATATAATATAAATAGAATACATCACGTGAGCAATTAAACTTTTTACACTACATTGATTATATCATATCACACTATATTACATTGATTATATCATATTATAATAAAACAAGAAGAAAAAGATAGAGTTATATATATATATATATATATATTAATAAAACAAGATGGAGCAAATCATTTGCTTGTTCGAAAGTTGTGAATTTTGTATTAAATTGTCTACAAAAATGGTGGCTCCATGTTTGAAAAAAACAAAAAAAGAAAAGAAAAAATTAGTCTTACTTTTATCTTTTTAATTATTAACATTTGCTGACTATTTAAAATCAAGGAACGTACTTATGTAAGCCATGACATCAGCAAAGAGCGTCTATAAATAGAAGTGTTGTGTATGGAGAAAAATAAAGAACTTAAAGAGAAAAATTTATGTGTGCTCCAAAATTCTGAGTATATTGTATTCTGCTCTTTCACTTTCAGATCTAAATGTAACATTTGTTCTTACACTTTCATATCTACTCTTTGTGAGAGAATTATTGTAAAAGAGGGTTTAAGTACCACTTATTTTTATTCATTATTTTTGTGAGAGATTTTGTAAGGGTGAGGCATTTATTGTTAGTGAAGCTCAATAGATAAGAGTAAGTCCTGTGTCAAATCCACAAGCTTGGTGGTGTATTTATTCAATTGATAGTAAAGAAATTCTCAAGGAGGTTCCTTGGGGAATGGACGTAGGCCTGGCGTATCGAACCACTATAAATCTCAGTGTTTGATTTTCTCTCCCTATCTCTCTTACTTTTATATTGATAATTATTATTCTGTCTTTTTTTATTTGTTAAAATTCTGAATATTGTGTTAATTTTAATATTGTAAAATTTTTAATAACCCAATTCACTCCTCTCTTGGGTTGCCTACCTGGGATGACAATTCAAATAACCAACCAACTTATATAAAAATTAATTAATTAAAATTTTTAAATGTTATTTTAATTTTAAAATTTAAACTATCTTAAATTGAAATATACACAATACTGCACTATTAAGATTCACTTTATATAAGTGAAATAACTCACTTTTTCTTTTTTATTTTTTCCTTTTTCCAATGTAGGATAATAAAATAAAAGTTAACAATTATTTGAACAGAAAGTTTATTTCTAATCAAGCAATCTCAGTCTTTCAATCTTTAATTAGATCAATCTTTAGTTTATTTCGAATCAAACAAATCTAATCAATATATTTTGATAAAACCGCTAAAATCACGGTTAAACCAACAAATCAATCGAATTAAAAATGATTTAGCCTAATCGGCTAGGTCATAATTAATTAATTAAAACTTATAAAATTTAAACTACAATATTAAATGGGATAAGAATATAAGATATAACTCATTTTTTTTCTTTTTTTCTCAATGTGGGATTATCAAATAAAAGCTAACTAATGAAGATTTTCTTAATTGTTTAAAATTAAGAAAATTAGTATGAGATATTGAAACTCTCACAAGGCTACTCACTAAATGGGATGGGAGTATAAGATTTCTTTTATATGAATAAAACAACTCATTTTTTTCCTTATTTTCCCGATGTGGGATTATCAAGTAAAAGCTAGCCAATGGAGATTTTATTAATTGTTTAAAATTAAGAAAATCAAGAAAATTAGTATGAGATATTGGACCTCTCACAAGGCTCCTCACTAAAAACACCATTTTTCTTATATAATATATAGAGAGATAGATAGATAGATAGATACGAATATGTAAATATCTTGAAATTCGTTAAAATCATATCAATATGTATCAATTCGTATCGTTTTATCTGTTAATCGCGAATTAAATTTAAAAAATTTATAGTCCGCCTTTGAAATAAAACCTCTCCATTCCACTATGTTAATACATATATATATATATATATTTAACCTCTAATAAAATATCAAAGTAAAATTGAGTGTGAGAGAGATTTAAGATGTGAAATTTGTTACAAATTAGTAGTTATATATATGAAAAATACTATGTAACATTAGTTTGTGTTATATATATGAAAAATATTATACAAATTTGTATTATATATTATGCAAATATTTGATAATTGGTTAAGAATATTATTCAATCTATCAATCCGTCTCAAACTGTCCAAACTACGATTTGGTTATTTGTCAATCCACCATTTAATTTATAATTTTACTCTCCAACCGTCCAAATTACATTGCGCACACCCATCTACATATATATATATATATATATAGATAAGTGATAAAGTTCTATTGTTTAAAGTAAGATTAAATTAAACTTTGCCTCTTTTATGTTTGACATTTTTTTTATTTTGGTCTTTGAAATTTATTTTTTCTCACTTTGACTTTTTATGTTTTAATTTTTTTTTTTCAATTTACTTCTAAAGCTAATTTTTGTTCAAATTAGATAGAAAATATATTATTATATTAGAGTTTGAGTTTATGTCAAATGTGCGAGTTATACATAATAAAATATTTTTATCCCACATGATTGTAAATTTATCATTTTCTGTCTAATTTTGGATATAAAGTAAGTTTTGGAATAAATTGAAAAAATAAAATTAAAATATGAAGAAGGGTCAAAGTGAAGAGAAAAAAAATTTAAGGGCCAAAGTGAGAAAGTAGCCAAATAAAAGGACAAAGTGCAATTTACCCTTAAATTAATAGAAATAAACTAGGACGTTTGGCTTAATGGTTGTATAACATCATTTGTAGTGTGAGGTCTCGGATTTAACTCCCGTGGAAAGGAGTTTGATACCCTAATTAGTAATACCCTTAATAGTGATGATTTATTTTTCTCCTATTATGAGGATGGTATGTAATTATTTCTCTCCTATTAAGGGTTGTGTGTAATTATTTTTCTCCTATTATAAGGGTTGTGTGTAATTAGTAGTAGGAGTGAGCATTGGCCCACTAGCCCCCCCAATCCAATCCTATTTTATTAGGGCTTGAGAATATTATTTTAGCACATAAGGCTAGGCTAGGTTAATATTTTCAATCCGATTGATTAATGGGTTGGGTTTGAGAATTATATTTTTGGCTCAACCCCACCCGTTATATATTTATTTAATTAATTAATTAGTTTGTATAATATATTGAAAATATATATATCATTTTATTGTTGGCCATGTGATTTTTAATATGTTCAAGTGGTCATGTTTTACTAAAGACATTCACAAAAAAAAAAAAAAAAATGTTTGATTAAATTTGAAATTTAAATTATGGATTTTTTGGGTTGTTTGCATGATGGATATAAGTGCACTTATTTAGATTACATCACTTCTCTACTTTTTTGTACATTTTTTCGTAAAAAGTCAAAAAGTATACTTATTTAGATCATCCCAAACATTTTAAAAAAAAATTGAACTTTTGAAATTATAGGTGTATTTGGTTTTAAAAAAATTGTAATGTTTTAATTAATATGATATTTAAGGGGTGGTTTGGGATGATCAAAATAAGTATACTTTTTGACTTTTTATGAAATATAGGTTGGGTTTAAAGTGATGTGATAGAGATGTGATGTAACTTAAATACGATAGTGACTTTTTGACTTTTTTAGGTTATGACAAATAAGGCCTTAACCTTTAATGGTTATTTGCTTTATTGGCCTTTGTCTATTTATGAAAAAATAACAGGTACT
Source organism: Camellia japonica (assembly GCA_030407325.1). Taxonomy (NCBI): domain Eukaryota; kingdom Viridiplantae; phylum Streptophyta; class Magnoliopsida; order Ericales; family Theaceae; genus Camellia; species Camellia japonica. Next base: position 68,179,192 of record JAPPVO010000031.1, read on the forward strand.
ATGATGTTTAAATTTTTTTTATAGTTTATGTATATGTCCCGATGGACGGGTTTGAGAATTTACTTTATTTAGGACTGGGCTTGGGTTGATTATATAGGTCCAAATTCGGGTCGGGTGAACTTGGATAAATATAAAGTCCCTTATTAAAGTAGTGTCAACCTGACTTGAACCCGGCCTAGTCCGGTCACTCCTAGGTAGTTGTTAGATTTTCAGCCTTATCACCTACCAAAAGTAATACATAGTTCATTATTTTACTCTTTTTTTTCAAAATTTTAAAAAATTTGTACTAGATTGTTTTGTAAAAATAATATAATTAAAATTAAAAAAAGGAAGAAGTTAATTATCTTAAAGTTAGGAGATGAATGGTTTTGGTTTATGTTTTTTGATTTTTAACTTACAACTTATAGCTCATATTAGTTGGGTTAGGTTTAATTAACTTTCTAATTGTGTGTTAAAACTTGACCATACAACTAAATCAAATTCTCCTCCAAAGATTTCAAGAACAAAACCGAACAACACATACATTAGACGGAATCCACAACCTGAAATAAGAAACAAAATATTAACCCAAATATTAACCCAATTGCTCTCAACTTGAAGGTACTCCAACGATCAAGTCAGTAACAATATCTTTCAAAGATAATCAACAGAGTAACAACTCGAACAATTAACTCACAAGTAAAAATGTGTTTTTGACCTACGGAGGTGCCTCTTTTTATATAAAACCAGTGTCCTCCTCTTCCTAGAAGTCATACTTCAATAGGACTTATTCCTTACAAGGAATAACATATTTGATTGACTCATCTATCCTAGTTGAATTAGGATCAACCTCTTAAAAGAGTCTTAACTGTCACGACCCAACCCCAAGTGTTTAGGAGATTCGCAACTAGCTAATTACTTCTAATTTAAACAAATTAAATGGCGCAGACAGAGACGAAATAAAATAGTAAATCAATTAAATAGGTGAATAAATAATCAAAATACTCAATAATGTTTTAAAAAAAAAAAAACATTCCTCGAGACTTTTTTTTATTTTATTGATGATCAGACAATTATTAAACATACTAAGGCCCTGTTTGGTAGAGTTGTGGGAAAGTGCTTATAACTTATGCCTAAACAGCTTATACCTTATAATTATTAACATAAGCTGATTTCTGACTTATAAATTAAGCATCTCCTGCCCCACTCAAAGAATAAGCTGATTTCTGACTTCCAAAAAGATATAAGCTATAAGTTATAAGCTAAACCAAATACATTAAAATAGCTTAAATTAAGTTAAAAGCTGAAATAAGCAGCTTTTAAGCTGCACCAAACAGGCACTAACTCACCCAACCTAGTAGCCTATGTTCTACTAGGACTCAAGTCATTTTTCGATTATTTCAGATCGGGTGCGATGTCATCACACCTCGGCAAATAATACTCTTCCACGTGGCACTTTGACCAACAACTCAGCCATCCATGTGGACAAGACGAAAATTATGTCCTCACACTAGCTATTGTGGATTAGTAGTTTGTTTGAGAATATAAATATTTCTCATATAATTTTTTAATTACTCTCCTATCAATTAATTATTAAAAAAAAAAAAAACTAACAGAAATAAAGTGTTACGTACTTGTCTCAGGAATATTAAATAATTTTTCTATTTTGGCACTAATTTCAAAATTGACTTATTTAGAGCATTTTTAGCAAAGCTTTTAAAGACACTCACATAAAAGAATTTTTAGGGACTAAAATTTTTCGTTTTAAAAAGTAAAAATATTTTTGTGAAAAACATTAGGAGATTAATTTTTATCGTTATGAAAGTTGTTATTAAAAGGTTCTCTCAAAAAAATATATATAGTAACAAAATTTTGAAAATATCGCTAATAAAGACTAATTTCATGCCCCCCAAAAAAATTGTTTTTTGAGATGAAAATCTTGGTCTAAAAAGGAATAGTAATTTTGGTCTTTTGATAGTAATTCATAACTCAAAATGATAGTAGGTTTAAGAAGAAGAAAAAATCAGTATTCAGGCTCTTTCTCATTTCACAACATGTCAATATTTATTTATGTTAATTTTAAGATAATTATTTTCATATTAAAAAAAAAAAAAACCAAAAAACTAGTTGGGTCACTAAACACCTCAAGCTTTTTTAGCCTTTTATTTTTGTCTATGTTTTATTTTGGACCTAAAAAAAAGTCCATTTTTTAAATAAGTGCCAAATTAGACCTAAGTAATCATTTTCTTGAGAAAAATATTTTATTGGACAGAAAAAGTATAACCGATATTCAATAGTCGAATTTCATTAGACAGGGTTTTTTTTTCTCCCAGCAGTGATACAAATATATAGAAATCAATATTTAGAAAAATATTAAAAAATATAAAGTGTGGAATAAATTTATTGTAAGTAATGTCTATATCTACCAAATATAAATCTTTTCCACATATTACACTTTTTAAATACCTAGGATTTTTATTTTCTTTGTACCACTCAAACACACAGAGAATATAATAAAATAGTAAAAAAAAAAAAAACTTTAATAAACATTAATAATGTTTCTCAAAATAAATGGTGAATGACATGTTGATAAATATTTGTTGGGAATTTGTGGTCGTTAAATGAAATCATTTTGCGCTTTTAATTTTACAAAGAGTAATGTTAGGAATTATGAAAAAAATATCATGAAGTGTTTTATGTAAATTTTTTATCTTTTGATAATTGTTTAGTATTTATTTTATTGTATATATAATTCAAAAGTAGAGAATTTTCATAAAGTATTTTATGATATTTTTTTCATAATTCCTAACATTACTCAAAACGTAATATTATGTGGGTAAAATATCTGAGTGTTTTCAATCTCTCTACCATTGAAGAACGCCTTTGTACTGTGAGTTGTGTGGGTGTTACTCTCATTGTAGTATTACTCCACTATTGAGATTTCGACTGGTTATTCAAAGGCACGTGATTCACTTATTAGGTTCATTATTTGAATTCGAGATATGTAGGTATAGATTGAATCCGTTAATCCACTGTGTATAGATATCCCTACAGATATAAAAATTATTATTAAAAAATTGACCAAACACTCATATGAGTATGGGATTTACACTTAGGTAAATTTTTTGATAAAATATTTGGTATCTCTATTATTTTTGGTTATTTATGCTCTAAGTCCTTGTTTGTATTATTTCATATCTCATGCAATTGGATTATTAATTTCCCAAACATCCCCTTAAAGAAAGTCATGGGATTATAAATAGCCTATAGTGAGGGGACTAGCAATTCTACACGAAAAGTGATATTCAAATATAATATCATAAAATTGGAGGTGAAATAAATGTTTTGCCTTCATTTTACAAAAGCAACAAAGTCAAGTATTCTACGAAATTAAAGATTCATATAATTTCACAATACAATCATATTGAATGTAATTTTATATTTTAATAAATAAAGTTAAATTTTTAATAATATCATATTCACTTATAAACAATCATATTGAATGTAATTTTACATTTTAATAAATAAAGTTAAATTTTTTATAATATCATATTCAATTATAATTATTTTATTGCACTTCAAAATTTTGTATTATAAATTTTTTAATTATTTTGAATTTAATAAAATAAAAAGTCCAAATGAAAACCCAAATTACACTCAGATGGGCCAGGCAAGGCCTAAATCCGACTTATACTTTAGACTTTATAAATCCGACTTAGGTCAGGCAAGAGCTTGGACTTTAGAAATATTGCATGGGCCACGCTGAAGCTCAAGTTCAAGTTCAAGCTCAAGCTCAAGCTCATAAGCATGAGTTTGAGTTTGAGTTTGAGTTTGAGCTTAGCCTTAAATGTGACTTGCGTTTAAATTTTAATAGATAAATTTATTGTTTAATAGATCTTGTGAGAATTAATAATGTTTTTCATCAAATACTATTAAAAAATGTCACTAATTGTTAATTTTGAACAACAGTTTGAAAATTGTCATAAAAAATGTCACTAATTATAAGTTTTAGGGACAATTTGAAAAATTCATCGCAGAAAATGTCACTAATTGTAAATTTTAACGCCAATTTATAAAAATCATGACAAAAAAGTCACTAATTGTTAGTTTTTAGTGACATGTAAAAATCGTCGCAAAAAATTATTTTTAGTGACGATTTTACAAAGACTTATTTTCAATAGTACATTATAAGAATTAAATTCAATTATTAGGATCTATTGATAATTTGTCTTAAATTTTAAGGTCTAACTGGGTCAGATTGTCTCATTACAGATTATTAGGGGCCTCATACATACACACGCGCGCGCGCACATATATATATATATATATACAGGGACGGATCCAGGATTATGACTTTGGGGGGGCTAAAGTACGTTTAACTCCTATAATTTTAAATTATTTTAAAATTTCTAGTATAATATATGATATTTTTCAAATTTTTGGGGGTGCGGCCGCCCCCCCCCCCCCTAGATCCATCCTTGTATATATATAGTAGTATCATGAGATTACATACAAGAAAAATATTTATTTTTTAAAAAATTTTAATCGAGTCTTATCAACTCTATGTTTGAAGGGTAGATTCATGTGTAAATAGGACTCCATAAAATTTTATTAAAAAAAATTATATATAATGGAATTGTAAAGTGAAATTAAAATTTTAAAAAAAATATATTGTTGAATTCTTTCATAAATTTTCCAGCCTACAGATGTGTAGATTTATGTGAACTGTAACTTCTTCTTTTTTTTTTTAATTTATTGAAGAAACTCAATTACACCAAAAAGAAACCAAAATGGTAAACAAGATCTAAGAGCATCCGCATCAATCTCCACAAATATAAATTCTGGTTAAATATACTTAACAAATCATAAAATTCTTACTCCATCAGCCTCAACAAATTATTTCTAAACTAGCTTTTAATTAACTTTTCTACAATACATTGCTACATGTAACGATACGTTGTTCACAGATTATACAATATTTTGTTATTTATTTTTAAGAGTAATCGAACATCCTGTTGGTTATTCGGTTGGACATCCTGCTAGACGACTAGCTGCTGCACAAATATTTTTTTTTTTTTTTGTGGGAAATATGAAATTGCATAGATATAATAACAATATAGGAGCTTTGGACGTCTAGCCGGACAATCCGGGCACTTTTTTTTTTTTTAAGGGAATATAAAACTGCGTATACATATTAACAATAAAAAATTAGCAACTTTTGGCTACTTTTTAACAATACAAAATGAATATTTTATAAAATTAAATTTTAGAATAGAGAGTCTGATGAAGTGTGTATCTAAGAAAAATGCTAGTTAAAATAACAATATAATTTTTTAATTATAATTTGACTCAAAATTTTCTGAGACTGATACGAATGCTTTAAAGGAGTATGCCTAAGGTCTAAAGGAGGGGAGCCCCTAAGGCCAGCCCTAGCAACCCAATGTGAACGGTAATTTGTGAGAGTAATTTAGGTTTGTTTGGTAAAATTAAAAATTGAAAATTAAGTACTGAAAGTAAAATGTTAAATTTTAAAGTTAAAAAACTGTTTGATAAAACTTTGAGTGTTGCACTAATATAAGTTATAAGTTATTTGATATATACAAAATCAAATTTAAAATTTATTATTTTTAAATATATCTTGCAATTTTTATGTTATATAGGTAGAGGGGGATGGAGTAGAGATAAGGGTGGCGGCACCACCAACGGTGGTGAAGGTAGAGAGATAGTGGTTGTTGTGATGGTGAAGAGATAATGCAGTGGAGGTAACAGGAGATGGTGAGAGTGGTATAATGATGGTAGTAGAATAAAGGTGGTGGTTATGTAAATAGCGACAATGGTTGTAGCATTTGTTGTAGTGGTGGTGGAGAGGTGGTCATAATGATAGTGGTGACTATAGTGGATGATAAAATGATGGTAGTGTCTATAGCAACGATGACAATGGTGATAGAAATGATGGTGGTAGCGGCGAAATTATAATGGTGTATGTCAACAGTTCACATGGGTATATTGAGAATAGTTGAGTTTCTCTCAAGTTCAAAGTCAAACTTGATTGTTATGTTCAAGTTCCTGGAGACCACTACATGTCCCATTTTGATGAATTGAACCGGTTATTTTGTAGGATCCTCTATTGAAAAAATTAAATCGATCAGATAATCATAACATTTTTATTTTATCGCATTAATTTGTAAAATAATAGATAATCTATTTTTAAAAACACATTTATCGTTTAATTTTTTAAAAACAAACACAACAAAATGAAAATTTTACTATTATATTGGACCAATCTAATTTTTTTTCATGAAAGATATATATAGAGAACCCTATAGAATATATTATTTAAATTATCAAAATAAAACTCATAATGAACCCTACAAGCCTAAACATAACAATGAAGTTCATATTTAAACTTCAAAAAAAGCTTGACCCTATAAAGAAAAGGTGCTGGTCCAAGGGCCCAACCAATGTGGTAGGCCAACCCAATGCTCAAGTGAATGAAATGAATGAATAATACTGATTTCTACATGCAAATGATCCAAAAATTACAAAAATTCATCCGATTTAATTATATTGGTTTGTATTCGATTTTAATAAAAAATATTTGAAAGAGTATTGATAAGGTAATATAAAATATATGAATAAATAGATAAAAATTGTTAAAATTAAAATAAAATATAAAATTATATCATTAAATAATTGAATTTAAAGTAAAATATACGCATGCAAAATCATACCCGTTGCCAACCTATAATTTTGGTCCCGACCAATCACGAGCCGCCACTTTAGTAAAAGTAAGCCCAAAGGATATTGCTGTAAGGATTGTCACAGCAGGTCCGTGGAGCAAGGATCCTCTAGAGTTTTTTTTCTCTGAAGTTTCTTAGAGTGGTGTGTTGTATGGTTGAGATTTAATGACAAGTAACATCAATTTTTTAGCATTAAATCTCAACCATACAACACACCACTTTAGGAAACTTTAGGAAAAAAAAACTTTAGAGGATCCTTGGTGAGGTGAGCGATGTCTTGAGGAGTTTTTTTTAATGATTTAAATTGTTTATTTCATAAAATTTATTGAATATGTCATTTTTATAAAATAAAAAATAAAATTAATTGAAAATCTGTAAATTTATAATCCAATTCTAGTTGTTTAAAAAAAATTATCAAAATCATAATAAATGTTTATTTTTTAAAAAACAAATATACTTTTGTCACAAAATTAAAAATATATAATTAATTTAATTTTTTATATAAATAATATACCCAATCTATATAATAAGGAAGCTCTGTTTTTCAAACCAGATGGGACATCTATCTTAGGTGGCAATGAGATTGGAAGGCTGAGATTAAGTTGAAGGTTGTATCCTTTTACCTTTACCGTTGGATATATACTTCAACTTTGAAACCCATTTCAAACACATTTCAGCCTTTTCGTCATCTCTCTCTTCAAACCCATTTCACTATTTCTTTTCACCGTTGGATATACCCTTCAATTTTGAAACCCATTTCAAACACATTTCAGCCATTTCACCATCTCTCTCTTCAAACCCATTTCATTGTTTCTCTCTCTTCAAACCCATTTCATTGTTTCTCTCTTCAAACCCATCTCTCTCTCTCTCTCTCTCTCTCTCTCTCTACAGTGGAAAGCCACAGACAAAGCATCGATCGAACGAATTGGGGCAACGATTACACTGAAGATCTCCTCGAATCAGGTCCATTTCTCTCTCTAATGCTCAATATACTTATTGGGTTTTCACTTCTCATCAAAATCTCATAAGGGTTCTCAATATATAATTCTTGGTAAGTATTCCATCTCACACTAATCACCCAACATCTTCTTAAGTCCTCAATTTTCCCTATCCTCAAATGGAAAACAGAGTTGATATTAATGATGAAGAAGAAGTTCTTCACATAGTCATGTTCCCGTGGTTAGTCATGGGTCACCTCATCCCATTCCTCCACCTCTCCACCACCTTAGCCACCAAGGGCCACCGCATCTCCTTCATCTCCACCGACGGAAACCTCCGCCGCCTCCCCCAAATCCCTCCTCGCCTCTCCCCTCTCATCACCTTCATCCCCCTCCCCTTCCCCGCCATCCCCAACTTACCACCCAACGCCGAATCCTCCATGGACGCACCACACCACCAAGCTCAGCTCCTCAAAATCGCCTTCGATTTTCTTAAACAACCACTCTCGGATTTTCTCGAGAAAATTAGCCCGAACCCAGATTGGATTATCTCTGATTACACCTCTCACTGGCTGTCGGGACTTGCGGCGAAGATGGGTGTTTCGTGTGCTTTTTTCAGCCTTTTTAATGCTGCGACGATGGTGTTTTTTGGGCCTCCGGCGAAGGTGTTGAGCGGGGATTGTGTGAGGAACAGTGCAGAGGATTTTCAGATTTTCTTCAATTTCAGATTTCAGATTTCAGATTTCAACCTATTACAACAGTCAATTTCAGATTTTCTTAAATTTCAGGTTTCAATAGGTCAGATTTTCTTCCTTCAGTATATTGAAATATGATGTTGAGAGTGAGCGCCCTGTAAGAAATTGTACTTTTTGCTGGCCATCCTTTTGCCATTTGAATTTTTCAAAATTTTGCTTTGACAACATAAATTTGATTTTATAATTTCATTTAAATATGGCACCTTTGAAATTGCATTTGGAACTTCAATCTTTTTTGAGGGGTTCTATTTCTGTTGCAGCCAGAAAAGTGTTATGTGAACACTCAAATTTTGATTGATTTTATTTTTCAAATATTTTTTTGATCTAACTGAAATAAAGATTTGGTCACTTAGAATATTATTATGTAAATTGTGGTGCAGAGAACTAAAGGTTTGGACACTCCGGAATTGCTTGAGCAGTTGCCAGCATTGCAGCAGCTTCTATTTCATGTTCTTGGTTGCCAGGTAACTTTTTTTTGCTTCACTCAACTGAATCAAACATAATGCTGTCTAGCTTTCAAATATGGCCTCTTAATGAAACTTTTGGGCAGCCACAGGAGCAACGGTTCATAATTTTGTGATTTAATTAGCACTCTCTATGGTGAGTGGAGTTTATAAATTTTCCCCCTGCTTTGTCCATGGATTTGCACTCTGTTTGGATGGGGTGATTTGGTGAGAAATGATAAGAAATGATGAGAGTGAGAACTCTCTTATTTTGCCTATTTCATTTCTCGTCAAAAGTGATGAGTGAGATTGGTGAGAAACAAGCTGATTAGTTATAAAAAATTTATAATAGTGAGATTGGCCATTAAAATTCCAAGGAAGAAAAATAAGTCTTTCATATCCATCTCACATGCATTGCCTTCATACCCATCTGAATATGATAGTAAGAAAACACAATCATTTCCTGTCTTTCTCACCCACGATCCCAACGGAGTGTTATTGAAGTAACTTTTCAAATAGAATTCTTTTGACCTGACTGTCCTTACTTTTTTCAACAGGTTGCTTCTGAAAGCATTAAAATCTACAATGCTATCAGTGATGGTGTCGTAAATTTGGTCGACAAGGTAGAATGTGGCTTTGGATTTTTGAATGAGTAGTTTTGTTTTCAGCAAATCATGGATATTTGATAACATGCAATGTGACAGTTCTTTGAAATGCAACGACATGATGCTCTTAAGGCTTTGGATATATATCAGAGGTCAGGGAAATAGCTAAATAGTTCTTTGGAATTATTTCTAGCAACTACCTGCTCTTTTTTTATATATATATTATTATTGTTATATGCGTTCTCTCCTTACGGGTATGATCATATCTTCAGGTAGAAAAACACTCCCTTTCTCCCCTTAGTTAGATATGAGGGTCAACCATTCCTCTTTTGGACTCAACCTACTGTAGAACCCACTGCGCTATAGAGGTAACGATCTAATTTATTGAGTTCCATTTAATTGAAATTTTGTGTTTTGGTTATGAGTTGTGGTTCCACATAATGTGTTTGCCCTGTGCGTTTCTAATTTATTTATTTTTACATTTATTATCAGCATTGTGTAGATATATTGTTTTAGATCTATTGTGAAACTAACTTTGGGATTTTGGAGATTGTTGTAGAGCTGCTGATGTATCCTTGAGTTTATAATAATTATTTTTTGTATTGTTGATAACTGGCTTGGTTATTGTGTTTTCTGTTGTGTTTATTTTAATTATTGCCTAAGAAAAAGAGTAACCATTGTAAGGAAAGAAACCATCTCAATTGTCTTCTCTCTCCATCTATATCTCCGCTATATGTGTCAAGGTATGTCTCTATATCTACTTTCTCGATTAGCTTTTATTTTTTGTTGTATTGTGTGTCTATTATTTGTTACTTTTAGATGCATCACTGTAAATATGGTCAGTTTCTTTCAATCTGTTATAGATTTATTGTTGCTGGTATAATTCAATTTTTTCTATTTTATTTTGATGACTAATTTTGAGTTTTTTGGTTATTGTTCAGTGAAGGGATTTTAATTTTTTGTTATGAAGTATATTGTTGATGCTATTTGAGTTTTTTTTTTTCTTTTCTTTTCTTTTTCCAGAGCTATTGTATCTATTGATGGTGTTAAATGTGATTTTTAATTATAAATCTGTGTTGGGGGCGTTTGGTGTCAAACACATGCTCAAGAATCATTAAAAAGAAAAAAAGCCACAAAATGGCATAACAGGGCAGAAACATAACACATGCAAATTTGATTTTTTTCTTCTGCATAACAGGGCACAAATCAAGGGTGTTGATTGTCATGCTTCTCTTCCTCCAAAACGAGTACTATTGAATTTTTGTAAAAAATTAATGTTCCTTTCTTTTTTTATTAGGTTTTGGATGATGTGTAATTATTGTGTGCTTTATAATTAGGTAGTGAGTACAAAAAATAATGATTATGGCAAATGCTACATGCATAAATCCAAATAAATTTCACTACTCTTTGAAAAAAAGGGCAATTTTCTTGGGTTTCATAGGTTCAAATTGATTTTTTATTCTATATTTTTCAAATACTTTTGTGTTTGATTCAAAAAGGAAAAGTGTTCCGAGTCTTCAATGAAAGATAGATGCATTGGTTATTGCTTGCGTGAAAGTTTCACAATCTGTTATCAATTTAAGATGAGTAGTTCTCCTTTGTCCACATGGTTTAGTAATTTTATGTTTATTGCCCAAGTTAATTGATTAGTTCTCCATTGAAGTCTTTGCTAATTCAATAAATCTATATAACAAAACAAGGGTGTTGATGGGGCATTTGATAAATTTGATATTTTTATGTATATTTATTCAGATTCAAATTAGTTTAACTGGATAATTGATTAGTTTAATTGGATATTTTTATGTATTCAGATTCAAACTATTATTTACTAAATTTGTAGATTTTATTGTGAGAGACAATCAATTTGACAAATATACATTAGAGAGAGATGAAAATTGATGAACCATTATGAGATACGGAGAGGTTAGTTTCTAATTGCTAAACCATTTGGCGAAAATTGATGAAAATTGTTGAACTTGAACCATTTGACGAGACCTTTTTTTTTTTATAGAAAGAAATAGAGCTTTAATTTCTATGTTGTTTAATTTGTACATAAATATTCACTCAGTTTGTTATCCTACCATACAACATAACATGCCATGTATAGGACACAACACAATATAATATTCACTCAATTTGTTAGCCTTTCTATTGAGTTGATTTTTGGATTCAATGATTTTGTCAATGATCATTTACTCCACTTAGTAACCCAATAGATGCCAAGTGGGTAGATCAAGCACTACTAGGAGCACATCCTCCTTATTGTTCCTTTGCTAGGAAGGGAATGTAGCATCACCCGTAAACTGAGACAACTTTTCCTAAAAGCTGGTTAATGTTTTAAACTTGGTCCCTAAACATAATGATAGTCTCTTTGTTCTTGGTGCTGTTTATTCTAATTTTATATTTCTATTATGCTTTCAATATATTAGTCTTCACAGGACATAGCATTAGAACAATTTTTTTTTAATTTTATATTTCTATTATTGTTTCAACATTATGGTTTCAGGGCATAGCATTAGAACAATTAAGCCTAGCATCATAATTAAATTAGATTGCCAATGGGTTTAGTGGCAAAACCAATATTTTGGCTTGGGGGCAACATTAAGCAAAAACCTAAGTTTATATTGCCAATGGGTATAGTAGCAGAAATAATATTTTGGCTTGACAAAGTTTTGCCCAGTTTCACAGGCCTATTACACACTCAGTTGTGTAGTTATGAATTATAATTAAAGAGCATGCATTTGTCTATTCTCTCTCTCAATTAATTGGTTTATTAGGGGAACCGTATACGTATCAATTTGCTTACTAATTGATAGTTGTAAAGAGCATGCATTTGTCTATTCTCTCTCTCAAATTGGCCCCTCTATAAAACATGTATTGGTATCATTTCGTCAACAAAAATAATTTTTGCTTATGTATGTAAGGTTGTGTTTGAATCATAATAACTTTATATTTCCCTCATCTTTTCTTTTTCCTTTTTAAATTCCTATCTAAATTTAAAATGATATTCTCAGAGGGGAATACAGTGAGGTTGGTGGTTGTGCAATACGATTTACGTCTAGATCAATTTAGTTTGCGGTTGACATTCAATTTCTATGGTCACTAGCATAAGGCACGAAGAAACCTCATCTTCATGTTATTTTTTTCTTTCAAAATGCAGCTTCTCTGTTTGATACTCAGTCTATAATTGGAGCAATTGTTATGTTTTATCACATAAATACATTTTTTACATCTTGAGTACTACTTTATTTGATAAATTGTTCATATTTTGCTCTTTCATGATAACGAAACTACATTGAGCTTTTATCTTGCGCAAGTTATTTTGGATAATATAAACATCTTAAAATCAGATTGAGCATGACTATGAAAAAACTTCAATCCAAATTTAAACACCTTAAGCGTCAATTCAAAGAGCTACTTTTGTTTAAAGAATATTAGTTGGTCTACTTTTGAAAATGCATTTTCATGGCATTGGTATGTCATGGGTGAGAGAGAACTTAAGAAAAAAGTGAAAAGAGGGTGTGTGGTTGCGCAATGAGGTTGTGGGATGACGGGAAATGGAAGTATAGGGAGAAAAAAAGTGCAAACAAGTTACTAGAACAGTGAGGGAAAGATATGGAGGATACGCAGCGGGAAATGGTTTGCAATTGAATTAATGGATTTGATTTAGTTTAAAAGAGGAGATATAAGTTAAAATGATTACAAATGTACGTTGGCAAAAATATCAGTATGAACTGAATTGTTAATATTTAGGTTACATGCTAAATTTTATGTTCATAAATTTTTGTATTGGCTGGAAATTAATTATATTTGTTGAATCAATTTTTCTAAATGCTCTATTAAGTGTTTAGAGGCTAAAGGTTGAACTTCTGAAATCATGTTTAAGAGTTAAGATTTAATGTGGTGAGAACCTGAAATTGAACTTTTTATTTGTGTTTGATGACTTTAGTTTTTGCAATTGTTATAAATAGTTGTATATACATACATATACAAACCCCTTTCACTCTCTCACATTTGCATACTCTTCCCCTCCCCACCAGCGCTTGATCCAAAGCCCTTTAGGATGGCTTCTTTGTTGATGCAATAAAGTTGTTATTGCATAGGAATACTTTTGATGGTTGATTTCAAAGTGGATTAAATATTTCAACAGGCCACAAAACAAAAATGAAAATCCACTTATTTATATAATAAACCACAAGGGTTTTTGAAAATGTCTTACAGTTGTTTTTAATGGTTGAGATCAATCCTAATCAACATCTGACAGTTAAAAGTATAAGTTGAACAAAATGTGTGTTGATGCTAGACCTCTGGTTCTCGCCTACCAGTACCTCTGTCTATCACAAACATCTCTCTCCCCCTTAAAAAGTTAGTTTGAATTCCTAGACTTGAACGAGAAGAAGAGCTCTATTGGTTTTGATATAAGTGGGATTACCTTAAAAGTTAGTTTCTTTACAACATAATTTGAAGAACGGAAAGAGCTCTACTTAGTTTACTATCTCTCTCTCTCTCTCTCTCTCTCTCTCTCTCTCTCTCTCTCACACACACACACACTCACAACCTCTTTGCAAGTGACGATAATGGAAATTTTTTGTGAATTTCGTTGAGGGTTTCTGTCTTTGGGATTGTGCTTTGTACATAATTTAGTTGTATTTTAATTGTCCTTTTCTTTATGGTTATGTATAGCTCCTTTGCTGCTTCAAGTCTCAGTTTAGGTGTACAGTCAGAAGATTGAATATCTTTATTAACTGGTTTTAGCTATGTTGTCGTTCACTTTCCCACATTTTATCTTGGTAATTTTTTTATTCTCTGGATGGGTTTGGGGATGGCCTGAACCACATAAAGCACTTGAAAACTCTAATGTTTAGGGAGGCAATTCGTTTTGTAGAAGACAAAATACAATAAATTTGAAAAAATGGGAGAATGATTTGATACAGTTGTACTTAGTAATATCCATACACTAACTAAAGATTTGATGCACTAATATAGTCATCCATGAGATTCTTTTTTATGATAGCTATCACTTAAATATTGTTTTCAAGTCTTTATGAGTAAAAAGGCAATTTCTCATGTCTCATTCAAACTTAGATCGAATCTTCATTTTGTTTCTATGTGCAACATTTGATTTTATTTGTGAAGTGATGATTGGTCCTTTATATCAAAGTAAAAAACTGATTTTTGCTTGCGGGAATATTGTTCAGATTCATTTTTTCCTTCCAAATTAGTTTTAGTGTTTGTTATGGCCAATACAAGCTATGTGTCTCATATCATCTCTGTTTTTTTTTTTTTCTTTTTGTTTTCCTCAATTTATTTGTCATGTGTTGCTTCATGCATTGTTGGGAATATAAAATTGTGGCCTCATCATGTCTTTCAAAGATTAAAGATGTTGTGTTTTGGAATTATATAGTAGTAGTGATGACACAAATTTTTGATTTTTTCGTGAATTTTGCAATGAATAGTTTGTGTTTTTTTAGGGCTTTTTAATTTATTTTTTATTATTTGATCTATTTACAGAGCTTAGATAATTGGAAAAATGGCTAGTTTATCAATGCGTGTTCTATGTTTGCTTCACTGTAGTAATTCATTATGTAGATCAAAGTGTTTGGAGAGGTTTGCCTAATTCATAATTTAGCTGCTATTGAAATTTGCTCCCTGGTTAAACTAGGAAGACTTCTATACAAGAGTTATCATTTTATTGTTAGGTTTCACTATGTAAAACCTATGTAAACTTCTCTCTTACATTCATGTTTAGAATCTTTGCTCAATGCTATTCTTCATATGTGTTTCAGCCAATGATAGGGTCAAAATTATGCTTATCACTGGTATATTCAGAGCTATTAGAGAAGTACATGAATTTTGTGCTGAAAGAAGGGGATTAATTACAAAAAAAATTGAAAGAAGAGTATTTGTTGCTATGACAATGTCCAAACCAAGCCAAACCAAATCAAACCAAGCCTTTAGTCCCATTGCAAAAAATTGTGAAACATGCAATTATCACTCTTAAACATGGTTTTGCTGCATTTTTTTGGTATTGTTCAAATTGAAACCATGAAATCATTTGATTCAATAATATTATATTAAGCTATTCATGCATTTTTTTATTGTTCTTAATCATTTTTATTATTTTGAAGAATCATTTGAGTTCATTTTGTTGTCAAATTAGAGTTGCTTTTGAAGAATCATTTTGTTGATTTCTCATTTTGTTGATTCCTCATAGCTATTGGGTTTTTAAAGCAAATTTAAGCGAGTGCTTTTGTTGCAGGTCGCTGATCCGTATTAGAAACGCTGGATGATTAATTATTATTTTTTAGTTAGATAGGATGATTGCGCTAAATGTTTTTGCCAGTTTACTGTGTAGAAGCAATTTCAACTTCTTATTTGTGAAGTATTAAACTGGAGTGATATATCATTTTAAATTGATTTATTAATTGAATTTCGTATCACGTGTGGTACCGGAAAAATTATTGACCGTGCCTTCAGGCACGGGTTATCCCTAGTAAATTTTACAATATAAATCACTGGAATCATCACAAAAGACTCCAAAAAATTTCCTTATCGGAACATCACGTAACCCTGTTGTGACTTACCAACAGTAGATCCCCAAGTCTCATATGACATCTCAGGCCTACTATCTCAGGCCTACTTTTAAATATTCAAAAAATCGTAAAATTGGTTTGATTTGAATTTTTAATTTACAATTTTATTTTGATTTTTAAAATAAGTGAGAAAATTGTTCAAAAGTCTAATTTAGCAATTGTGTAAGCCGTTAGGTCTAATGATTATTTTTTATTGGTGAAAAATTCACGCTTTGTAAAATAGTTTTGTGCAAAATACATTTTGTTATTTTGGAGAATATTTTGTTTTAAATTTTACCTCTTAACCTATTTGTTAAAAAACAATTTAGAGTAAATTGTTGAAAAGTCTAAAGTAAGAAAGATATAAAGTATTAGATCCAATTTTTTTTTTTTTTGTTAGCGACAGGTCCACCCTTTATAAAATAATTTAATGAAAAATCCTTTTATTACTTTTGGAGGATATTTTGTTTCTAATTTTACCTCTTAATTTATCTATTGACTTTTTGTTGACTATCTGTTCAAATTTTTTTGGGATATCTGTTCAATTTTTTTCCTTTATCTATTCAATTAATTAGAGAGGAAAAAAGTTATCTGTTTAGATACACCAAACAATAACAACTACAACTACACAAATATATGTGTTGGATTTAAATAGATAAAAAGAAAATTGAGATAACAACAACACAGATATTTCTGCCACTATCTGTTGCAATCAACAACAACAACAACAAAAAATAATCAGATCATACAAGCTAGATAATTTTTTTTTAAAAAAAAATAGAGCAAAAGAACAAATTTGAGCCATTTTTGAACAGATCAAATTGAAAAAAATCAATCAAATTACAAAATAATCATTTTTGAACAGATTTATCGAAAGTGTTGATGATGAGACTGAAGAGTTGGTTTATCTCGGCTTGAATAGTCTGTTGGTTGATCTCAACTATATGTATGTATATATAAAGAGTAAAGAGAGAGTCCATTGTTGATTGCACAGATCGGTGACCTCATTCACCTACTAGGACCTCAACGACCCTGTTTTCCCTGCCTCCGTCATCATTGAGTTCTCCCTCGCCACCGCCACTCAAAGTAATTCCACTGTTCCACCACATATATCATGTAAGAATTTCAATAAAAAAAAATCAATTACAGATTTCACTATATACCTTGTAAATCACTATACATCATATACATATTGAATAACTGTATACATATATAACGAATCTATACATATACACTACACATTCATATTTAGCATAGGCATATTAAGAAATAAATTTGAAATAGAATAAAGAACATGCTAGGGTTCCATCAAAGCCAAACAATTGCAACAATTGAAGAGAACTTGATCTAAGCATTAAAATCATTATCGTGTAATTAAGACAATTGACCAAAAATAAGAGATCAGAGAAAAGAGAGAAAGAATAGATCATCTTCGGTGCTGGTCTGTCGGTCGAGGGAGAGTTGTGGGTGTTGTTGCATGTGGACAGGTGCAGCGATAAGGTGGTGGTTCGTTGGTTGAAAAAGATGAGATAAGAGAGAGAGAGAGAGAGAAGAAAAGGGTTTGATACAAGACAGCGATAGCAAGGCGGCGATGGAGAGGGCGAGGTGGAAAGGGTGAGGGCGAAGCAGTGACGGAGCTATAGAACAGAACAAGAGAAAGGAGAGAGAGGTTGTGTGGTCTGTCACCGTTGATCAGAAATATATAGGTAGGTTTTTCAGTCTTTTTACTTACGTATGTCTTTATGGACAAAATGTTTTAGAGTGTAGACTTTTGATCCAACAAAATTTTATTTTGGATTTATGGACTGAGTGCCATTTTTTTTTTATCTGTTAAATTTTTTGAAATTATCTGTTTAAATTTATATCTATTTGTTCAATTTGTTTCCCGATCTATTTAATTTTTTTCCTATCTGTTCAATGTTTAGATATTTTCTGTTCAAATTTTGATCCTATCTATTGAAATTTTATCTATGTGATTTTCTATTTGTTGAAATTCTTGTCCAAATTTGATCTGTACAAAATTTTCACCTTTAATTCATACCAAGCTTGATATGTTGGAATCAACAATGATCTGTTGAAACCAATAATGGTCTGATATGTGGAAACAAATTTGGACAGATTTGGGTACGCAAACAGATAGAGAGAGAGAAAGAGAGAGGGGATTGGGTAGTTTCTAATAGAGAGAGAGATGAGAGAGAAACAACTCCCAACTCTGTTCAAACTTGTAATAACCCCAACCCGTGATTAGCCGCTAATCAGTAATTAAGGATGTTAATGAAGTGATTAAGATTGATGATGATGGGATTAATAGGTAATTTGTAACATAATTGGTCGCCTTTCTGTTGACCATTAATTCATCTGTCAATGTTTAATGGTTAAATTGTAAATTGAAGGCCTTATCGGCATCCGAAAACGAAATTGGTTACACCAATATGTTAATTGGAATTTTTAGAACCTTATGGTATATTTAATTAAAATGTGATTTGGTATGATTAAATTAGCCTAAATAATGTTAAAACACATTAGTTTGATTATTTACCTAAATGCCATTGAGTGGCCTACCTTATACCATTTTTTTTTATACTCTTTTGAGAGCCTTTCATACCATTTGCTCAGCCATTTTCTTTGCTACAGCCGAGAGAGAGAGAGAGAGAGAGAGCTTAATTTCATCTTGGCTTTGCTTAGAGAATTGGAAGATTGAAGGAGTTTTACAAACATTGAGCTTCTCTACCTTGAATTGAAGACTTTAGGTGAGAATTCAACCCCTAATCGGTGAATCTAAGTCTCTAACATGAGGATTTTGTGATTAATTATGTGTATTAAGCTTGGGTTTAAGAGTTGGGTTGCAATTCATGCATACATGCTCATGTAGGTATTAAATCACCATGTTAGTTAGGAGTTTCATCATTAGTGTTGATTATGGAGGTTAAATGGTACATGCATGCACATTTCATCAAGCTTTGCAAGACAATTCCATGTTTTTGAAGTCTTGAAAGAGAATTTGGAAGAGAAATCCACATGCATACATGAATATATGGAGCTTTGACATGTTGAGTTTGGTTTTAAGCATCAATGTTGTTATCAAGAGTTGTTTGACTCATGCATGGGTAATTCATCATGTCTTAAAGTTTAAATTCATGTTTTGAAAAGGATTTCTTGCATGCATGGAGCTTAGGAGCTCAAATTGCAAGTTTCATAAGTTTTGAAGATAAGAGTTTTAAAGAATCTACATGCATGTCTTACTTCTTGAAATTCAAGTTGAAAATGTGAGTTTTGACAAACCTTGGGCCATGATTTTTATAAATTGATCTTTAAACTTTCATATTCTACAAGTTTTCTGGGTTATCTCAAGTTTTAGGGCCCAAGAGATGAGTTTTGAAAGGTTGAATGTCGAATTTGAACTTGGGGGATGCAATCTGGAAATTCCAGATTTTGCATCCTCGCTCGAGCGAAGGGGTTCTCGCTCAAGCGACCACTCTGAGATTGTGCACTTCGCTCGAGCGACCAAGAGTCCGCTCGAGCGTAAATTTCGAGCTCCCAGAAGTTTACATCATTTACAGATCGCTCGAGCGAAGGAATGTGCGCTCGAGTGACCAGTCACATTTTTGCATGCTCGCTCGAGCGAGGAAAGATTCGCTTGAGCGAGGACTTAAAATTCTGAAATTTTGCCTAAGTGTTCCAAGGCATGTTTTGACATCCTCATTGCATCTTAGGCATTCCTAAGCCTTAATTAAGCTACAGTAATGAGGTTATGGGCTAGAAACGCACACTAAGATAATGAATGGCAAGTAAGTATGTGACGTGAGCATTGTAATAAGTATGAATCACACTAAGAGATTGCAAGGGTGTGTGTGTTCTCAGCCATGTGATAAGAATAAACATGAACCAACGTGATGTAAGCTAAGCCTTAATGGCCACATGAATAAGTAATGATAGATTCGTTGGTGTTATGTATTTTGTGATTGTAGGTCAACGTCCGAGAAGTGATTGACCATCTACGGAACCACTGTGAGTAACGTTATCGTAAAGATACGTTTATATGAAATTATGTTCCAAATGAAATGTGATATATCAAGCTATGATTCCTGAAATGATATATGTTTCTGTGAACAAAGATCCATGTTTGAAATCTATTATGGCATCCATAGATAGTCCCAAGTCATGGGGGCCAGCATGAAAATGCAGGTCCATGGCAGTTACGAGATCTCGTTAGCCACTTCATTGTGGTGATATGTGTTTAATCGGTGTCCGGGACCGGTTACTCTAGTCGGAAGACGTTATGTGATTGTGATATGTTCTATGGGATATGCCATTATTATGTTATGATATGAGATGACTATGATTATGCTATGATCTGTTTTGTACGTATAAAATGTTCGGGATTTCGTTCACTAACCCCTTTACCTTAATGTTATTCACTGGGCTTTAGCTCACTGTTTGTATATATATATTATAGGTGAGCATTCTGGAGTGCAAGCCCGAAGGTTTTGTGGGGGACTGTGTTCTTGTTGTCAGCCAGCCTTTGTGCCTCACGTGGAGGTTCCCGAAGTGTCTTGGGTTCAAGTCCCGATTAGTCCTGCATATGTCTGGATCTTTATTTAATTATGTTGGCTGTATTTAAGATACTGTAACGTGTGTGGTATAATATAATGTATGGTTGACTTATGGCTATGTAATTAAAGTTTTAAATTATTCCGTTTCATGTAAGTCAACACAGCTCATTGGACAACTATAATTATGTATTTGCTTCCGCTAGCCCCTTATCTTATGCTTATCTGTTCAGAGGCCGTAGGTAATCTAGGGATTACTGGCCGGTTACGATGCTAAACCTATAGGGGCGGGTTTGGATCGTGACAGAGTGGTATCAGAGCACGAGTTATACCGCACACACGTGTCCATATGAGCTATAGGATGTCCTAGAAATGAAAATAGGGGCATTGCATCATCATGTTTAAGTGTGTGAACTACTATGAACACATCCTTATTGAAAATGAATTGAAGTGAAACCTTTGTGCATGATCAAAGAACTTAAATGGAATAACAGGTCTTGATAATTTCAATACCGAATGTGGAATCTGCATGAACATGAATATATGAAAGTAGGGAATCATGTGACTATATCTGAATTGAACTTGAAGTGTAAACATGTCTGGAATGAAATGAAATGGGAAATCTATAAGAACTTTCCTTGTATTGATAAGCACCCTGTTTCTGTATAGATCAATGGAAAGGACAAGGAATGTAGGCGAGTCTGAATCTTCTGACGCTAGAATTAGCCGGTTAGAGGAAATGGTTGAAGCCTTAACTGAAAATCTAAAACAACAGCAACAAGGGCAAACATGTGTACCTGAACCAGCTAGTTATGGTATGATAGA
The DNA here is from genome assembly GCA_030407325.1 of Camellia japonica. Taxonomy (NCBI): domain Eukaryota; kingdom Viridiplantae; phylum Streptophyta; class Magnoliopsida; order Ericales; family Theaceae; genus Camellia; species Camellia japonica. The sequence goes on from JAPPVO010000031.1 coordinate 68,200,599, forward strand.
ACTGACACAGAAATACAATAAGATGAAACCACCTGAATTTCTGGGGGGTATTGAACCGTTAAAAGCCGAGGCTTGGGTTTTAGAAACCGAGAAAATATTTGAGGTATTTCCGTGTACTGAGGCACAGAAAGTTTTGTTGGCAACATTTACACTTAAAGAAGAAGCTAGGAGATGGTGGATGTTAGTCCGAAATGATAATGAGGAAGTGACCTGGGATAGATTTAAGGAAATTTTCTTCAAAAAATATTTTCCCCAATGCATCCGAGATAGGAAAGTATCTGAATTTATACGACTGAAATAAGGCAAAATGACTGTGGCCGAATATGAAACCAAATTTACCGAGTTAGCCCGATATGCACCCCATATGATAGACACTGATGACAAAAAGGCTAGGAAATTTGAAGGTGGCCTTGACTTAGAGGTGTATGACCGAGTCGGCATCCTAAAATTACCTAAGTACGTGGATGTTCTTGATAGGGCCTTAATGTCCGAAGCAAACATAGCAGCCTTGAAAATATCCAAATCAACCGAATCAGAAAGAATGAAACAGAAGAAACAGAAAGTTGAAATGTCAAGTAATTCAATGGTCAACGTGAATGAGAAATTTGGGGCAATAACTGTGAATAAAGAAGGTCAGGGGAGTAATGTGAACAAAGATATACCTGTCTGTAGAGAATGTGGGAAACAACACTGGGGCATTTGTCGCCGTCTGTCAGGAGCTTGTTTTAGATGTGGTCAGAAAGGGCACTTGGCTAAATCTTGCTCGCGAACTCGTCCGAACAACAAAAAGCCTTAATCTACACCCTAGTTCCAGAAAATGCTCAGAACACTGAAATGACTAACGCAGGTATTACCCTAACCATGTGTACTTGTTTTATGGGAACTTGTGTGTGAATCATATGTTTCTTAGTTGATATGATATAGATGGTGGACGTGTTAATTGGGTAGTTTGAATTGTTAGAATTGTGAACCCATGATAATTGAACCTTGTGAACTGAACGAACCACTTGTGTCTCGGAAATTATTAGAACTTGGGAACAGTGGGAATTTGTCGGGTTAAACCTTTGTACCGTATTGTGAAAATTTAATATGAACTGTTAAGTGTGACCTTTTGAACTATGCTAGAACTGTTGAACGTGGGAACGCATTATGATTGACCGTAACTTGGGAAATCTGCATGACCATGATTAGAATTGAACCGTTATGTATCGACTGACATCATCAAATGACTAGACCCGTGATCTCGAATCGTATTATATGTGTGAATCAGTAACGTAGGGAATTGTTGAAATTGAGAACCTATGTCAGTTGAGAAGAATGAACTTCTGCTTATGAATTTGCGAACGAATGCCTAATGATAATTGATCTTAGACTCGTATCTGTATATGTATATATATGTGACCTCGCTTGTGAGACTATTAGAACGGATGGGATTGAATTGTGATTAATGAACATTTTGAGACCTACTAGCTAATATGAACTATTGTGATTGACCTGTTGAACTGTCCTTGAACTGTTAAATACGGAGACACACTAGTATCGACTGTATATGGGACATGTTGAACTCACATATATCTATACCTTTGCTCAGAATGACTGATATGATTACTTGTTGATAACCTCTGAATTGTGGACTATGATTGTTGAACATTGACTAGACTATTGACTGTATGACTAAATTGAAACTTCTGTATAATGACCTGCTATTGTGTACCTTATGCTTACATGGACTCAGTTGGGAAATTGTTATGTTACTTTTGATATGAACAACTACATACCTGTGCACCCTATGTGAACTTACTTAGAGTAATGTGTGATATACACTGTCGACATTCCTGTTTGTTGATATACTTGAACTGTGATTTGTACTGTGTACTGAACTAAGTTCGTATATGAACTGACTGTGAACTACTGAATTCGATTTGAACTACTTGAATCATAACTCTGCTGTGATTTGGAACCGAGAAGTTTAGACAACTGTAAAAATTGCGACTATATACCTAAGCGAATGGAGTATGAACTATAGAATTATGACCCGTCGGGGAGTGATAAGGGAAGAACCGTTACCTGGTTTAATCTGATAGAACTGTAGTTTACTGAGACCTTTGTTTGACCGATAGAACCTCTGTTTGATGACTCACGCTTCGAACTTTTATTTGATATGACTGAGTAGAACTTTCAGTTGATATGACCGGGTAGAACTTTCATTGACTTGATCTGAGGAGACCCTTATTGAAAGTCATTATCTGATTTGACTACATTATAGGGTACTGTGAATTGCTTATGACTGAATGACAAGGTTGTGCTACTAAGGGAATTAACTGAATGAAAAATTTGAATTGATCCTGAACACTTAGGAAGGATGTGAACCGTCAGTAGCAGACTATGTGACTATGAAATCTGGTACCTTATGCTTGGGAGATATGGGAATACTGTATATATATGACATGTGATTAATTACCTGGTATTACCGTTTGACCATGAACCTGTTTGACTAGAGAATGACTGCTTTGGTGTTACTATACTTCAGAACTGATAGAATTTGTTGACAACAGGCCGGTTTGATTATAAACTTTGACTATCCGGGGGTATATGTAAGCAATATGACTGTTTCTGTATCGACACATTGTATGATTGAATCTGTGAAAACTGAGACTGGGGGAAAGTATATGAATGGTTACTTCGAAATTCCGTTTACTGATAACTTGTACGAAATTACCTTGTACTCCGGATAACTTCAGAATGACTTGGACTGACTGCGATAGAATACCGAACTGAGAACCAAATTGAACAAGATCGAATGATTGACTCAGAAATTGATAAATCGAATTTCTGTAACTTAACGGGGGAAAATTACTTATGAAAAATGAGATTAGTATAATCTATAACCCCGATAAGTGCTGATATGTGTAGTGTGTGTAATAATGCAGTAAAATTGTGTGCAACTATATTTATGTTCTATGTCATGAAAGAAGTTTTGCTTTCTGAAATGTTATATGTTGCATACTGCATGACTGTTCAATTCTCTGATAAGTTTTGTGGCACCCTTAGCTCTTTTGGCCCTTGCTCGGGGGTAAGAATACCGTAGCCGATGGCCCTTGCCTGGGGGTGACAATACCATGGCTATGTATGTGGTCTTCAGACCTACCTGTTGTGGTCTTTAGACCTACCTGATCTGATAGCTAATGGGTGTACCACGTTTGACCTTGTGCGAAATCCGAACATTTATACGTATATGAATCAGTATCTGTTCTGTTACGCTTATGCGTTCTGTTCTGCTCTGTTAGTGCTAATGAATGCACAATGTATGCTTGAGCAAGAAATGTGCCATCCATGTATGATCTGGACAGGAATATGAAAATGAGCATGTATCTAAATCTGTTCTAAACTGAAATTTGAGTGGGTATAAGGCTCTGTATTAATACGAACCCTAATTTCTATATATGATATGTGATTCTGTCTTGGGTTGTGAGCCTATTTGTGAGCACGACTATGTTTCTGTTTTGTAAAGAGTTGGAGTTGTTTGCTTTCTGATATAAGATAACTCGAGTTTGGGGACCAAACTCTTTTAAGGGGGGAAGACTGTAATAACCCCGACCCGTGATTAGCCACTAATCAGTAATTAAGGATGTTAATGAAGTGATTAAGATTGATGATGATGGGATTAATAGGTAATTTGTAACATAATTGGTCGCCTTTCTGTTGACCATTAATTCATCTGTCAATGTTTAATGGTTAAATTGTAAATTGAAGGCCTTATCGGCATCCGAAAACGAAATTGGTTACACCAATATGTTAATTGGAATTTTTAGAACCTTATGGTATATTTAATTAAAATGTGTTTTGGTATGATTCAATTAGCCTAAATAATGTTAAAACACATTAGTTTGATTATTTACCTAAATGCCATTGAGTGGCCTACCTTATACCATTTTTTTTATACTCTTTTGAGAGCCTTTCATACCATTTGCTCAGCCATTTTCTTTGCTACAGCCGAGAGAGAGAGAGAGAGAGAGAGAGAGAGAGAGAGAGAGCTTAATTTCATCTTGGCTTTGCTTAGAGAATTGGAAGATTGAAGGAGTTTTACAAACATTGAGCTTACCTACCTTGAATTGAAGACTTTAGGTGAGAATTCAACCCCTAATCGGTGAATCTAAGTCTCTAACATGAGGATTTTGTGATTAATTATGTGTATTAAGCTTGGGTTTAAGAGTTGGGTTGCAATTCATGCATGCATGCTCATGTAGGTGTTAAATCACTATGTTAGTTAGGAGTTTCATCATTAGTGTTGATTATGGAGGTTAAATGGTACATGCATGCACATTTCATCAAGCTTTGCAAGACAATTCCATGTTTTTGAAGTCTTGAAAGAGAATTTGGAAGAGAAATCCACATGCATACATGAATATATGGAGCTTTGACATGTTGAGTTTGGTTTTAAGCATCAATGTTGTTATCAAGAGTTGTTTGACTCATGCATGGGTAATTCATCATGTCTTAAAGTTTAAATTCATGTTTTGAAAAGGATTTCTTGCATGCATGGAGCTTAGGAGCTCAAATTGCAAGTTTCATAAGTTTTGAAGATAAGAGTTTTAAAGAATCTACATGCATGTCTTACTTCTTGAAATTCAAGTTGAAAATGTGAGTTTTGACAAACCTTGGGCCATGATTTTTATAAATTGATCTTTAAACTTTCATATTCTACAAGTTTTCTGGGTTATCTCAAGTTTTAGGGCCCAAGAGATGAGTTTTGAAAGGTTGAATGTCGAATTTGAACTTGGGGGATGCAATCTGGAAATTCCAGATTTTGCATCCTCGCTCGAGCGAGGGGTTCTCGCTCGAGCGACCACTCTGAGATTGTGCACTTCGCTCGAGCGACCAAGAGTCCGCTCGAGCGTAAATTTCGAGCTCCCAGAAGTTTGCATCATTTACAGATCGCTCGAGCGAAGGAATGTGCGCTCGAGCGACCAGTCACATTTTTGCATGCTCGCTCGAGCGATGAAAGATTCGCTCGAGCGAGGACTTAAAATTCTGAAATTTTGCCTAAGTGTTCCAAGGCATGTTTTGACATCCTCATTGCATCTTAGGCATTCCTAATCCTTAATTAAGCTACAGTAATGAGGTTATGGGCTAGAAACGCACACTAAGATAATGAATGGCAAGTAAGTATGTGACGTGAGCATTGTAATAAGTATGAATCACACTAAGAGATTGCAAGGGTGTGTGTGTTCTCAGCCATGTGATAAGAATAAACATGAACCAACGTGATGTAAGCTAAGCCTTAATGGCCACATGAATAAGTAATGATAGATTCGTTGGTGTTATGTATTTTGTGATTGTAGGTCAAAGTCCGAGAAGTGATTGACCATCTACGGAACCACTGTGAGTAACGTTATCGTAAAGATACGTTTATATGAAATTATGTTCCAAATGAAATGTGATATATCAAGCTATGATTCCTGAAATGATATATGTTTCTGTGAACGAAGATCCATGTTTGAAATCTATTATGGCATCCATAGATAGTCCCAAGTCATGGGGGACAGCATGAAAATGCGGGTCCATGGCAGTTACGAGATCTCGTTAGCCACTTCATTGTGGTGATATGTGTTTAATCGGTGTCCGGGACCGGTTACTCTAGTCGGAAGACGTTATGTGATTGTGATATGTTCTATGGGATATGCCATTATTATGTTCTGATATGAGATGACTATGATTATGCTATGATCTGTTTTGTACGTATAAAATGTTTGGGATTTCGTTCACTAACCCCTTTACCTTAATATTATTCACTGGGCTTTAGCTCACTGTTTGTATATATATATTATAGGTGAGCATTCTGGAGTGCAAGCCCGAAGGTTTTGTGGGGGACTGTGTTCCTGTTGTCAGCCAGCCTTTGTGCCTCACGTGGAGGTTCCCGAAGTGTCTTGGGTTCAAGTCCCGATTAGTCCTGCATATGTCTGGATCTTTATTTAATTATGTTGGCTGTATTTAAGATACTGTAACGTGTGTGGTATAATATAATGTATGGTTGACTTATGGCTATGTAATTAAAGTTTTAAATTATTCCGTTTCATGTAAGTCAACACAGCTCATTGGACAACTATAATTATGTATTTGCTTCCGCTAGCCCCTTATCTTATGCTTATTTGTTCAGAGGCCGTAGGTAATCTAGGGATTACTGGCCGGTTACGATGCTAAACCTATAGGGGCGGGTTTGGGTCGTGACAAAACTTGTCTTTCATCGTCACCTCATAATAATGAAAACAAAATTGAGAACTTTAATTTATAACTTTTATTCAAAAAAATCCAAACAAACGAATCCAGGATCTGTTTGTTTGCTTATAAAATGTAGGTGAAAAAATTATCAAACATTAAGGGTGTGCTTGTTTGGATGGATTGAATAAAGGGAGATTGTAATTCATCGGACTATTAGTCCTGTGATATATTGTTCCCGGACTATTTGGTTGGACTAGATTTGTATCCTATGTTTGTTTAGTCATGGGATTAGATGTCTGGATTGGACTATTTTTAGTGAATCCAATATTTGGTTGGACGGACTGGGTAAAGATAAATGTTCAAAATACTATTTTACCCTTATAATTTATAATTTATAATTTAACAACACTAAAAAATTTTAATTTATAAGGCCATAATTTATTATTTTCAATTAAATTAAATTTATAATTTATATTTTTTATTTAATATATCATTTTAAATTAACAACACTAAAAAAATAATTTTATTTAATATATGAATTTAATTTTTTAACAACACTAAAAAATTTTAATTTATAAGGCCATAATTTATAATTTATTATTTTTAATTAAATTAAATTTATAATTTATAATTTATATTTTTTATTTAATATATAATTTTAAATTAACAACACTAAAAAAATAATTTATAAATGTTCAAAAAATTATTTTACCCTTTTCCAATTGTTTATTAAGAAATAGCATGAGAGTAAAATGAACACTTCACACATGAGTCCCATGGGATACCAATCCCATGGAAATAATCTCAACCCTCCCCCTAGGATACAATAATCTCTCATATGAAAAACTAATAGTCCAAAGGGACTATTAATCCGGAACAAAAAAATTAAACCAAACAATAGATTATTAGTCTAGATGGACTAATAGTCCAATCTCATGGAATAATCCCTCAAAACAAACACACTCTAATTGAGAACTTTATTCAAAAAAAAAATCCAAACAAACCAAAACCATGTGACAAATACTTATCCAAACCCTAATGGTGGTGTTTACTTTGAGGGATTGAGGTATGTGATTGGACTAATAATTCCTCCGGACTAATAGTCCATTTTTTGGTTTAAAATTGTTGCTCCGGACTATTAGTCGCAAATATGTTGGACTATTGTGTCCCATGGGAGGTGGGACACAAATGGGGGGATATGAGATTAGGTAATGAAATGACCATTTTGATCCTCTACTATTTAAGTATGTATTATATTTAGTAAAATTCAATAAAATTTAAATTTCTCAATTTAAAAATAAAATAATTTTATTTAATTTTTATTGATGTTTTGTTTATTGAAAATAATTTTTTATAGATATTTTATTAATGTTTTATTTTAAAATTTTGTTTAATTTTATTATTTAATTATTATTTTTTTAAAAATAAATTTATTTAAAATTTTAATTAAAAAACAACATATATTTTTATTGATATTTAATTTATTTAATTTTTTTAAAATAAATTTATTTAATTGTGTAAAAAATAAAATAAAATAATTTTTTATTTAATCTACCTAAAAATAATTAAAATATTAAAGATAAGTTTAATATTACTATTACTTAGTAAATAATTGAAAATGATAAAATAGTCATTTGAGTATTTATCATTCTCTATAATATCTCAAACAAACATAGGATTCAATAGAATAGTCAAATCTAAACATCTAATTTCATGACTAAACAAACATAGCATATAAATTCAGTCCAACGGAAATAATGTATTACAGTATCACAGGACTAACAGTCCGGTGAATTCCAATCCCCTTTTATCCAATCTGTCCAAACAAACACACCCAACGTGGTTTAAAAAAAATTAAAAAAAAAAACCACGGCGTGTTTCGATTCAAATCGCAATGTGAGTAGCACTTCGAGTATTGATAATGAGAGAGATCTGGCAGTGGAGGCGGAGATGGCGGTGGGTAAGAGTTAGAGAGAGAGAGTGCGTCGTCGTAGAAGAAGAAGAAGAGGAGGAGGAGGAGGAGAGAGAGAGAGAGGGCATTGTGTTGTCGCACGGATCTCGTCGCCGTCGTCGTACTCCGCGAGGCAGATCGAAACCGCTGAGCTTGGCGTTGGTGGCAGAGAGTCATAGGTGAGCTTCGAATCTTCTTCTTCAGGCCTTTGGCAGCGACGGAGAAAGAGGTGCTACGGTGGTGGTTCTCTGGTCATCGTCGTTCTGCGTTCATCGTCATCATCATCTCATATCAGAAGAGATCTAAGGAGAGAGAGGGATCTGAGGAAAGTGAGAAAAGACAGATCTGAGAAGGGAGAGAGAGATCTGAGGAGAAAGAAAAATTCCTGGTAGCTCGAATTCCGTGGCTCGAATTCGGCTCGAAACCCAAAACGACGTCGTTTTGCGTTTCGAATTTTTTTTTCTTTTCTTTTTCTTTCTCTTCTTTCTCTTCCTTTTCTTTCTCTTCTTTCTCTTCCTTTTCTTTCTTTCTTTTCTTCTTCTTCTTCGTTGAACCAGGCAACACAGGCGAGAGAGAGAGGAGAGGAGAGGAGAGAAGGGCCTCTGCCGCCGCCGATCGCCGCAGCCCCGCCGCAGCTCGTCGCAGCCCCGCCGCAGCTCGTCGCAGCCCCGCCTCCTCCTCCCTCCTTCTTCTTCTTCTCTTCTTCCTCTACTCCGAATTCGAGCCAAATTCGAGCCTCCGAATTCGAGCTACGAATCAAAGCTGGAGGAGAAAATCATAAAGAGAAACAAAATGCATGAGAAATATTTGGACCAAGGATGCTGCTGTGACAGCAGCTATCTGTGGTGTCCTGGTGGGAACTTTTTTCTACTTTTTTTTTTTTTCAATTGTTTACAGGACTCGTTCAATAAATTATTTATATAAAAAATTAAATTGATTAGAAATCTATCTATATAATAAGGAAGCTCTGTTTTTCAAACCAGATGGGACATCTATCTTAGGTGGCAATGAGATTGGAAGGCTAAGATTAAGTTAAAGGTTGTATCCTTTTACCTTTACCGTTGGATGTATACTTCAACTTTGAAACCCATTTCAAACACATTTCAGCCTTTTCGTCATCTCTCTCTTCAAACCCATTTCACTGTTTCTCTTCACCGTTGGATATACCCTTCAATTTTGAAACCCATTTCAAACACATTTCAGCCATTTCACCATCTCTCTCTTCAAACCCATTTCATTGTTTCTCTCTCTTCAAACCCATTTCACTGTTTCTCTCTTCAAACCCATCTCTCTCTCTCTCTCTCTCTCTACAGTGGAAAGCCACAGACAAAGCATCGATCGAACGAATTGGGGCAACGATTACACTGAAGATCTCCTCGAATCAGGTCCATTTCTCTCTCTAATGCTCAATATACTTATTGGGTTTTCACTTCTCATCAAAATCTCATAAGGGTTCTCAATATATAATTCTTGGTAAGTATTCCATCTCACACTAATCACCCAACATCTTCTTAAGTCCTCCATTTTCCCTATCCTCAAATGGAAAACAGAGTTGATATTAATGATGAAGAAGAAGTTCTTCACATAGTCATGTTCCCGTGGTTAGTCATGGGTCACCTCATCCCATTCCTCCACCTCTCCACCACCTTAGCCACCAAGGGCCACCGCATCTCCTTCATCTCCACCGACGGAAACCTCCGCCGCCTCCCCCAAATCCCTCTGCCGCCTCTCCCCTCTCATCACCTTCATCCCCCTCCCCTTCCCCGCCATCCCCAACTTACCACCCAACGCCGAATCCTCCATGGACGCACCACACCACCAAGCTCAGCTCCTCAAAATCGCCTTCGATTTTCTTAAACAACCACTCTCGGATTTTCTCGAGAAAATTAGCCCGAACCCAGATTGGATTATCTCTGATTACGCCTCTCACTGGCTGTCGGGACTTGCGGCGGAGATGGGTGTTTCGTGTGCTTTTTTCAGCCTTTTTAATGCTGCGACGATGGTGTTTTTTGGGCCTCCGGCGAAGGTGTTGAGCGGGGATTGTGTGAGGAGCAGTGCAGAGGATTTTCAGATTTTCTTCAATTTCAGATTTTCTTCATTTTCAGATTTTCAAATTTCAACCTATTACAACAGTCAATTTCAGATTTTCTTAAATTTCAGGTTTCAACAGGTCAGATTTTCTTCCTTCAGTATATTGAAATATGATGTTGAGAGTGAGCGCCCTGTAAGAAATTGTACTTTTTGCTGGCCATCCTTTTGCCATTTGAATTTTTCAAAATTTTGCTTTGACAACATAAATTTGATTTTATAATTTCATTTAAGTATGGCACCTTTGAAATTGCATTTGGAACTTCAATCTTTTTTGAGGGGTTCTGTTTCTGTTGCAGCCAGAAAAGTGTTATGTGAACACTCAAATTTTGATTGATTTTATTTTTCAAATATTTTTTTGATCTAACTGAAATAAAGATTTGGTCACTTAGAATATTATTATGTAAATTGTGGTGCAGAGAACTAAAGGTTTGGACACTCCGGAATTGCTTGAGCAGTTGCCAGCATTGCAGTAGCTTCTATTTCGTGTTCTTGGTTGCCAGGTAACTTTTTTTTGCTTCACTCAACTGAATCAAACATAATGCTGTCTAGCTTTCAAATATGGCCTCTTAATGAAACTTTTGGGCAGCCACAGGAGCAACGGTTCATAATTTTGTGATTCAATTAGCACTCTCTATGGTGAGTGGAGTTTATAAATTTTCCCCCTGCTTTGTCCATGGATTTGCACTCTGTTTGGATGGGGTGATTTGGTGAGAAATGATAAGAAATGATGAGAGTGAGAACTCTCTTATTTTGCCTATTTCATTTCTCATCAAAAGTGATGAATGAGATTGGTGAGAAACAAGCTGATTAGTTATAAAAAATTTATAATAGTGAGATTGGCCATTAAAATTCCAAGGAAGAAAAATAAGTCTTTCATATCCATCTCACATGCATTGCCTTCATACCCATCTGAATATGATAGTAAGAAAACACAATCATTTCCTGTCTTTCTCACCCACGATCCCAACGGAGTGTTATTGAAGTAACTTTTCAAATAGAATTCTTTTGACCTGATTGTCCTTACTTTTTTCAACAGGTTGCTTCTGAAAGCATTAAAATCTACAATGCTATCAGTGATGGTGTCGTAAATTTGGTCGACAAAGTAGAATGTGGCTTTGGATTTTTGAATGAGTAGTTTTGTTTTCAGCAAATCATGGATATTTGATAACATGCAATGTGACAGTTCTTTGAAATGCAACGACATGATGCTCTTAAGGCTTTGGATATATATCAGAGGTCAGGGAAACAGGTAAATAGTTCTTTGGAATTATTTCTAGCAACTACCTGCTCTTTTTTTATATATATATTATTATTGTTATATGCGTTCTCTCCTTACGGGTATGATCATATCTTCAGGCAGAAAAACACTCCCTTTCTCCCCTTAGTTAGATATGAGGGTCAACTATTCCTCTTTTGGACTCAACCTACTGTAGAACCCACTGCGCTATAGAGGTAACGATCTAATTTATTGAGTTCCATTTAATTGAAATTTTGTGTTTTGGTTATGAGTTGTGGTTCCACATAATGTGTTTGGGATTTCGTAGCACGTGTGGTACCGGAAACACATTATGTGGAACCACAACTCATAACCAAAACACAAAATTTCAATTAAATGGAACTCAATAAATTAGATCGTTACCTCTATAGCGCAGTGGGTTCTACAGTAGGTTGAGTCCAAAAGAGGAATAGTTGACCCTCATATCTAACTAAGGGGAGAAAGGGAGTGTTTTTCTGCCTGAAGATATGATCATACCCGTAAGGAGAGAACGCATATAACAATAATAATATATATATAAAAAAAGAGCAGGTAGTTGCTAGAAATAATTCCAAAGAACTATTTACCTGTTTCCCTGACCTCTGATATATATCCAAAGCCTTAAGAGCATCATGTCGTTGCATTTCAAAGAACTGTCACATTGCATGTTATCAAATATCCATGATTTGCTGAAAACAAAACTACTCATTCAAAAATCCAAAGCCACATTCTACCTTGTCGACCAAATTTACGACACCATCACTGATAGCATTGTAGATTTTAATGCTTTCAGAAGCAACCTGTTGAAAAAAGTAAGGACAATCAGGTCAAAAGAATTCTATTTGAAAAGTTACTTCAATAACACTCCGTTGGGATCGTGGGTGAGAAAGACAGGAAATGATTGTGTTTTCTTACTATCATATTCAGATGGGTATGAAGGCAATGCATGTGAGATGGATATGAAAGACTTATTTTTCTTCCTTGGAATTTTAATGGCCAATCTCACTATTATAAATTTTTTATAACTAATCAGCTTGTTTCTCACCAATCTCACTCATCACTTTTGACGAGAAATGAAATAGGCAAAATAAGAGAGTTCTCACTCTCATCATTTCTTATCATTTCTCACCAAATCACCCCATCCAAACAGAGTGCAAATCCATGGACAAAGCAGGGGGAAAATTTATAAACTCCACTCACCATAGAGAGTGCTAATTGAATCACAAAATTATGAACCGTTGCTCCTGTGGCTGCCCAAAAGTTTCATTAAGAGGCCATATTTGAAAGCTAGACAGCATTATGTTTGATTCAGTTGAGTGAAGCAAAAAAAAGTTACCTGGCAACCAAGAACACGAAATAGAAGCTACTGCAATGCTGGCAACTGCTCAAGCAATTCCGGAGTGTCCAAACCTTTAGTTCTCTGCACCACAATTTACATAATAATATTCTAAGTGACCAAATCTTTATTTCAGTTAGATCAAAAAAATATTTGAAAAATAAAATCAATCAAAATTTGAGTGTTCACATAACACTTTTCTGGCTGCAACAGAAACAGAACCCCTCAAAAAAGATTGAAGTTCCAAATGCAATTTCAAAGGTGCCATATTTAAATGAAATTATAAAATCAAATTTATGTTGTCAAAGCAAAATTTTGAAAAATTCAAATGGCAAAAGGATGGCCAGCAAAAAGTACAATTTCTTACAGGGCGCTCACTCTCAACATCATATTTCAATATACTGAAGGAAGAAAATCTGACCTGTTGAAACCTGAAATTTAAGAAAATCTGAAATTGACTGTTGTAATAGGTTGAAATCTGAAAATCTGAAAATGAAGAAAATCTGAAATTGAAGAAAATCTGAAAATCCTCTGCACTGCTCCTCACACAATCCCCGCTCAACACCTTCGCCGGAGGCCCAAAAAACACCATCGTCGCAGCATTAAAAAGGCTGAAAAAAGCACACGAAACACCCATCTCCGCCGCAAGTCCCGACAGCCAGTGAGAGGCGTAATCAGAGATAATCCAATCTGGGTTCGGGCTAATTTTCTCGAGAAAATCCGAGAGTGGTTGTTTAAGAAAATCGAAGGCGATTTTGAGGAGCTGAGCTTGGTGGTGTGGTGCGTCCATGGAGGATTCCGCGTTGGGTGGTAAGTTGGGGATGGCGGGGAAGGGGAGGAGGGGGATGAAGGTGATGAGAGGGGAGAGACGGCAGAGGGATTTGGGGGAGGCGGCGGAGGTTTCCGTCGGTGGAGATGAAGGAGATGCGGTGGCCCTTGGTGGCTAAGATGGTGGAGAGGTGGAGGAATGAGATGAGGTGACCCATGACTAACCATGGGAACATGACTATGTGAAGAACTTCTTCTTCATCATTAATATCAACTCTGTTTTCCATTTGAGGATAGGGAAAATGGAGGACTTAAGAAGATGTTGGGTGATTAGTGTGAGATGGAATACTTACCAAGAATTATATATTGAGAACCCTTATGAGATTTTGATGAGAAGTGAAAACCCAATAAGTATATTGAGCATTAGAGAGAGAAATGGACCTGATTCGAGGAGATCTTCAATGTAATCGTTGCCCCAATTCGTTCGATCGATGCTTTGTCTGTGGCTTTCCACTGTAGAGAGAGAGAGAGAGAGAGAGAGAGAGAGAGAGATGGGTTTGAAGAGAGAAACAGTGAAATGGGTTTGAAGAGAGAGAAACAATGAAATGGGTTTGAAGAGAGAGATGGTGAAATGGCTGAAATGTGTTTGAAATGGGTTTCAAAATTGAAGGGTATATCCAACGGTGAAGAGAAACAGTGAAATGGATTTGAAGAGAGAGATGACGAAAAGGCTGAAATGTGTTTGAAATGGGTTTCAAAGTTGAAGTATATATCCAACGGTAAAGGTAAAATGATACAACCTTCAACTTAATCTCAGCCTTCCAATCTCATTGCCACCTAAGATAGATGTCCCATCTAGTTTGAAAAACAGAGCTTCTTTATTATATAGATATATATTTTGTTTTTTGTTATTTATCATATACACTAGAGTACTTTACTAGTATCTTACATGAGTTATGATAGAGATTCCAAATGAATTACTAAATATTCTATCAAACCTCTGAGACTCACACAAATCACACGTGTGTGGGTCCTACCCCATGTGAGAGATTTGGTAAAATATTTGGTAATTTATTTGGGGTCTCTAGCATTTTTCATTCATTAATTGCTAATTCTACTTTTGTAAGTGTTATTGTATAATTGTAAAATAAATAATGATATATAAACAAAAAAAATTATACAAAATTTCTATACATGAGACTATATAAACTATTTACTGGGGTGTTTGGGAAGAGCTTTTTTTGGACTTTTTGGGCTAAAATCTATAAATAAATAAAAAAAAAAATGTCACATCAAATTCATAATCATTTCACTTTTTCTCTCACAAACATCACATCCAATTACAAAAAAATCCAACTATCTTCCCAAGCACAAAAATTTTAACTTACTAAAATAATCAAAAACTAAAATAGCCTACTAAAATAGCAACTTTCCAAACACCCACTAAAATAAAAATACTCATAAAGTTAATATTTACCAAAATAACATGTATTCTCTTCTTGTAATGAGTAATGGGCAAAGAAATAGGCGCATATATCCGAGTAATGTTATAATACGCACTTCTCAAAAAATGTGTATCATACAAACACTTATTACGCATTTTTATGATGTATGTTGCGTATTTTTGTAATAAATATTATATATTTTTTCTGATATAGTTAAGATAATTTGTAATTTAAAGATGAAATTATGTATTTTGTGATAATGTTACCTATTTTTATGATACTTATATGTGAAGGACAATCAACAAAAAGAGGACAAGTGATATATCTCTTTCTTACACTGTGTTTGGTTTATTGATTTTAACAGAAAAAAGAAAAAAGTAAGTAACATATGAATGATATATAATTACATTTTATTAATTATATATATATATATTTTTTTTTTTTCTTTTTAAATTTTTGTCAAAATTCATGTATTAAACACAATTTTAAAATAACTTCCTCTTTTACTTGAGGTTGATGCCAAGACACATGGGACCCGGGTCCTATCACACCTATCCTTAAACTAGTACTCCCTCATGACCCACAACCCCTGTGGAGTCCTCCACACGATGTGGCCAGGCTGGCACCTAGACATGTCCGAGCTACATCCATTATTTCTAGTTCATATCATATGATTGGTCATGAAACTCTAGCTTATATAGATTTTTATTATTATTTTTATGTAAGGAACAAACTATTCGAAGAAGATTTTTTAATTTCACTTCTATAGAGTAAATTTTAAATATTTATAATTACTTATGTATAAATTTAAGAGACATTATCGTGAATCAACATCAAATTTAGCAGTAGTTTCAAAAAATTTCACCTTAAGCATAGGACTATTCTGGTGAATTATTAAAATTTTAACCTACACAACATGGATGTAAGATTTAGATCAATTTTAAAATACATGGATAAAGATCACATTGAAAATTTTTGATTTGGCTTTTTTTGTTATGAATTCATTTTGTATTTTTGAGTTTCTCTCCTTATCTATTTATATAATATTTTTGACATAACAAAACATATATATGTTAGTTTAAGAAAGTGGAGGAGTGATCAGTGGAGGAATTAAAACATACTAATGAGCTGGCTGTGTAAGAGTCTAGCCATTTGACTAGTCATAATCTTCAATGGTTGTGTTTAATAAATGAACAAAAAATTTATTCTAAAAATAATCCACTAACTCATATGTCATACTAATGACAACTCTAAATGGATTAAATTTTGGTAGATTAATGCTAATGAATGTTATGTTATGAATCATGTTGTGTTATACATTTAAAAGTAATGTTATACTAATACAAAAATATACATATAAATTTTATATAGAATGATATAGTCGCCTTATAAACTTAGACAATTATTAATTGCAAAAATATTACATTAATATTTCTCTCGTTTCAAATTGTTTGTCCGACACAAAAAATAAAAACTTAAATATGTTTGGCTCAAGAAAATTAAGTCCACTTCTCATAAAATTGAGTTTTTTTTTTTAATTTTTCATGCTTTTTTATTTTTGGTGAATTTTTTTAATATTTTATTCAAATTTTTTATTTTTTAGATATACCTAATCTAAAAACCTTAAAAAGTATAATATTTTCCAAAAAAAAGTTTTAAAAAATTCACCAAATACAAAATACACACACACACACACAAAAATCAATATATTTTCATATTTTGTTGTATTTAATGAATTTTTTTTATAGATTTTTGTATAAATTTTTTATTTTTTAAAGTATATTAAGATTAAGTGAATCTAAAAATTAAAATAAATTGATTAAAATATTTACAAAAATCATTAAAAATATAAAAATACAAATTGAAAAGTCATAAAATTATTTTTGAAAACTATCAATTTTTTTTAAAAAAAATTCACCAATTAAAATATCTCTTTAAATATCTTTAATTTTAAAAAAAAATTAGAAATTTTGACATGAAAATATATTTTTAAATTTTCCTTTTTCATCTTAAACAAACAATTTAAGACTTTTAATAGCATATTCATTATAAATTTTAGGACAAATTACAAACAGCCCCCTCGAGGTTTGGTAAAAATACAGATTTCCCCATGAGGTTTGAAAAATTACAAATTGCCCCCTGAGGTTTATATTTCCATAACAAATTGCCCCCTGAGATTTTTATTTTCATACAGATTTCCCCCTAATTTGTTATGCAAATTTGACATTCAGGAGACAATTTGTAATTTCTCAAATCTCAGGAAGAAATCTGTATTTTTACCAAATCTCGAGGGGGTGTTTGTAATTTACCCTAAATTTTATGTAAGAATCACATTTTCATAAATCAAATACATAGGATTGTCTTTCAAAAAAACAAAAAAATACATAGGATTGACCTAAAACATGACTATGGGCACAAACATCCCAACCCTAGAAGGCCACCCCTCATTTCAATATTCAAATCAAACCACAAGTGGTCCACAACAACGGACGACTAATAAAGTCCCCAGTTCGGCTTTTCAATTGAAAAGTGCTGTTGGGCTTTCGTAAATCTGTGACAAAATTTAGATTGATAATTTAAATCATTTAATATGTAAAGTTTGTTGATTATTTAATTTTTATAAAAAATTATATTAATTAAATATTAATAGTTATTTTATCAAAATATATTTATATTAATAATTTATTTTTTAAATTATAATTATTATTAATATAAATATAATTTAATTAAATAACTATTAATATCAAATTAATATAATTTTTCATAAAAATAAAATGCTTAACAAACTTTACATAATTAACGGTTGGAATCGTCCATACAAATTAGATGGTGTGTCTATGGAGACCCATGAATTGGAGAGAACCTTTTCCCACTAAAAGTGCATATAGACAGACAATTGAAGGGACCACACTTATCCAATAGTAAAAGGTTTTCTGTCAGAGACCACACCGTTGTCTGACGTCCTTCCAATCAATCCTAGAGACCGACCCCTCTTCTTGAAAGTTCTTAAAAAAACTCACGTATACACTAGGAGTGTGTTTGATTGGGGGATAAGGGGGGGATTATCTACTATTTAGATTTTATGTCCGGTCTTTCTCTTTATCTGTTGTTTGATTTTTTTTTAATTCGCTGGATTCCATGTCCGGCCGGACTCCATATCCCCCATATGGGGGACTATCCTGTCCTGGGCGGTGTGGGATTGTTTTGGGGGACTAATCACTATTGGGATTAGATGTGAAAATAACAATTTTGACCCTCTACTATTTAATTATGTATTATATTTAATAAAATTCAATAAAATTTAAATGTCTCAATTTAAAAATAAAATAATTTTATTTAACTTTTTATTAATGTTTTATTTATTTAATTTTTTAAAATAATTTTTTATAGATATTTTATTGATGTTTTATTTAAAATTTTGTTTATAATTTATTTAATTTCATTATTTAAATTGTAATAGGTGTTTTATTTAAAATTTATTTAAAATTTTAATTAAAAAAATAATATAAATTTTTTATAAAGGTTATACGGTATTTTATTAAATCAAATTTAGTGGTTATTTATTTATTTAATTGTGTAAAAAAATAAATTTATGTAAAAAATATAAATTTAATTTATATTATTAAATTAATGATATTTTTTGTATGTAAAAAAACAAACACAGTAACGTTTTGTATGTAAAAAAAATAATGATTTGTTATACAGTAATGATTTAAAACAAATTTTATTGATATTTTATTTATTTATTTATTTTAAAAAAACAAATTTATTTAATTAAAAATAATTAAAATATTAAAGATATGTTTAATATTGCTATTCCTTAGTAAACAATTGAAAAAGGGCAAAATAATCTTTTGTTCATTTATCCTATCCAGTCCGTCCAACCAAACGTTGGATTCACTAAAAATAGTCCTTTCCAGATATTTAATCCCATGAAAAAACAAACACAGGATACATATCCAATCCGACCAAATAGTCCGAGGGATTCACAGTCCCAGGACTCAAGTCCGATGGATTCTAATCCCCCCTTATCCAGTCCGCCCAATCAAACACACCCTAGGGGTGTATTTTGGGCGGGTTCAACCGGAGCAATCTGAGTCTAGTTTGAATTTTTTTAGGGTTTGAAAAAAATATTTTCAAATTTGGTACTGGTTTGAGCAAAAATTCAAAAGTCCGAATTAAATTTGGGCGAACTTGGATAAAGACGTCAAACAACCCGAAACCCGAATTATATATATATAGATATATAAAAATATTAAATATACACATAAATTATTAGCCATTACATGATATTAAAGTAATTTATATTATTAAATCATATTGAATATATATTATATATACAAATAACATAAAATCTTACTATTTTTTATTTCTTTTGTAAGGATTACTATAGTGACATCTCTCTTATATTATATAAATTATTTATTTTGATGGTATTAATGATTTTCTATAAATAAAAAAAATTGTAAATAGAGTCAAATTTTAATAATATAGCCGCCTAAAAAAAAAAAAAAACTAAAATTCATTTACAACTCGGGCAACTCGGGCAATTCGGGTTTAACTCGAGTCGGGCTTGGGCAAACAACCTCGGGTTACAATTCGGGCTTGGGCAGGTTTTAGTACAACGTGGACTGGGATTGGATAACCTCCCAACCCAACCGAACATGCCCAGTTAATTAATGTATTAATATTAGTTATGATATTATTATTAATTTCACTCATTAATATAATTACAAATATCAAAATCTTCTTAAATTATGTCACATCATCAATTTATATATTAATTAGTATATTAATTAATGCATATAATATTATTCAAAAGAAAAATGTTTGGGACTCCCTTTTGGGAGACCCTACCATTCTCACAGTAATGTAAACTAATAATGTGTTTGTATTTTTTTTTTTTTCTAGTTATGATTCAAACCCCTACAAAATAATACCCCAACAATCTCTACTCACTTGTGATTACTCCAAATAAGAAAGAGAAAAATAAATAGATAAATAATACAAATACATTATTGATCCACATCACTATAAAGGTGATGGGTGTCTCCAAAAAGAGTCTCAAATATTATTCTTTTTTTTCTTTCTCTTACTTACTTAAACCAATCACAAATAAACAAAAATTATGAAAATAATATTTTGTGGTCTGAATCATTACTATATTCAAAAACTCCTCCGTAATCCATTTCAACATCCTCTCTCTCTTCTCGTGCTCTCTCTTGCTTGGATCAAAGTGCCCATTAGTGACCTTCACGTTATCTCTCTCTCTCTTTCTCGCTCTCTCTCACACACATTTTGGATCACCACATGTGACCCCTTTCCCACTTCTTTTCCACTTCCCCGAACTATCCACCTCTCTCTCTCTCTCTCTCTCTCTCAGAGTGATTGAGAAATTCAACAAAACTCAAAAAAGAAGCTAGAAGACAAACCACAGTGCCTCTCTTCTTCTTTCTCCTTTTGGTGGGCCACGTGTTTGATAATTTGTAGGACTTTTTTTGGGCACAGACAACCGTTACCTTTCTGGGATTCCTTCAAATTTCTAGTCTGTGGTACAAAAATTGGTGCTTTGGTTTGTTTTGGCTTGTGGGTTTCTCTTCTTGACTGTTGGGTATTTGGAATTTATAGGGGTTTTTGGGTTACTGTTTGATGATTTGATGTCTTCGGCCGTTAGAGCTGTTTCTAGTTCCAAGAACATGGGGGGTTTTGATGAAAACAAGGAGGGTGGAGAGAGAATTGGAGTTCAAGAAAGTGGAGATGAAAGTGAAGGGAAAGTGAAGAGAAGTATGAGTGAGAGCTCTTTTTATGTTACTGAAGATGAGGAAGAAGATGAGGATGGTAATAAAATAGAGCTTGGTCCTCTTTGTACTCTTAAAGAGCAGCTTGAGAAAGATAAGGTTTGTCTCTGCTCAAATTCATCCTATATACACAATCTTTACTTTATTGGTGGGTTGATTTTGTGTCTTTTAATGTTCTAAGTTTCCATTTTTTGTTTGAATTTTGAGGTTTTTTTAGGATGATGAGAGCCTGAGGAGGTGGAAGGAACAGCTTCTTGGGGCTGTGGATATTGACAATGTTGGAGGTATTAATGATTCCATCTATTTACAATTATGATTATACCAAACTTGGATTTTGGGGAATTATACATTAATCTTTTTCTAGTGGCTTTTATGCTTGTTTTTAGTTTGCTTAATTGTAGTGATCAAACTGGGAATGTCATAGGATCTGAATTCCCTTTTCTAGTTCAGTGAAGTTTTCTTGCTTTTTTGGTTCTTGAATTCCCTTTTCTTGTAATTTAACTGCCTGTCTTTGTACTATGTATTGAGATAAAAAGAGTCAAAATCATCTCTAGTACTAAAACAACATACCTGAATTAACTGTTTTACTGTTAGTGGTTTTTCTTTTAACCTCTGTCGCTCTGTAATTTCAGTCTTTAATTTTCTCGGTTTTCATGAATGTGGGACTTTCATTTTTGAGAGGAGCTTCAATCTGGAAGAAATCGGTGATAGAGTTCCTAATGTAATTGAAGTTCTGTTATGGCCAAGGTTTTTAAAATTGGGATCCTAAGTGGGATCGTTGGGAGGGATTCATGGATCAGATCGTAGAATCGGATCGAGGATCGTGAGATTCTATTTTCAACACAAAATAAAATGAAAATTATGGATAATGATAATGTATGTTACACAATTTTAAAAAGACTAAAAAAAAATGATACGTTAATATAAATTGGAAGAGAGGATTGAAAAAGGAGTTTGTAGTCAAATTTTTTATATAGATATACATATATATACATATATATATATATATAAGAAGTAAATAATAGCAAAAAAATTGTAGGATTGGAATCGTAATAGAATCGGGATCGTATGCAATTCTACACGTTATAATGAATAGGATCGTAATCACTTTAAAATCCTACTAAATTTAATATCCTAGTGTGATCCAGATCATTTGGCCCAACTAAAATCGTAGGATCTTAAGATCTTACGATCCAGATCAGGATTCTGATAACCATGGTTATGGTTGATTAATTGTAGAATATGCGTCATATAATATCTAGGGTTTCTGTTGTGAAGTATATCATACCTTCCAAAAAAAGGCCGAGCTAGTGCACTAGGCTGCTCACCCTAATGCATATAATCTACTGAGTTTCCGTGTTTTTGCTGTAAAATCAAAGAGTTCTTTTTTTTTTTTGTATCATTCCTAGAGGTTTTCCTTCCTAAATCAATCAAGTCTGCCAATTCAATACATTTCATTTTCCACCTGAGAATTTGTTTTTAAAGTTGAATTTCAAAACAGCAATTCAATCATCCATAGCACTAATAGCAAGATTTTCTTGCATATTGCACCCCGAGGCATCTGCAACACTGTTTATGCAAATCAACAAGAATATAAAACAGTAGTGAAATTTTTCTTACAAAGCCAACCAAGTCTGAGTTTTTTCCTTTATCCCATTCACCTTTTTTTTTTGGGTCTCTCCCTCTATTTATTGGAATGAGGGGTCAACACTATCCAGAACAAATTTTTCAACTTTTGACAGTACTATCTATGTTAAAATTAAATACAAGTCTTCTTTGAATTCTTTCCTCCATTCACCAACAGTAATCACCTGTTTCAGATGTACATCAAATTATTTCAAGCCTTATCCTATATTTCTTTTCTGATGAGATTTGTGCATCATAACATTGGTTTATTGCTTCATTTGTTGCAGAAACATTGGAACCAGAAGTGAAGATCCTCAGTCTTTCAATCCTCTCTCCTGATAGATCTGACATTGTTCTGCCTATTCCTGAAGATGGAAAGCCCAAAGGCTTGTGGTTTACTTTGAAAGAAGATAGCAGATACAGTTTGAGATTCTCTTTCCAAGTCAACAATAACATTGTATCTGGGCTCAAGTACACAAGCACTGTTTGGAAAAATGGTATGAAAGGTAATCTACCAGTGTCCTAAATCAAATCCAAATTCAAATTTTCAAAACATTTGAATGTTTCTCCTCATTTTTTGTCTTATATTTCAGTGGACAGCACAAAAGAGATGCTTGGAACTTTTAGTCCTCAGCAAGAGCCTTACACACATGTGATACCCGAAGAAACTAGCCCATCCGGCTTTTTTGCTAGAGGTTCATATTCTGCAAGAACAAAGGTAAGTTCAATTAGATAGATTTTTTCCCTCTCAAGATTTCCATGCTTAGATGATCCAAACACGGTCTGGAAATTTTAACCATAATGGAATTGATTCTAATTAGAATTTGCTTTCATTATCTTCATGTAGTGAATTGACAGTTCAGATGTGATAGGCATTAAAAAGCTTTTGAATTGTTTGGGGTCCTTGTTTGCATTTCCTTTCTTAAAAAATGCAACTGAGTTTGACTACCGGTGGAGTTTGATGACTGGGGATATCACCATTGAAAATTTCTAAAACTAAAAAGTGATCCGGAAATGTTAGTACTGATTCTGCTGCATTATAACAGACCTTGTTCTTTGTTGAAATTTCTTGCACAATCTTTATTTTATCACTTGACATTTAAGGATATGATGATAGACATTAAATCTTTTTCTGAATTGTTTCAGGGCCTCATCTGAATTTTCTAACTGAAAATGTGCAATGAGTCCAACTCAGGTGGTCTGAGTTAGCGCATGATCCTCAGGTTTACGCTCCTAGGGTGGGGAGGACCCTGCCTAGGACATAGTTTACGGATATCAAAAAAAAAAATTGTATATGAATATAAATTTAGGACATAGAAATATAAGAGGCATCAATGTATTTCTCGGTGTATTTTTATGTATATATTTTTTTTCATTTACTTCCCTTTTTGTTTTCATATATTTTACTTTACGCAAATCAACTTTCTAAAATTATAAAAAAGAAACTCATAAAGGTGTCCTGAGACATGTCCAAACACAGGACACGAGTGTTTGTGAAGTATCCCCAAAGTGTCCTACAAAAAATAACAATTAAAAAAATTGAGACGCCACATCACATGTCCAACACACGGACGCAGACACAGACACGGCACCCATTTTGAAGTGTCAGTGCTTCATAGACAAAACCCTCCCTAGGCGTGACCCCTAGCCAAATGTGTTTACCATTAGCTTCCTCCTCTTTCAAGATTTATATTATGGCTTAACTACTGAACTTCAGAGTATTGCAGATGCCCCTGTAATTTCTGAACTGTAAATGTCGCCTTACCTTTTATATCTCATTGTTATCTGAAGATTTTAATGTCAAAAGAGTACCAACTTTGTCACTTACCCTCTTACAAAGCTCTGTTCTGTCTTGAATACGTGGCCCATCTATTCGTGAAGCAAACTCTGTGTTGTTTGCCTTCCTTTGCAAGTGGCCTATGTTGAACTGTATTCCAATTTCTTGATTTAGACCTGGTTTTGTTATCTTTCCAAGTTCAGCCCCTTTGCATTGAAGTAGTTTGAATAAAAAATAAGCGAGTCTGACAACTGAAAGTAACAGTAACATGTGCAATGCAAACCAAATTATGCATGAAAATTTTACTACATTATCACGACATTGCCTTTGCATTGCAACCATAAATGTACTGATATCCAGTTTCGTTGTCTTTGTTTTCAGTTCGTTGACGATGATAACAAATGCTACTTGGAGATCAACTACACGTTTGACATCAAGAAGGATTGGGCCACCCCTTAAAACACCGGACTTGTAGACCAGCATTAGCATATCTCAAAATTCATCTATGTTTTTTGCACCAAAACCAGCTTAATATGTTTCTCCTTACATAGATTTAATTATAATTCCCCATTTAGTTTTCACCAATTCATTCCAGCATGATGCGAGATTTTGTAATGTTTCTTCTTCTTTATTTCTTTTTTTGTTTTTTGATTTTTCCTTTTTTTGGGTTTAAACTGTTTGTTGGGTATTGTTAACAATTAGAATAGAAGGATTGTTAGTCAGAAAGCAATTCAGCTAATGGATAAGTTTTGTTTGATATCTGTTTTTTTTTTTTTTTTCTTTTCTTAATTTGTTTAGACATACATGGAACTTTCTCCCGCATATCTGTCCTTCCTTTTGTTCTTTTTGATGCGCTATTTTTGCTTCTCTTTCTTCTTCTGGATAGAGGGTACTCCATAGTCATAACTTCACTGCGATTACATTTGATAGCTTTGACCTCTTTTAATCGATGTAGGAAATATGGCTATAAACTTCTCTTATCTTCCTTTTATTGTTAAAAGGACCAAAAAAAAAAATTATACTTTTAAAACTCCCTCATAACTATAAAGTCTTGTATAAATGACAAAATTTATTATTTAAATATTTTATCAAACTATTATTCCCTCAACTAAATCTTTCCTAATCACCATCTCAATCTCTAAAGTTTCATCTGAAACAACTATTACTTATACATAGACGATGACACCATAGCTAGAGTTTCAAAGGGTAGCAAAACCGACGCCGATGACCTCGCAGGCCTCTTCGCCACCGTGACCGATGACTCCGAGAGCAGCTGACCTCATCCACTGCCCTCGTGAAAAACCTACTCTCTCTCCTCCTCACCTCTGTTATTCGCCATGGAAATCTGTTATTCGCAATTTTGATGCATAATAAGGTATTTTTTTCATGTTTGATTGTGATTTTATTGACATTAGGGTTTTAAATGATCGAGCTAGGGTTAGGGTTTGTTATTAGAATGTTGATTTCTAAAGAAATCGAGAATTTAGGGTTCGAGATTTGAAATTGTTTTCCATTAATGGTGGATTTGAGTAAGTTTTCTGTAATTATTATAGATTAAAGATCCTCTGCCACATGTGGTGGTTAATTGTTGCGAAGTGATATCCAATGGCAAAAGTGAAGAAAAGAAGTTGGAAAGGGAGATTGTGCTTAGGAGCTTCTGGTCTTCCGATTCTGGTCTCACAGCTTTTGTTTGGTGTTCAATCACACTATTTGTATAGATAAAAGGCTATGATTTGTTCAAAAATTTAATCTGTTTATTTTCGATCTTCTCAAGTTCTTTTTTTTAATTATTATTATTATGTAAGTTTAGATCATTTTTTCTTGTTGTTGATGATGATGAAAAAACATATTGCAACAAATACTTTTTTTTGTTTCCTTTCTTGTGTTGATGTTGATGAAAATGAGACAAATTGTAATAGATATGGAGAACATAAATCTGAGCTATAGATATCGCCTTGTTGTTTCCAACTGGATTTTTTTTTTTATTTATTAATAGATCTTAGATTAAAATTTGACTTTGGTTCATTCATTTAGTATGTATTTTATTTTTTGTAACAGTAAAATTTTACTCTAATTAAAAACATGTTGATTTATTTAACAATATAAAATTTTATTTTGAATCATAGTAAACTTTACTCTGATTCAGAGTAAAATTATACTTTCGAAGTAAAGTTTACTATGATTGAAAGTAAAATTTTACTCTAAAATTTTATTCTAGTTAAAAACATGTTGATTTGCTTAACGATATAAAATTTTACTTTGAATCATAGTAAACTTTACTATTATTCATAGTAAAATTAGAGTAAAGTTTACTGTGATTCAAAGTAAAATTTTACTCTGAAATACACTGTGAGAATGGCGTAATAGGAGAGCTGTTAGATATGGGGTAATATAGTAAAAGAAACAAATTTTAAAATATTATGGGGTTTTCACAGTACCTATATAATTCTTATTATTTTGAAAGATAAATTAGACAGTGAGAGGTCTATCACCAATTTTCCCTAGAAATAATTATTATCAGTCAAAACATTGATAAGAAAGCGAAAAAAAAACCATGAAAAAGCTTGGAAGATCATCAATGATTATTAAAATTCCTCTGGAGACAAATAATGGTCCACCACATTGCTCTAGTATTGCTTAAAATTGATCCACATGAGCATCCTAAGTTAGCATTGTTTAGGAACTGGGACCGAATCGACTGGTTGGACTAGGAATCGGGCCTTGTTTCGGTTAAGAAAACCCTCTAAATCTGGACTAAGGGCAAAACCGGTGTAAAATTGAAAAACTAGCAGACCCGACGGTCGAATTGGTAGAATCAGCTACTCGGACCGAGTTTTGAGGGTCGACCCATCTTTTTTTTTTTTTTTAAATTCTGTGTTTAACTTCTTCTTTTTTTTATCTTCTTTCCTTTCTTTATTTCTTTCTTATATATTATATATATATTTCAAAATTTTGACTAAAAATTCTTACTTGAAGAGTCTCCTCTCATAAAGAGAAGTCTCATTGAAAGCTTAGGAAGATTATGAAAGTCTATTGCTATTTATAGGAAAAGATTTTTCAGAAAGAACCTATAAAATTTTATGTGAGATTCAATCAAATTATTTGAATCATATTGATTGAAGGGAGAGTTGAAAATTTTATTTCCCTCCAAAATTAAATCTAGCATTCAAATCAATTTGTTTGGAGGTAATGTTAAAAAAATTTAATTTCTTTAAAACAAATGACTTTTTCTTATCAGTTATGATTTTATTAAATATTATTAATAAATACTATGCAACAATTTTTATTTTTATTTGAGTATTTATATATATTTTTATTTATTTATATTTTTTAATTATATAATATTAATTATGACGTCACAGTTCAATCGCTTTGACCCGGCGGTTGAACGGTTAAACCGGTGACCCATCCACCAAGTCTCTTTGCCGGTTCACTCACCGATCTGATTTTTAAAACATTAACGCTATGTTTGGTAATTTATGAGAGAAAAGAAAAGAAATGATTACTTAAGTAATAAGAGAAAAGAAAAGAAAAGAAATGATTGTAGTTTCTCTCCTTCTTGTTTGGATAAGTAAGAAATAAAAGAAAAGAAATGATTGTGATTTCTCTCCTTCTTGTTTGGTTAGATTTCATTAAGAGAAAAGAAAAGAAATTATTTTATGTTATATTACCAAAATAACCTTTTTATATTTTCAATCATTTTATTTCTTTTATTTTTATAGGGGTAAAATTGATATTTTGAAAATATAAACATTTGTGGGTTTCTTTTCTCTCCCAATCTCTCCACTTTTGGAAAGATTGAAAATAAGGGTTATAAGAGAAATGAGTTTCTCTCCATTTCTCTCTATTTCTCCCCATTTCTCTCTACTTAAGATAACCAAACAAGG
Source organism: Camellia japonica (assembly GCA_030407325.1). Taxonomy (NCBI): domain Eukaryota; kingdom Viridiplantae; phylum Streptophyta; class Magnoliopsida; order Ericales; family Theaceae; genus Camellia; species Camellia japonica. The sequence continues at coordinate 68,228,752 of JAPPVO010000031.1, forward strand.
AAGAGAAATACATTTCTCTCTATTTCTTTTCTTTTCTCTCCAAATCACTCAATCCAAACACAGTGTAAATATGCCACCAAAATAACCGTCAATCTATATGTTTTGATGCAACATGAAAATTGAATTGTTTCATATATTTTTTGTTCTTCTAGTTGTTTTGTTTGATATCATTTTTTGAAGATCACGCCATTCTAAGATGTATTATTACTATGTCAATGCAGATCTTGTTTAAAAAACAAAGCTTGTTTTTGGGAGCGACTGATGAAATTTTAGACAAACAGATCAAAAACTGATATTTGTGAAAACTCAATGAAAATCATCCAAACTCGGTTCTTTTTAGACTAGTATATCTGTGAATCAGTAACTGTTATCGTAATGAATAGACAAAACTGGTGTTGAAGCTGGTAATGCACTATTGACTGTCAATTAGCAAGGGAAGAAAGTATAATTTAAGCTTGATATATAGGAGTTGAAGTGAGAAATTTCTGTTTGGTCTGCTAGAAAATATAGTTTATGAATTTGATCATCTTTAGTGGAAATTACACTTTACCCTTTGGTGTTCTGTGGTTTAAAGGTGAATGCATTTGCATAGTTCTCTTGAACTGAAGTGCAAATTATACGGACCGTGATAAAAATTAACAAAAATGCTCTTAAGCCCTCTTGCCCTTTATTCGAAATCAGAAGGAAGTAAAATGTTAATTATTTAGTGAGGGTATTTTATTAACAAAGTGATTAGAAATCTATAATTATCAAATTCAGGCTAGGAATCAAAAAAAAAAAAAAAATCCATAAATTACGCTGACCTCTCTATATTTTATTTACATTTCACACACCTTTTCCCTTTCCCTTTCCCTTTCCAAATCCCTCTCCAAATCCCCCAACCAAACACAGCATTAAGGTTTGGAGCTAATACAAGTAACTTTATAATTTTGATATAATTACATTAACTTCCTTTTTAGTACGGCTAACACAGTAAAATTGGTACAAATAGTTTGAATATGCAATGATAAATAAATAAAAAAAATACATTTTAAATTTAATATAAAAGAGATGATAATATTTTTTTTCATTTAAATGATTAATGAAATATTGATGAAAATATGACTTAGTGTTATGTGAATTAAAATTTTAAGAAATTCTAATATAATTATATTAAAATTGTGAAATTTTTTGTTTTTTTTTTTTAATTTTAAGAAAAGTCTGTAATTTTTTTTTTTTTAACCATCAAAATAATTTTCTAGCATGATAATGGAAAGATCCAAACAATGCCTTCTTACCACCATGTGCAATGCAAGTACAGATTGGGACTCATCAACCACTTTTCCCAGCAAAAATAGGGGGTCCCACCCAAAGATTGTGTAGTTATGTAAAATCAGCTTGATGGGTCTTCCATGTTAAAGGACTGATAGCTATTGATTAAAAAAACAAAAACAAAAAAACTTATGATATTTAAATTATTTTTGATAATCTATTTAATAAGCGTTAAGTTTTAATTTATCAAATATTTTATTATATGATATCTAAATTCAATATCATATTATTGAGAGTGATTTAGGAATGATAAATTAAAAAATATAATATTATTAATTGATGAATTATATAATTTTATTTAATAGAATACCATTTCACTATTGGAAAATGCCTCCGACCCCAGTGGGGGTGCTGGGGTTATGCGTGTAAGGCCCTGATTGGGCGGAAAAAAAAAAACTTTTATTTTTATTTTTTTGGTTCTCAGCCAATGAGACCACGCTACGTCACTGGGGGTCGGACCCCACTGGGGGTCTATAGCATTGTTCTTCACTATTTCCACAACAATGATTAATTTTTGAAATCAGCATAGTAGATAAAAAATAATTATATATATATAGGAAGTGTAATTTTTTATGCCTAAAGAAATTACAATAACAAAAGTTACACTCCTCCACTTTCTGGTAGACAATTTCTTCATTTCCTATTATCTTAAAAATTTCCCTTAATTTTATTACATAGCAATACATATTCATCTTCGTCATTAACATTATAGCTAAATGAAACATAAATATGAAACAAAAATGCAAGCCTTATATGTGGACTCCACTGATATGAGTCTCATATTTGTATTTTTTTATTTATGTGTTCAAACGTATTTTTCTTAATGCAGTAAGTCAAGAGCACAAAGTGTCTAATGAGACCAAAATTATCTTCTTCTTTTTTTTCTTATTTTACTTTTTTTTTTCACTTCGAGGCCTCCGTAGCCAATACTATTTTCTCTTATTCTTCATTTTCTTTGGATACCAAAGTGGGAGGTTGTTGATAAATTACAACGAGGAAGTCAAATGAAGTCTTTGTTTCACACCGTGTTTAGGTGGATCAAAGACTCACAATGGAGAAAAAAGTGGTAACAATAACACGTACATACATACATACCTACTTTCTTTCCTTCTTTCTTTCTTCTTCTCCATTTTCTTGGGTATTAAGAAGAGAAAGTAATTTTTGTACAAAGAAGAGAAAGTGACACATTTAACTTTTATTTTTGTCACTTTTTTTTTTTCTCTGTCCATTTAACTATATAGTTTATTTGGATGAGATGGTTTGGCAAGAAATGAATAGAAAGAGAAATTCATAGCATAGTGAGGCACAGAGAAAAAAATTACAAAAATATGTGGGGTGCAAGTAATTTTGTTATGGGTGCAAGTTAAAAATTATAGAGATGCAAGTGTGACTTGCACCCCTCCATATTTGTGTGATAAATTTTTTTCTATCCCACTAGGATGTAATTCCCCCTAGAAATTATAGAGTACTAAGGCATTTCGATAGACTTTGATAATGACTATTCATAAAATTAACAAATTGATGCTTTAGTTTGTTTATAATACATATCTTTTGAAGGAATTGGGGTGGCTGCTGTGCAGCCATTTGGGCCATTTTTGGGGTCCATTTTGATAATCCGAACCGTTAATATTTTAGAATACATCAAGTAGAATATACCTGTAAAAAATTAAATTAATCGGATATCGTTTACCCATTCATCCACTCACATTTGCATCTACAAAAATAAATAACAATTGTAATTTAAAGTATTAAAATGAATGCAAATGCGAGTGGATGAATCGGTAAACGATATCCGATTAACTTGATTTTTTACAGGTATGTTTTACTTGATGTATTCTAAAATGTGAACGGTTCGGATTATCAAAATGGGCCCCGAAAATGGCCCAATTGGCTACACAGCAGTGGCTGCTGTGCACCCCCGCACAGCAGCCACACCAATTCCTCTTTCGAAAGGAGAAGTAACAATTAGAAAGTTTCAAAATTCTCATATTTCCAATATGTTCATGCAATTATATACTAACAGTGAGGTGTGTAATTCTCATATTCATGGAGGTCGCAACCTAGGCACTATTCATTTTAGGAAAAGAATTTATATCTATACTTATGGTCCACAAATTTAAGATTCAAACACTACATAAGTAATCTGACTTTACACTGTGAAAATTCAAAACCAAGAAATAAATTCTAGTTTTAATTAAGGACATACAAAATATTACTTCTATTCCAACTTAATTCATTCATAGAATAAAAATCAATGACATTAGTCCATATCTCCTTATAATAACCCTCACTGTTTGTTGTACTTTTTTGAGGATTCGAAATATATATATAGGAGAATAACTTGAGCATTTCCACACACACAAAAAATAAAAAAATTAAAACACCCTAATTTTCAATCGACATGGGATTGCCAAATTTTATTGATGATATATATCATTTAATATTGTAAAGCACCCCAACTGCTTCTTATTAACTTTGGTTTCATTTAGCAAGTAAGAAATTTGAAATGAAAGAATTTAAGGTTAATCTTTACAGAATTAGAAGGAGGTCAGTAGAGCAGAGGGGTCCAACACATTGAATTGTGAGAATGAAGTCATCACCGTAAAGAGAATTAGAAGGAGGTCAGTAGAGCAGAGGGGTCCAACACATTGAATTGTGAGAATGAAGTCATCACCGTAAAGAGAATTAGAAGGAGGTCAGTAGAGTAGAGGGGTCCAACACATTGAATTGTGAGAACAAAGTTATCACCAACATTCTTTATGAAGCCTTACTGCTACCCTCTTTTGGTTGAAGATGTTCTTTGCATTTGAATTATGGTGTCAGTCAGGATCTTTAAAACACACTCTGTTTGCAAACTTGGCGGTATGCTGTGAGAGTTCATTTACCTCTTCATGTGGAGAAGTGGTGGTCATTGCTTGCTATTTTAAAGTCTTGAATGTGAATGATATATAACTTTTGTTTGTGTAATTAATATTTGGAAAGACAATATGAGATATTTCAATTGGTGATTGGTGTGGACTGATCTCGAAGTGCATTTAATAATTCTTTCTTTATGTGATTTGAAGAGGAATGCGGAAAAGAAAAAGAAATGGCAAAGGAAATAAAAAATCAAAAATAAAAAGTTTATATTTTGTTCACATTTTTTTTACTTTTTTTTCTTTTTAAATTTTTATTAAAATTCATAATCGAAACACAACTTTAAATGTCTATCTAACTCCTCCAAATGTTATAAATGTGTGGATTTGTGAAGAAAAAGAAAAGAAAAATAGGGAAAAAATAGCTTCAATTTTATTGATTTTTTTCTTCTTCTTCTTTTTGCTCTTCAAATTTTATTGTCACATACCATATTAGTTTACTGGATTATATTTTAAAAATTAAAATTCATTTATTCATATCACATTAATTTGTTAAAAAAGTTGGAAAGGAAATATCTATTGAAATTGAAGGGGGAAAATGAATTGATAAAAGATAATTCGATAATGTAATAAACAATGCACTATTCGATACTTATCTATTTAAGAAAGTCTAAAAATCACAAACGCATCATTTATAACGGAATTTACTTATGAAAAAAATCAAACTAATTGAAATCACAAGCCTAACAAACACATCCGTCATAACAAAATTTACTTATGAATTTGGGGTGACTGTTGTACTGTGTAATCCTATGAGCTTATTTCGGAACCTGTTTTGATAATCTAAATAGTTCACATTTTAAATTATATAGAGTATAATATACCTATAAAAAATTAAGTTAATCGGATATCGTTAACCTTTTCATCCACTCACATTTGTATCTACAAAAATAACGATATTCGATTAATTTGATTTTTTACAGATATGTTCTACTCGATGTACTCTAAAATATGAATGATTTATATGATCAAAATGGGCCCGAAATGGGCCTATTTGACTGCACAGCAGTGACTGATGTGCCCCCAACATAGCAGCCATCCCAAAGCCTTTACCTATGATGAAAATCAAACTCAATCTCAATAATTGAAATAAAAACTTCTTATTTTATCAATAGAAAAGAAAAATTACAAGTATCATAAAAATTTCATTACCAAATGTGTTTAACAATAAAAGGTCTAATCTTATAACCACAAATATACAATAAACTCGATAAAGATGCCAAATAAATACATGGAAAAATATACATACAAGTAATCTCATAGTAAGACGCACAAAATATCAGTCAATTAAAGAATAGATATTACATGAGCTTGATTTTTCGCACTCCTTGGGAAAACAAATAAGAAGGTAACATTTGATGACTTGGGGAAACAAATAAGGATTGCATTTGGGGAAACAAAATAGAACAACAAAACCAAAATGAAAATAGCTAGAACTATGTTTTTTTTTTTTTTTTTATACATAAAAACTTCACATATATTATACTGACCTAGGGATAGAGGGACTTAAAGCTCGAAACCCTGAATTCATAGTAGCAGGCTAGGGGACAAATCATCGAATCATCTATTTTAAGTCACATTATCTTTTATAATTTTTACACGTTTTTTAAAAAAAAATTAAAAAATTAATTTTTAATCATCTTCTCAAAACACTCATATAAAACAGGTACATCTCAATGCAATATATACCTCTTTTATACGTTCACATCTATCTGAAAGAGAAATATGTATCATTATAACATATTCGTTATATGAAATACAAAATTATTCATTAAAACTGACATGAGAGAAGCCATGTGCCTATATGCGAAAACTTCATCCCAGCTATTAGCTAACCAGGTTGGAGGAAGAAATTGTCATGGCATCTTTTTCCAATAAGACAAACAAAAATAATAATAATTAAATTAAATTGTTAAAAAGTCAAAGTTAAGTAAATCATGATTTAGTTAATTTAACATAATTTGACCACAGATTCTAATGAATTTCACGTGCTTTCCCTATAACAGTGGGCTTAGTTTTGTCCTTTCCTTCAATTTGACCACTTTTTTATTTTAATCTCATCATGTTACCCCTAAATTACTTTTAGCTTTTGAGGTTAATTGATGTAACTTATCTAAGTTATTTATAATTTTTTTATTATTTTGGTGTAGTTTCTGTTTAAATAATTATTATCTTAACTTGACCCGATTGTATTTCTCCCAACCCAATTAAAAAAAGTTTGGGAGAACATTAATATGATAGAGTAAAATAGGATTACGTAAATCAAAACTATCAAGTTTAAGATAAAATATAAAATTATATTATTAAAATAGTTGAGTTTAAAATTAAGAATTCACGTGCAAAATTTAAAAAATTCAATCCATTGTCATCCCTACAAAGAAGCTAAGAGCAAAATATTTTTCACTTCTGATTTTTAATTATTAATTTTTAACTTACAATAAGTTAAATCAAACAGATATTTTACACTATCCATATCATTGTCGCTAATTTGATAAACCCATTGTAGCTATTCTATGAGTTTTAATAAGTCATACCTTCTACTAACTCTCTTGCTTTTGAGGCAAATCTACCGAAAAAACTTGAGTTAAATAACAAAAAATAATAATTTATTCTTCAACTTGCCAACTTGGAAAAACATGAACAAGGGTTTCGTAATGATATAAAATTCATAGTACACTCCCCAGCAAAAAAATAAAAATGTGTGTTTGGTTTGAGTTTTTTGAATTAAGATTTTTGAAAATTGAGTTTTTTTTATTTTTTTTGTATTTTTTTGTTTTTAGTGAATATTTTTAAAATTTTAAGCATTTTTTTTTACTTTTTTAGATACACCTTACTTAGATGTATCTAAAAAGTAAAAAAAATATGAATAAATATTTTAAAAAATTAATAAATACAAAAAAATATACTGAATTCTTATATTTGTTTGTATTTTTGGTATTTAGTGAATTTTTAAAAGATTTTTTTTTATAAAAATTATATTTTTTATGTGTATTTATGTTAGGTGTGTCTAAAAATTAAAAAAAAAATTGCTTAAAATATTAAAAAATTCAGTAAAAATAAAAAAAAATACGAAAAATAAGAAAAGAAACTTTTTTGAAACGTGTTTTTAGAAAACCAAAAACAAGCAAAGCTATCCATTATAAATATGTAAAAGTATGTTGGTAGATGTATAAAAGATATGTAAAAGTATTTGAAATAGGTGAAATAGGTAAAAAGTGTAATGCCATTATATGTTTCCCTTCGTGTAAATATGATATTATTTGCAATTATCTTGTACAGATTGATATAAAATAAATAAAAATTGAAAAACTCACCACACATCCAAAAAAATGATTAACCTAACCATCAAAAAGGTGGAATTTTACCACTTATAAAAACCCAATTTGTAATTTTTTTCCCACAAGTCGACAACAATATATATATACATCAATTGATGAATTTTACCTTCTTTTTTTTTTTCACAGAATAAATCATATGGTATAGGAAAGAGTCATCATATTAAAAAATAATATCACCAACCTTTTTTTAATATAGCATATCCTCTATTTATGTTTTATTTTTCTCCTAAAATTTTTTATTTTTTATTTTTTATTTTTTGGTTATTGGAAAATCCTCTCACTCTTCTACAAGTCCAAGACAGCGTCCTTCACAGAGATCGTGTTCTATTGTCCATTCCGAGCAAGTGACTATAACCTGAGAACTTGTCTCGACCCCCTAAGATAAGTTCTGCTTAAGTCAAGACTCGTGCAGCGGGAGAATATCGAACCCATAGGACATGTTTGATTTGGTGGATTAGAGCATGGGATTGTGATTATTAATCCATGGGCCCAATTATCCTATGTTTGTTTTAACATTTTGGTTTAGGATAATTAATCCAACGGATAATTAATCCAACAAATTTGTAGGATTATTAGTAACAAATTTGTAAGATTATTAGTAATGGGGTAGGGGTGGGATTATTAATCCAATGGATATTAATCCAATTGGATAGTGAATACCACACTAATTTAATAGGATTATTAATACTTTACTATTAATCTTTTGAATCAAACATGACCATAAAGTACTATGGTAACAACAACAACTTGAGACTTAACATCCTAATCAACTGCACTACGTTCAGAAGATTAGTTTAAGAAGTTTCAAACTTGAGACCTGAGCCAAACCTTTACTACGGTACCATGTCTTCATGAGTTTGTAAATTTCAAACTTCCTACATTTTCTTGTTGAATTTTTAACTTTGGTGTACTTTTTCTTTTTGCACAGTTGGTGGTGCATGCATGGGAATCCATTCCTATCTCTCCTTCCCTTCTATCATAGAGACCCTACCTCCCTCACCATGGTTCATACATTGGCCAAAAACATAAGTGACAGTGAAAGAGAGAGTTTTTATATTTTTTTTATATTATTTTGAACTACTTTCTTTTCTATTTTTTTTTTTAAGCTTTTGTTTAATTTTTTTTTTCTGAATCTTTTTTATTTTAGCATAGTGATAATAGTTGTGAATTTAACTGGTGCATCCGACAACGGCTACAATGAGATATCTATGTTCTTGACTAAACAATAATTTGGAGTTTTCCTCTCTACCATCTTTATATTAAATCAATTTACTTTTGTGTTTTTCAAATTGAAGAACTCGATTCAAGAATAAGTCAAAATTGTTTTTTAATCAGTTCTAGAACTTAATTTTGAACATTTGGTATAATATTTTCTTTATTCATCTAAAATAAATTATAGTTAAATATAAATTGGGAGGAAAAAGAAAAGGGATAGATCAATTGCATAGGAGTAATTAATTTTAATTGGTGTGAAATTGTGTGCACAGGTAATTCGCTAGTATCATATATCAATCATCCACTTTAAAATGATTAACCTAACCATCACAAGAGGTGTGGATTACACTGATCTTCTTCTATCCATTTAAATCTTAAAGAATATCAATGTAATTTACCCTTATGTTAAACATATGTGACTTAATATATATATATATATATATATTGGGTGAATTATACTAACGGTTTCTGTAATTTAGGATTTCTGTCATTTTAACCCCTAACTTTTCAATTGTGATACATTTGATACTGAATTTTGAATCTCGTTTCAAATAAGAACAATTGAAGACATTGTTACTCTATTTCAAGGGTAAAGCCTTCAATTTAACAAAATATAAATTTGTTTGACAAAAATAAATAACAAAAAAATATTTTTAAATTTTTAAAAATTATTTCTACTCAGCAAAGATAAAATTATATAAAAATAATAAATCTTTTACTTTTTTATTTTTTTATTTTTTTGCCAAATTAATTTTTAGTATGTGTTTAGATAATGATTATGTAATGGGTGGTTATTTTTGTTGATATTTTTTTATGGTTATCATATAATAGATGGTTGCATTTGTTGTTAACAGATATTTTTGTATGGTTACTATCTAATGGATAGTTATTAGACTTTTAATATATAATTGATATATTTAATATATGAAATATTTTTAGTTTTGGATTTTTTGATTTAATGGATTGGTTTAATAATGACATCAAAGTTGTCATCATGTTTAACTTTTGAAAAAATAAAACTAATTTAACGAAAATAAATACAAAAAATTATTTTTACCCTCTCAAAAGATAAAATGATATAAAAATGACGTATGTTTAATTTTTTTTCACCAATTTAATTTTTAGTATCTTAGAAGAAATTTCTGAAAATAGATTATGAAACCAAGCCAAACAGAACTTTATAACAAAAAAAGTTCTAACATTATTCATTAAAAAAAAAAAGTTATTATATTTCAAGCAACATATTAGTTAACTAATACAAATTAAGTTATATAACGACTTTGCCTTTCAAATAGAGCAATAATGTCTTCAATTATCCTTATTTGGAACAAGATTCAAAATTCAGGATCAAATATATCATAATTGAAAGATCATAAATCAAAATGATATAAATTTCAAACTATAGAGAGTGTTAGTATAGTTCACCCTATATTATTTTTTCAAAAAAGTTCCAAAATTATTACATCTATTTTTTTGCTACATGCAGAGAATTTCTGTGTAAAAAATGCACAAAAAGAATTCTAAGATGAAGATGGGGTCTACACATGTAGGATCTATTTCCATGCATGATGTACATACAATTTCTGTTAAAAAAATATATATATATATATTTCTCATTGGGGGAGGGGGCAAGAGGAAATGGAGGTGTCGGTAGAAAAGAAGTGGGAGCATATATTTGCCTTGCCAAATCATTATTGAGAGAGCCTTTTACTCTTCCTAGTTTGCTTCTGGTGATGGCAACAACCCCAGCCTTTTTTTTTTCTTTTTTTTTTTTAATTCTTTTAATAAATAAACTATATTGATCTCCTATAAAATTAAAAAAAATAAAATAAATCTTATAATTTTAATATAATTACATTGACCTTTTTTAATAAGATTAAATGGATAGAAATTGTGGATGGTGAATTTATCTTTACACGGGATTAACGAGATGATGTGCCCACTCTTGTGTCCATTAGAGAAATCAGAGTTCACTTAGGTCGAGATGACTCTCTGACGATCAATTTAGTTCTTTAGTTGGACATTGCTTCTATGTAAATAAGATAGAGATATATTTATAAGGCTTTTTTTTAGTTATCTCTATGTGTCTTTACTTGTTTGTTGAACTCCTTATTATAGCTAACTAATACATTATTGTGAATCGTTGATTGTGTCTTGATCGGACGATTAATTCTCATTAGAGGTCTTTCGAATAGCAGCGAACTTGCAATTGCTACTGATCATTGGATCTCTGCTTATCTAATGGTTGGTTCTTTGTTAGATCAAGTAGAACCAAAAGGTTACCGTCGGATCTTAATTGATCTAACGGTCCTACTTCTTGTTAGTGGTTTTTGTTGGTGGCCAACTTACCCCTCAATCGTTGGGTCTATGCCAATCAAACATCTACTATTGTGTCAATTTAGTTAGTCTGAACCATATCCTGCTCGCCTTAGATATGTCACGGATCCAGTCGCCCCCCTCCCCCTACTTACCTTGGGCCATATTTAGGGATTGTTTGAGATGTTCTAAATAATTGTACTTTTTGACTTTTTATGAAATATAGGTTATGTTTGAAGTGATGTGGTAGAAAGGTGATATAACTTAAATAAAATGATGTGACTTAAATAGGATAGTGATTTTTGACTTTTTTATTGAATGCCAAACCTAGCCTTAGTCTGGGTTTTTATCCGACCTATTTGGGGCTATATTCCCATTGGGCTTGGTTTGGATTTCCACCCTTGGCAAAAACTAATGCAAATGTACAAAATACAAAAATAAATAACGCGTATTTAATTTCATATAAAAAATTTGATAATATTTTTTTTTTATTCATATAACTTACAAATTATTGATGAAAATGAAGGTTAAGTGTTCTATGAATTAAAATCTTAAGAGAGCTTAATATAATTACGTCAAAACTATAAAAATTATTATATATTTTTTTCAAGTCTCACAAGATTTAAGTGTAATTTACCCTCCTTATATATATAAATATATAAATTCTAATACAGTCTATGCTGTTTGGACCAAATTTCATAATGGTCCTCTCACTCTTTATATTTATAAATTCAACTCTGTTACAGGGCTCGAAATTGCCGAGCTCGAATTTGCCCCGAAACCAAAACGACGTCGTTTTGGAATATATATATATATATATATATTTTCTTTCCGGCTATTGAAGATGAAGATGAAGTGCAGAAGAAGAAGAAGAAGAAAAGAGAAAGAAGAAGAAAAGAGAAGGGACCTTTCATCATCAACATCTTCATCAACACAACACATCTTTATCATCAACATCTTCATCAACACAACCAACAAAAAAAAAAATTCCCCTTCATTTTCAGCTCCAGCTCCAGCTCCAGATCCAGAAAAAAAAAAAAAAAAAATCATCAGCATCTTCATCAACACAGCACATCTTCATCAACACAACCAACAAAAAAAAAATTTCCCCCTTCATTTTCAGTTCCAGATCCAAAAAAAAAAAAAAAAATCATCAACATCTTCATCAACACAACACATCTTCATCATCAACATCTTCATCAACACAGCATCTTCATCATCAACATCTCCAAATCCAAAAAAAAAATAAAAATAGAGTGGCGAGTGGTGATCGGTGATACCCACCGGCAATCACCATCGAAGCTATCACCATCGAAGCTATCACCGTCTTTTCCCCTTCTTCTCTCTTCCTCTTCTCTTCTCTCCTCTCCTTTCTCTCTCTCGCCTCTCTTCCTCTGTATTCAAAAGCAACAACAGAAAGAAAGTAAAAGAAAGAAAAAGAAAAAAAAAAAAATCGAAACCCAAAACGATGTTATTTTGGGTTTCGAGCCAATTTGAGCCAACGAAATTTCGGGCCCTCAAACATTTTTCTTATAAATTATTGTATAATGTAAGTATATCTTGGTTTCAATAAATAAAAAAATATATATGTGTTTATCTTGCTTAACAACATGAGATATGATGATTACTCAATGCTGGATAAATTATAATAATTAAATATTTAATTTTAAATTTTAAATTATAAATTTTGGTGTATAGAAAACTGTGATGACTATTTCAATTCAAACTCACATAATTTTTTTATTTTTAAATTATTAAAGTGCACCATTTTAATAATGAGTCCGGATCCTCTGCCACGTTTCCCAGCGACGGATCCTGCGGTGCCCCAAAACGACGTCGTTTTGGGGCAAAACTTCAATAAAAAAATAAACAGACAGAATCAGAGAAGAAAACATAGGGGAAGAAGCACAGAGGAAGAAAAAGAGGAGAACAGGAAGAGCAAGAGGGTTTCAAGCATTCAATCTCTTCATCAAAATGAGTGATTTGTAGGGTTCTTCTCACCATGAATCTCACTCTTTCCTACTTTCTCTCTCCTCTTCTCTTCTTCTTCTTCTTCTTCTTCCTTCTCTTCCCTTCCATTCCTGTTTCTTCTTCTTCCTCCAATGAAGTCCAATCACTTCTCGAGTTCAAAAAAGAGATTCTCGAAGATCCACTAGGAAAGGTTTTCAGTTCATGGAACCAATCATTCACAGATCCCAACTTTAGAGCAACGGGTTCGATATCAACGAGTTCGTTCCTTCAATGGGTTCGATGACTACTTTAGTTTTACAGGTGGGTTTCCTATTGGAATCAAGAATCTTTAGCAACTGAAGGCGTTTGATGAATTGTTGAGTTTGTTTGATGATTCGAAGCTTCGAAATGTTGAGTTTGTTGATTTGAGCTATAACATGTTCTTCTTCCCCTCTTTCTCTTCTATGCTCTGTCTGTTTTTTGTTGTTTTTTATTTATTTATTGAAGTTTTGCCCCAAAACAACGTTGTTTTTGGGCACCGCAGGATTTGCCGCAGGAAAACGCGGCAAAGGATCCGGACTTTTTAATAACTTGGCATCAAATTTATTGAACTGACTAATCCAATGTACCAATATCACTGTCCACAAATAGGGACTCAATTAAAGCTGAAGGACCAATCTTACCTTAGCTACAAATTATCATGGGAAAATTCTCTGATGTGTAAATGCACATTGCATGTAATTCTATCATAAAATTATATAAACTTATAAGAACTTATATGAGTGATCTCACAAAAATCTATAAATTAAGGCCTCGTTTGGGAACAGGTTAATTTAGTAGCTTTTTGGTTATTTGGCTAAAATATGAGCTAAAAAAAACTAGTATGTTTGAGATGACTTTTTGACTTTTTACGAAAAGATGTGCAAAAAGTAGAAAGAAAAGAGAATCTTTAATTTTTTGGTATGAGTTGTTGGCTTTTTAATTTTTTTTAGTAACTTTTTGATTTTTTAACTAAAAAAATCACTTGCCAAACGAGACCTAAATCCAAATTCCTATTAAGTCTATTCATAAAAATAAATTTATGCGAATTTATATTCAACTTATATTACCTATATAAATTTATAAAAAAATTACATAATTTTAGTAATAAAATTGTATACGAATGCATTACACACTATAACATTATCGGATAAAATAGAGTGCAAAAATAATTCCGTTCACTCAATCTAAAAAGTTACCCTAATCATTGATTGGTTAAAAGTAAAGGGCCTGGCTTTGGTCCAGTCCTTAATCGGACTGGATGGTGCTGTTAGGTCCGTGGGGACTTACCACGGGTTTCGTTTTAAAAATCTGAACCGTTCAATGTGTAGAACTCGTCGATTACTATATATTTAAAAAAAATCACGTTGATCGGATATCGATAGCTATGTGATCAAATCAGTTTTGTATATAAAAAAATGGATGGTGAATAAATTAACGGTTGATAAAAAACTGATTTGATCACATAGCTATCGATATCCGATCAACGTAATTTTTCACAGGCATATAGTACTTGACGAGTTCTACACATTGCACGGTTCAGATTTTCAAAACGGGACCCGTGGTGGGCCCCCACAAATCCAACAGCACCGTCCAATTCAATTAAGGACTGGACCAAAGCCAGAGCCAAAAGTAAATGTCATTCAAAACAGTGGATCTTTTGACCAATCATAAATGAAGATTTTGTTTATTTACTTGTTGAATAAATTAACAAAATCAAACACAAGTACAAAGAGGTTGGAGATTTAGCAGTGTTTTGAAAAGTTGATAAAAAATTAATTTTTTGGCTTTTTAAAATTATTTTATCTTTTTGTGAATAAGTTATATGAAAGGTGATATGACTTAAAATGGGTAAAAAGTTGAAACTGGCTTTTTACCAATTTTTTAAAAAATTCCTCAAAGTGAGATATTAAAAAATTAATAAAAAAAGATTTGCAAATAAAAATTGTATACGAATTTTTTTTTATTAAAATGATATAATAAAATAATAAGTCATACTGATAGATCCTTTAGTTTGAAATAAATAAATGCAAATTTATATAGCATCATTTGTATAGATTTTCTATACAATTGTTTTGGATAAATTATAATAACAGTCTTTATATTTTTGTCATTGTGTCATTTTGATTAATATAATTTTAATTAGTTCGATTTTAATTTTAAATTTATGACATTATTTCAATTTAATCTAATTAATTACAACTATTACTTTTTTAATGAAAAACATTTATATAATAAGTATTATACTTTATAAATAAAATTATAAATTTATTTAACTCTGTGAGTTAACTTTAATTAAATTATTATTTTTTGTTAAAGATTTTAACAACGCTATTAATTGGATCAAATTGATACAAAAAAATACGAGAACTAAAATTAAATTAATTAAAAGTATAGAGATTAAAATAATAAAAATAAATAAATAAAAAAATATAAAGACTAGTTATATATAATTTGAGTTCAAAAAAATAGTTATATATAATTTTTTTTTTGATCGGGCTAGTTATATATAATTTGATCAATTATTTTTGTTCTTCTTAGATTATTTCTGACAAGTAATTAGTTGATAGGTTGATTAGAAAGCCCACCCATGTGGCTTCTGAGCAATTTTCTTATTTCTAGAAAGCCATCTCTCCATCAAAGCCATTATTTTAGTTATAAGAACCCTTTAAAGCTTTAGAAACTACGGCCTCCTCTCTCTCTCTCTCTCTCTCTCTACACCAGCTGCCACCCCCACTCAACTGAAGTTATCTGTCCTAATAAAACCCCATTATCACAATCATACAAGCCTTCACTGCATTACCACACACTACTCTGCTTCTCTCTGCATCAGGTCAGTGTTTTCACACCCCCTTCTCATTGCAATACCTCTTTGATTGAGGTACTATTCCTTGATATTGCAATAAATTTTGATGATAATAGATCTTTAGTGTTTATGGGTTAATGGGTTTTTCTAATTTCAGATTGTTATTTCTGTTTTTTTTTTTTTTCTTCTTATTTGTATGATTTGATCTAGATTTGTTTTCTTTATCACTGTTGTTGTACTACATTGTGTGGTTGTAGATTCTTTATGCTTGCAGTGATGCTTTATAAGGGTTTTCTTGGTGTGCTGTTCATCAAAATTGGATTTTGATCTGGGTTTTTCAAATGCCTGTTTGTTCCTAAAGGAATTCAAATCTCTAGAGAAAAAAAAAAATGGTTCTTTTATGTATTTCTCGTTCTTTTTGGTTAATGAGGACATTTTTTATGACTTGAAGAAGTTGTATAGTTATTCTTTCTAGTTTCCCATGGATGCTCACAGTGTGTTTGGTGTATTTTTCAGAGATCCAGAGAGTATGGTTTTCTCAACAGCTACATTGTAAAAATTGGATTTTTTTACCTGATTTTGCAAATAGAGTTTTGACCTAGTTGGGTTTTTTATTTTTATTTTTTTGGGTTTTCTATGATCATGTTATGGTTTGGTCAGGTTTTCACTAAGTTTGTGTTGAAAGGTTAAGATCTGAACATTTAGGTTATGTTTGGATCTTAGATTTGTGGAGAAAAACTAAGAGGGTACAGAAAAGTGAATGAAATAGAAACTCCCCTCCTTTTTCTTTCCCTGTATAAATCCCTCCTGAAATCCATGATCTAAATACAACCTTATTACCTGGGTTTTAATCTTTGGGGGAAATTGGGAAGGTTTTTACCCTCATTATGTGGTTTTAATTGGACTTTCCAGTACTTTGCATCCATAAAATAATCAAAAATTACCCTTAAAACGAAAATGTGTGAATGCGATTTTTTCTAATATGGCCCACATCATACCAAGTTTTAAATTTGCATCATAGTCTCTTCATTTTTTGGTACATAGCTTTTCTGTTGTGTTCATAGGCTAAGATCTCATAATGGTTTGTGTTAACAGCACTACTTTGCATCCATAAAAAACCGAAAATTACCCGAAAATGAAGTGTGTGAATGCATTTTTTTTCTGGGTACGGCCCACATCACAAAATTTGAATTTGCACCAATACTCTTCATTTTCAGAGTACATTGCTTTTCCATTGCGTTGATAGGCTAAGATCTGACAATGGTTCAGATTTGTTCCATGTAGGAATTTGCAGATACCCAGATAGTACAATATTTGTGGGAAAAAAGATGGATTTCACTGTGATTTTCATGGTTAGCACCACATTAGTGCTTGTGTGTTCTCCATCAACATATGCCCAAACTCCTCCATCTCCAATCCTGACTCCGGCTCCAGCACCGGCACCACCATTCGTAAACCTCACGAAGTTACTCACAGTCACCGGCCCATACCACACCTTCCTCAGCTACCTTCAGTCCACCAAAGTCATTGAAACTTTACAAAACCAAGCAAACAACACCGTGGAAGGGCTAACCCTCTTTGTCCCAACAGATGATGCTTTCTCATCTCTCAAAAAGCCCTCTCTCTCCAATCTCACCCAAGACAAGCTCAAATCAGTATGCCTATTCCATGCCTTGTCACACTTCTATAGCCTAGCAGACTTCAAGAACCTTAGCCAAATTAGCCCCGTTACCACATTCGCCGGTGGACAATACACTTTGAATTTCACTGATGTGTTTGGGACTGTGAAATTGAGTTCAGGATGGTCAAACACAAAAGTGAGCAGCGCCGTGTATTCGACTGATCCGGTTGCAGTTTATCAGATCGATAAGGTTCTTCTTCCGGAGGCAATCTTTGGTACCGATATTCCTCCGACCCCAGCTCCCGTGCCAGCACCGGAGATTGCTCCAACTGCCGATACCGCGAGGGAGAAAGGGACAAATGGGTCATCTCCGACAACTGGGTCATCACCAACATCTTCACCTGCATCATTTGCTTGTAGGATTGGAAGCTTTGGTGTTTGGAGTCAATTGGTTTTGGCAATTTCAGGTGGGTTTGTCTTGTTCTTGTAAGAGAGGATTTATTTGGGTGTTTTTTTTTTTTTAAAGTTATGTTAAGACTTATTTAAGAGGGTACATTGATTCATTTGCTTTGGTTTTGAAGCCATTTTTTGATGATATGAGTTAGTGATGATACAAAGTATGGAATGTGAGTTACTCTGTTGTAATTACTTTCTTTATTTAAATGGCATTTTGCTTGCTTTATTGTTTAATTTGATAAATTATGATTTTTTGTATAGGTAACAAAAGAAATAAGTCATTTTATTCGGGTGAACATGAAAACATGAACATAGGTGTCTTTTTCATTTTTTTTTTTTATTCTCTTTTTTGACAATTTTTTTTTTTTTCCCCACAATTTCTTATCTCCTCAATCATCCAAACAAATAATATAATCTTTTTCTTTTGTCACCAAATCCTTTGATCCAAACAGACTATTTGATCCCTTATCCTTGTCCTTTGTTTCAGTTAAGCCCAAAACTATCAAATTAAATGTTGACATCCAATTCATGTAGTTGCAAAATTGCATTGATCATCTTGTTGCTTCTTGTTGCTGCACAATCCACCTGTAGTGATATTAATTCAATAAAAAGTCTAATCCAAAATGGAGCTATCAGTCACAACACACTACTAGTAGCATTGAAGGTGTTTTTATTTTTTGTCTTCCTATTTTCATTTTAAAAAAAATACCAATCAAAAAAATAATACTATTTGGTCGGCAAAGTGTTTCAAATTTTTTTTTTTTTTGTTTTTTCTGGTAAAATAACCCACTTTTCAAAAATATATATCTATATAATAAAGCAGGATAGTTTTTGAATTTGTCCTACACACATTTGTCTTACTAGGACATTTGGACAGTTTAGATCTATTCAAATTATAAAACAACGGCTGTGATGTATACTACTTTTCCGCTTCTCTCTCTTACTTTTTTCTTTTTTCACCTACCTTGCCATCATCCCATAAATAGTCCCATGATCTAACCTTCCTTTTCTTTTTATTTTTTTATTTATTTTTCTTGTTTTTTCCTTTTGTTCACTTATTTTTATTTATATCTTGTCTTCAGGCATTGGCACAAGGATGGACATACACTAATATATATATATATATATATATTTGCAAAAAATAAAAATCATAGATATTTATGTATTTTTCATAACATAGCCCACACCACACCAGTAAAAAAATACTATTTGGTCGGCAATACTGTTTCTAATTTTTTTTTTTTTTTAAAACAACCCACTTTTCAAATATATATATACTAGTGTATGCCCGTGCCTAAAGGCACGGTGTAAATAATGTTCTGTTTGAATAATTTTCATTTATCATTATCTCTTAAGTTAGGAACATTGAGAATCAAGTATACCTAAAGTTCTGTTTTCCCATGACATACAAAAAATGAATAGATAACATACATTTTATCAAGAGGATCCCCTTTATTATAAACACAACTTCAAATAAGGGGAACAACAAAATGGTGTTCTCCCTTTGGAGCACACCATGCCAATACAAAAATGGTATTCTTGATCAAAATCTAAATAACAAACACCTCCAAATGTCTACCTCTAAATAACCAAACCAACTTTATATAAGTTTACACAACATCAACCTGTCTCTAAATAATCTTTAACTTTATACAACGTCAATCATTTTCAAAGTTTGTTAACGATGAAACCAAAATAGTGTAAATTCTGCTCTCGAGATTGCCACTCTTCCAACACTCATCAATCAAAGAAGTGCACGTTTAGTTTACACAACAATAAATACAAAATCATTAAAGAGATAAGAAAAAATTAAGCTTAAAAAAATGTAAACCTGTAAAAAGGGAGTCAATATTGTCATTCGCTTCTAGTCTTCATCCACCTGTAAAATACAGAAAAAAAAAGCTAATATAATAATTAAAAGAGACTACCCAATTCAAAACAAACACATGTATTGTCACACTAATGAAATGTTTTTTTATAGACCGCCCAATTCAAACTAAACACAAACATTGTTACAAAATAATAATTGGTTACCCAATACAAACACTATAAACAAACACAACACATTGTCAACACATATAAAAATTAATGACTGATAAAAACATTAATTTACACAAATCAATCAATATTTTCTTTGGGTTTTATTTTTTTTCAATTTTTTCTTTTTGGAATTTCCTTTAATTGATCACATAAGGTTAGAGGGAAAATTTAAGAAAGAATTTAATAAAATAAAATTCAAAAAGCAAACTCTTCGCTTGGTAATTTAACAACAAACTCTAACTAACTTTAATTCCCCCATCATTTACAAATCAACACGGCCTAAAAAACCCCATTTATTTTGTCCAAAAGCCCAAAGCCATTTGTTATATCAGTTTAGTCCCATCAGTTTTGTGTATGTAACCACCCTACAGCACCTTCTTCAATCTTCACCTACACCCATTCATATTCATTTTGCTTCCAACCTTAAATACATTTTGAATATTTGTTAAGCAATACATGACCATAAGTAAAACTCAAAACTCAAATAAAATAACAACTCCTCCCAGCCTTAATGCAAATTAAGAAACAAACATATAAGATTTATAATGTTCACTAAAATGATCATTCTGTTTAATCAAAAACAGAAACAGCCAAGTGATATTAGATTTTGGTAACCACCATTAAGAAATCATTATACTATTTGCCCCAATCTATCAAACATCTAGATTATCATAACAGAAAATGGAATAGACAAACAACCATTGTCTATTTAATAAAAAACAGAACCAATCAAGTGATATTATACTTTGATAACCACCATTAAGAAATCCTTATATGCCTTTAATCGAAAAAAATGTAACTAAAAAAAAAATTACAACAGGAATCATTGCAACACTGTAAAATGGTCATTCTATTTAATCAAAAACAGAACCAGCCAAGTGATATTATATTTTGGTAACCACTATTAAGAAATCATTATACTATTTACCCCAATCTATCAAACATCTAGATTATCATAACAGAAAATGGTATAGGCAAACAACCGTTGTCTATTTAATCAAAAACAGAACCAGCCAAGTGATATTCTATCTAAGTCATTTTTGGTCTAAAATAACCTGTTTGAATATCAAGCCAACAATTATGAAGGGGAGAGGCAGAAATCAACACAACAATTCTGAATCGGGAAAAAAACTGAAACAATTAGCAATCTTATCAGAACAGAAAATGGCATAGGCAAACAACCATTGTTTATTTAATCAAAAACAAAACCAGCCAAGTGATATTTTATTTTGGTAACCACTGCTAAGAAATCAGTAGTAAGAAATACAAAACCCAACCTAGAAAGCGGATCATTAGATTCATCATTTCCCTATACAATTCACGATCAAAATCAAAATTCAAGTGAAGGCCTCTATTTGAGAACAGATTCAAAGCATAAGAATTGTGAAAATCGAATTGAAAAATACCTAAAGATGCAAATCTAACCTATCAAACATCTAGATTACCTGAAATGTACCTGCTTTATTAATCACTTCAATAATTAATTAGTAGTAGTGATATGAAGCATTAATAAGTCACTATATCAAGATACAAAGTAACAACAAATTGTATTCGTATTAGGAGTATCAACTAATAAAAACAAATGACACCTAACAAAGTGAAACATCTATTTTTTTTTTTTTTTTTGGGGGGGGGGGGGGGGGGGGGATATAAAAATCAACAACTAACATAAACAATTTGTTTCAGTGGCACTCAAATATTGTTCTTTTCATGGGTGATGTTACTCAGCCCCCAAACTTGGCCCTAGTAACAGAATATCTGCCTACTATTTTATATTCTTTCTTTTAATTCCCTTAGCATCAATATGGGAATTAAATATTATTGCAGAGGCCGTTTATATAGGCTTTTGCATAAAGCTGGTGCAAGAGAAGTATTGGATGAAAGGCTTGTATTGTTTCTGTTAATTCCCTTAGCATCAATATGGGAAAAAGATATTATTGCAGAGGTATGGCTTATGACATGGTATGCATTTGAATGTTGTTGTAACATACATGCTTGCTTGCACATGTAATGTATGGTGTTTTTTTTTTCCTCCCCTATGCACATCTTTCTGTCGCATCAAAATGATGAAGGAGGCATTCAACAATGTTTTATTTTTTTTTCTTTTCATTGTCTTAATTGACAGAATAGCAGTTTAATTGCATGGACATGGACTTCACACCCACTTAAAAATTATTAACATGACTCTGAAAAAAGGGAGTTGCTATGACTCTGAAAAAACCAAATTAATGGCTGAATATTAGAAGTAAATAACCATAAACACAGAGCCAACACACTGAAAATGCAATTAATATCCGACAGCAGGAATTCAAAAAATCTATAGCATTGGCCCAACACACTAAGAGAAAGGAGGAGAGACAAAAATTGGTAAAAAACATAGCAAAGCAATAACTGATTTTGGTGATAAAAAACAGAGCAGCCGAAGTGACTATATCATGGGGGTTGCTGCCACAAAGAGAAGGCAAAAGAGGGACTATAATTGACCCTGGTAGGCGAAGATGGCAGGTTTCCTCAAGCAACATTTGAGATAGTGAGAGATTTATCTAGTTCAGGAGTGGCTAGTGTGATGTTGAGTTTGAGCCAAATAAAGATTATATATTGTTTTGGTGTATGTCAGACACCAAATAAATTATATACCTAGACAAATATCTTGACAGTAAACACATTGAGCAGAATTTTTGTCTCTCATAATATATATGCATGCTCACATATCATCATCTGGACCAACTATTCAATTAATGATAAATATTCATGAAATGATAAAAATTGAATGTGAGCATGAAATGATAAAAATTCACTTAATTGAATATTCATCTAATGATAAAAATTGTCTCTCATAACATCTAAATTCATGCTCACATCCATATATATTATTGGAAAAACATATTGAGCAGAATTTTTGTAAAAACATAAAAATTGTCTCTCATAACAGTAAACACATTGAGCAGAATTTTTGTCTCTCATCACTAATTTAAACAATTGACAGTAATAAAAAACAAAAATTTTAATTACAGAATAAAAAACATTGAGCAGAATTTTTGGTGATTTTTGTGATAAAAAACAGTAATAAAAACATTGAGCAGAATTTTTGGTGATTTTAGTGATAAAAAACAGAGCCAACTGATTTTGGTGATAAAAAACATAGCCTTTGCAACTACTCTTTAACAAAAGAAAAAAACAGTTTTTTAACAAAGCAACAAAGAGATAAAAAACAAAGAGATAAGTTATGTTAAGACTTATTTAAGAGGGTACATTGATTCATTTGCTTTGGTTTTGAAGCCATTTTTTGATGATATAAGTTAGTGATGATACAAAGTATGGAATGTGAGTTACTCTGTTGTAATTACTTTCTTTATTTAAATGGCATTTTGCTTGCTTTATTGTTTAATTTGATAAATTATGATCTTTTGTATAGGTAACAAAAGAAATAAGTCATTTTATTCGGGTGAACATGAAAACATGAACATAGGTGTCTTTTTCATTTATTTTTTTTTTTATTCTCTTTTTTGATAATTTTTTTTTTTTCCCCCCACAATTTCTTATCTCCTCAATCATCCAAACAAATAATATAATCCTTTTCTTTTGTCACCAAATCCTTTGATCCAAACAGACTATTTGATCCCTTATCCTTGTCCTTTGTTTCAGTTAAGCCCAAAACTATCAAAATTGCATTGATCATCTTGTTGCTTCTTGTTGCTGCACAATCCACCTATAGTGATATTAATTCAATAAAAAGTCTAATCCAAAATGGAGCTATCAGTCACAACACACTCTACTAGTAGTATTGAAGGTGTTTTTTTTTTTTGTCTTCCTATTTTCATTTTTAAAAAAATACCAATCAAAAAAATAATACTATTTGGTCGGCAAAGTGTTTCAAATTTTTTTTTTTGTTTTTTCTGGTAAAATAACCCACTTTTCAAAAATATATATATATAATAAAGCAGAATGGTTTTTGAATTTGTCCTACACACATTTATCTTACTAGGACATTTGGACGGTTTAGATCTATTCAAACTATAAAATAACGGTTGTGATGTATCCTACTTTTCTGCTTCTCTCTCTTACTTTTTTTCTTTTTTAACCTACCCTGTCATCATCCCATGAATAATCCATAAATGGTTCTATGATCCAACCTTCCTTTTCTTTTTATTTTTTTTTTTATTTTCCTCCCTTTTTTATTTTTCTCCCTATTTATTTATTTTTCTTGTTTTCTTCTTTTTGTTCACTTATTTTTATTTTTATTTATATCTTGCCTTCAAGCACTGGCACAAGCATGAACATACACTAATATATATATATTTGCAAAAAATAAAAATCATAGATATTTATGTATTTTTCATAACATGGCCCACACCACACCAGTAAAAAAATACTATTTGGTCGGCAAAACTGTTTCTAATTTTTTTATTTTTATTTTTTTAAAACAACCCACTTTTCAAATATATATTTATATATTTGCAAAAAAGAAAATCATAGATATTTATGTACTTTTCGTAACATGCCCACACCACACCAGTTAGAAATAAAAGTGCATGAATAATGGAAAATTCTATAAATCATATGTCCTAATTATAATTTTTGTGAATTTTTATTATATTTTATTGTAATGTTAATGTTAATTTATTGTGGTGTTAATTATGACACTACACTTTGTGACACTTTGAATCTTAATTTATTGTGGTGTTAATTATGATACTTTGTGGTATCAACACCACACACCACAAAGTGTCACAAATTGGACATGACTCACTTCTTTTTAAAGGGTGTGTATTGTAGCATTATCCGCAAAATAATACTCAAATATGTGAATTTTATACTCAAATGTATTTTTTTTTTTTTAATCAATAGAAGAGTGATTCTAAATAAAAGAATTAAGTACATCATTTAAATATACTCCTAATCTACAATAGTTAAAAAAATCAACAAAATCGAACACAACTAATATACCAAGCTCATTAAGCTCAACAACCACTACTAACTACATGTAATTAGGATAAAAAGTAATTGTCAAATTTATTGGATAGAATGCCCATTAAATTTGATTCGAATAACAAAAATTGCGATCAAACATTGAAATGTGAGTTTTATGAATTATAATTCTATCTCATGGTATAATTCGCCCAATCAAATAGGTCTAAAAAGTATAATGATCCTACCTAAAATGATAAACTCCCCTACTCTATACCAATCAAAATGTGTGAACAAAATTGAACACCCCAACTTAATACAATTTAGACGGGAGATGGGTCTCATGTGACATTTTGGCAAATTATATGATTTTGAAAATTATGAGTGCTTGCGGATCAAGTTGGGTAGGTTGCCTCTCATTAGACATCCGTCCAAACTTAGGCCAATAGGAAAAAATCAATCCACTTTCGTCCACTTAGTTAGCATATGCAAATTGAGTAGGTCGTGAGAATTGGCAGACGGATGCAAATCGATTTGGAGGTAGGACCTTACTATTTTTTACATTTTTTTTAACTATTTTCCAGTAATTCTTTTCTATTTTGGGTCTAAATTTTTTATTTTTCATTTCTTGTAATAAAAATAAGGCCCAACTTTCATATTTCATACATAGTAAATAAAACGCCATTTTTTAACACACAAAGTATAAGCATAAAATCATTTTTTTAGGGGTGTTGGTGGATCAAGTTAGGTTGAGTGGCTTTCCATCGGTCATCTGTCTGAGCTTAGGCAAAATTGAAAGAAATGCATATGCATCTATTTGATCGGGCCATTAAAATTGTCCATTCTGTAGTGGATTAGTTTGGCTTATTCAGTTTTAGTTGATTGGATGGATGCTAACCCAGCCATAGGAAAAATGACGTCAGACAACACAAACAATTTTATAGTACATATACTATATTTGAGATTGAATAAGCAAGTGGCCTATTAGCTCAGCTGGTTAGAGCGTCGTGCTAATAACGCGAAGGTCGCAGGTTCGAGACCTGCATGGGCCATTTTGTTTTTCTTATTCTGCCTGCCAGTGGCCGTTTGGGAAGCAAATTAAAGATTCCTTCTTCTCTGTTTTTTTCTTTGAGAAATGATAGAAACTCATTTTTTCCTTAACTCACATGTCAGTACCTGGCAGGAAGAAAAAAAAATAAAAAGTAAAAAATTGGTCACATGTCAGTACCTGGCAGGAAGAAAAAAAAATAAAAAGTAAAAAATTGGTCAATTCCAATACATTGGAGGTGATGGGAGTCTAGAAAAAATGGGTCTCAACCTTTTTTTTTTTCTTTTATACGCTTTTTCTTCAATTTATTTTGTAGAATTGTGTATATCATCTATGAAAAAAAAAAAAAAAAAAAAAAAATCTTTAAAAGTCATTCTTAAACATTTTAATTTTTTTCATCTCACATTTTAGTCAAAAAGTTAAAAAGTCATTAAAAAAGTTACACTCCAAATCTGAATAATTTATTTTGTAAGATTATTATGTATATCATCTCTGTAAAAAATAGTTGATCTGATAATAGTAATATTTTCATTTTATAGCGTTTATTTGAAAGAAAGAATGGTCTATAACTATATTTTTGAAAATAAATTTAGAGATAAAAACAATAAAATAAAAATATAAAAATAAAAATGCTATTATTATCAAATTAACCAAGTTTTTTTTATGAATAATTTACATAAAAAATTTTACAAAATAAACAATTCAAATCATCGAAATAGATTCTATAATAGGCCATAACCATTTAAATTCAGAGGCCTATTTTGGGAAGTGGGTTATAATCCACTTCCCAGATTATAACCCACTTCTCCTCTCACAAAAAAACTGCTTATAAGAAGCTTTTTACCAAAAAACTGATTATAACCATCTTCCCAAAATAGTCTCAAATTCAAAATCCATTATCTCTCCTTATGTCAAATAAAATGATTAAAAAAAATTACACATAAAATTTATCAAAAATAATAAAAACAAATCACCAACAACAGATACAAAAAAAATAATTTACAAACAAAAGATTCAATAAAATGTTATGAAGTCACAACCCACCCATAAGCCCTAGTTTTACAGGCCAAGATCAAGTTGGGTCCGATTGGGCGATTAAATTTTGAGCTTCTCAATTGACACTTTCGTATGACGGAATTTTATTTTCAAATTACCCTTTTGTAATAAAGAATAAAAGCATTGGTTGTCTGTAACTAACCACTCATTCTATAATAGCTAATTTTAATGAATCCGGATCCTCGGTAGCGCTACCCTGTAGCACTACCCTGTAGCCCCCAAAACGACGTCGTTTTGGGGGCGGATTTTCAGAAAAAAAAAAAAAAAAATGCAGAAGAGGGAGGGGGGAGGAAGGAGAAGGAGAGGGAGAGGGAGAGGGGAGGGAAGGAGGGAGGAGGGCGAGCTCGCCGTCGTCGTCCCTCGCCATCGTCGCCGCGTCGTCGTCCCTCGCCGTCGTCGCCGCCATCGCTGCCGCCGTCGCAGCCGTCGTCGCAGCCATGGCTGCGAGCTCCACCTCTCCACCTCCTCCTCCTCCTCCCCCAATATTTATGGCCCCCTCCAGTTCAGTCCGGCCCCTCCTCCTCCCTCCCTCCTCCCTCCTTCCCTCCCCTCTCCCTCTCCCTCTCCCTCTCCCTCTCCTTCTCCTTCTCCTTCCTCCCCCCTCCCTCTTCTGCGTTTTTTTTTTTTTTTTCCTGAAAATCCGCCCCCAAAACGACGTCGTTTTGGGGGCTACAGGGGGTGCTACAGGGAAAGGGGCACAGACGACCCGTTCTCAATTTTAATCCACAATAAAATCTTTAAGCACACACACGAGTGTGGACAACTTCTAATATATTCCATATTTTCATTAGTTGATATTATTTTCTCATTTTTTTTTTTCACTTATGATGTATTCAACAACAATTATTTGCCGTTCGGAGCGAGCTATATAGGCCACTTTTTTTTTTGAATTTTTTTGTTTTAGTGACTTTTTTTTTTAAATTATGTAAAAATATTTATTTTTTCAATCCATCTTGTGTTGTGTAAACAAATCTAAAAAGTAAATATTTTTTGAAAAATCAAATTAAGCAAATAAAAAATTCACCATTTTGGGCTTATTTTTGTCTTTTCTCAACATTTTTTTAGAATTTTCAAATTTTTCAGTTTGCCTTGTCGAGTTGAATTTAGAAGCCTAAAGATTTTTGATTTTTTTTTTTTATACCAAAGATGAAAATAAGCCCAAAAACAAACCAAAAAAAAAAAAAATAAACAAAAAAAAAACACAAAACAAAACAAAACAAAAACCCACCAAATAAATAAATCCTCTGAGAACAAACTTACAAGTTAGCTTATTAGTTTATTGGCTTATTTGAGTCATATTACCTCTCTACTTTTTATATTTTTTTTTTATAATCAATCAAAAATTTAGCTTATAAGTTACTTTTCAAAACAATCCTAAAAAGGCAAAAAAATAATAAAAAAAAAAAAAAAAAAAACCACTTAAACTTGTTAACTCGGGTAAATTACAAATATACCTCCTGAGATTTGATTAAAATACGAATCGCCCTTTGTGATTTTGAAAATTACATTTCACCCCCGAGATTTTTAATTTCATAACAAATCGTCTCTTTTATTAATAAATCATTAAGTCAATTAACTGTTTTTAATGATATTAAAAATATGTTTCAATTAATAATTTAGGTAATTTTATTATTATATAAGAGAACAATTATGAATTCATTTTTTTAGTTAATTCTGTTAAATAAAAAATTCTAGTAAGGAGATATTTGTAATTTTTCAAATCATAAGAAACAATCTGTATTTTAAACAAATCACGGGAGGTGTATTTGTAATTTACCCTTTTAACTCACAAAGCATAAATGAAAATGGGTTCATGAATTTGAGATCGAGCCATTGGGCTTAAATTCAATGGGATCTATTTGTTAGTTTAACAAGAATTTGGTCAATGAAGGGATGACAATGGAGTTCATTGGGCAGTAATCAAAAGGAAACCAACTGAAAAGTCTTATTAAGAAGATGAATGTGCATCAATAAGTTTTTACGATTTTTTGTGTATAAAAAAAAACTTATTTATTTTTAATTATTATCACAAAATTCTATTTTTTATTTTTTTAGCAGCGTTTTTATAATCTGGTGTCATTAATTATTAGTTTTTAGCGACAATTGAAAAAATTATTACAGAAAAACGTCACTAATTGTCATTTTTTAGCAACATATTTAAAAAATGGTCATAGAAAAGCGTCACCAATGCTTATGGGAGTTAATAGTGCACAGGTCCTTATAACAGGACCGGCATATAATTACCCCTAATCAAAATTGGATCAAAAAATTAGGTATAAAAGGTCTAGTCACAAAGAAGTGACCTCTAAAGTTAGACCCTAAAGAGTCGAGGTCTCAGAAGTCACCCTTAGGTGGTCCTACATAGTAGAGACACTCAACCATATAACAGTAAGTCGTAAATTCACACATAGGCGAGGATTCAAACCCACATTTTTAACACTAGGTACGGTTCGCCCAAGCCTGAAAGGCTTGTCCTATCAACTATATGTACCGTCTTCTCAAGGGGCTGGTTTCGGGAAGAATGAAACCTGGTATCTAATAGTGCTCAAAATTTAAAATGGATTTTCATTACTTGAGGAACAACGTGTACACAAGCTAATGTGATTGTCAAGCTGGGTATGCCAATGTGCCCTCTGTTGGAGATCACCCCATGTGAGGAGTGATCTCTTTTCCATATGATGCCAACACAGCAACACAGCTTGCCAACTAGCAACACAGCTTGCCAACCGACAAGTCACAAAGGTGGACGGCCACTTTTGTGAAGGAACAGGCTGACCATGTACAAGGCCAGCCAACCTCTCTGCTTTCTCTTGAGTGTATAAATAGAGAGGCTAAGGGGAGAGTTGATATAGAGAAAAAAACAACTATCAGAGTGTTTCCGTTGTAATCTTTGCATTTCTCTCAATATGGTGAAATCTGCTGCCCGTGGACGTAGGCGACTTGCCGAACCACGTTAAAACTCTTGTGTTATTACTTGTTTATATTTCCTGGTGTGCCCTCAATCCCCAACAATTGGTATCAGAGCCGGGGTGGTGAAAAATCAAATTTTTTCCGAAAGTGCCCAGAT
This sequence comes from Camellia japonica, assembly GCA_030407325.1. NCBI lineage: Eukaryota > Viridiplantae > Streptophyta > Magnoliopsida > Ericales > Theaceae > Camellia > Camellia japonica. The sequence continues at coordinate 68,258,838 of JAPPVO010000031.1, forward strand.
TTCGAAGTGACTGAAATCCACTTTCGACCATACAAGGAGGAAGCTCTAGAGGAGATGAGCCCGGAACTGCAAACCACAGTCCAAATGGACCATCCACGCGCCCTTACGCGGCGATAGAAAACCGCGAGTGAATCCCACGCGTACCACGCGCCGGCGAAAGGAATAAGACGAGTGGAGCGCGAGTGGTTCTGACGTCAGGCTGACGTCATCCCGAGCCGAGCCGAGCCGTCAAGCCGAACAAGAGCCGTTGACCGCCGTTGACCAAGCCGAGCCGAAGCCGAGCCACCAAGCCGCGTTCTTGAGCCGTTGACTAGTTCTGAGCCGCGTTGACCACGCTGCCAAGCCGAGCCGCCGAGCCGCTGATGTCAGCCGAACCGGAGGAATTATCCAGTGCATCTCAGCCGCACCAGATTCTGCAGATCTGAACCGTGCAAACTATTTTGGCTTGATCTGAGTCATTCGGAGTCTGTTTCGGACGATCCAATAGTACTTTCCAACTATTTGGAGTATTCCGGACACATCCATACGATTAGTTTTTTGAATCGGAGTTTCTAAAAAAAAAAAAAATTCAATGGCAGAATCTACAGAGAGGAGATCAACCGAGTCTACAAGCAGCCCCACGGCTACAAACAACTCTAGGTATTGGACCCCGGTGTCCCATGCTAAGTTCGAGGTAGAAAAGTTTGATGGAAGCAGCAACTTCGGCATGTGGAAATACGAAGTTAAAGATATGCTTGTCCAGATGAACCTGTACTTCACTCTGGGAGACAAACCAGATGACCTGGACGGGATAGAATGGAAGAAAGTGAATCTCCTGGCCTGTAGTTCCATCCGACTTTGCCTTGCAAAAGAGGAGAAGTATGCCTTCACAAAATATGATATTGCGAAGGAACTTTGAAAGGCGCTGGAAGACAAGTTCATGACAAAGAGCATTGAGAACCAGCTTTACTTGAAGAAGAGGTTGTTTCGTTTCGACTATAAGAAAGGTATTTCGATGAACGAACACCTAAACAATTTCAACAAAATTCTTACCGATTTAAAAAACTTGGATGATCACATTGATGATGAAGATAAAGCACTGTTACTATTGAATTCCTTGCTTGACACATATGATCACCTCACCACCACTTTACTATACGGTAAAGAAAAGATCAAGTATGTTGATGTTGTAAACGCCTTGGTAAATAATGAGTTCAGAAGGAAAGATAAATCTGCAAACAGGGACTCATCATTCGAGGCATTGACAGTCAGAGGCAGGACGAATAACAGAAGATATACAGGGCGAGGAAAGTCTCGCTCAAAATCCAGAGGAAAATCATCAGATAGAAGACATCTTGTAAAAGACGAGTGTGCTGCTTGTCGCCATAAGGGGCATTGGGCAAAAGATTGTCCCAATAAAGACAAAAAAGAGAAAAAGTTGAACGTTGCACGAGATGGAGATAATGGTAAAGGATCAACCTGCACAGTTTCATCATATGGCCAGTCTGATGAATGGATTCCAGATTCCAGATGTTCCTACCACATGGCCGTCTAGCATTTGTTACAATGAAGGGTACTCGAAAGGGAAATTTATATTTCCTAAACGGCTCTACAGTCACAGGGAGAGTGGCTGTCTCCACCAGCTCAGAAGATGATGCATCAGACACTTCCAAACTTTGGCACATGCGTCTAGGACATGTCGGTGAGAAGGCTTTACAAGGGTTAATAAAGCAAGGCCTGTTGAAAGGCGCCAAAACAGGGAAGCTTGAGTTCTACGAGCATTGTGTACTGGGCAAGCAAATAAGAATCAAGTTTGGTACTGCTATTCATCGTACCAATGGGATTCTAGACTACATTCACACCGATGTATGGGGTCCTTCCAAGAATGCTTCTTTGGGAGGTAAATACTACTTTGTGCCATTCATTGATGATTTCTCAATAAGAGTTTGGGTTTACACAATAAAGCATAAAGATGAGGTATTAAACATCTCTCTTATATGGAAGAAAATGATTGAGACCCAGACAAGCAGGAAGATCAAAAAGCTTAAATCTGACAATGGCGGCGAATACACATCAGATCTCTTCTTTGAGGTTTGCCAGAATGAAGAGATAGTGAGACATTTCACAGTTAGTGGAACACCACAGCAAAATGGAGTTGCAGAACGCATGAACCACACTTTGGTAGAGAAAGTTCGGTGTATGCTGTCACATTCAGAATTGAGCAAGGCATTTTGGGGCGAGGCATTGAACTATGCTCGTCATCTTGTCAACAGACTACCTACTTCAGCACTAGATGGCAAGACTCCTATGGAGGTATGGTCAGGAGTGCCAGCTATTGATTATGATCAGCTACGTATCTTCAGATGTCCAGCCTATTTTCATGTTACAGAATCTAAGTTGGATCCTAGAGCCAAGAAAGCTGTCTTCTTAGGCTTTAGTGACGGTGTTAATGGATACAGACTCTGGTGCCCTAAATCAAAGAAAGTTGTCACTAGAAGAGACGTTACCTTTGATGAGTCTACAATGCTGAAGCAACCAAATCCTTAAGAAAATGATGAAGCATTGAAGAAGTCAGTGCAGATGGAGTTTGAGACTCCAACAAAGACTATTCAGCCAATCAACCATCCTGAAGAAGTCTCAGTGGATAGCTCTGAAGAGAGTTCAGATGAAAATGAAGATCCAGAGGCCCCACAACAATCAAGAGAGTTCAGATGAAAATGAAGATCCAGAGGCCCCACAACAATCAGAACCCATTGCAATCAGGAAAGGAAAAAGGGTTCCTAAGCAACCCAGTTGGATGACCGATATGGTAGCTTATGTACTTCCAATCATTGAAGACAATGTTCCTTGCACTTTCAAGGAAGCCGTGCAGAATGCAGAAAGTATCAAATGGAAAGAGGCTATGGATGAAGAGATCGGGTCACTTCACAAGAACCAGACTTGGGAATTGATGCAACTTCCAAAGGGAAAGAAAGCAATTGGGTGTAAGTGGGTTTACACCAAGAATGAAGACATCCCAGGCAAAGACAACATCAGATTCAAAACCAGATTGGTAGCTAAAGGCTATGCCCAAAAGGAAGGAATAGACTACAATAAGGTATTCTCACATGTTGTGAAGCACACGTCTATTCGTATCTTGCTAGCTTTAGTTGCACAGTTTGATCTCGAGCTCGCCCAACTCGATGTCAAAACTGCCTTTTTACATGGAGATCTTGAAGAGGAGATATACATGTCCCAACCAGATGGTTTCAAAGTTGCTGGAAAAGAGAATTAGGCCTGTAAGCTAAACAAATCATTGTACGAATTGAAGCAGTCCCCGAGACAATGGTACAAGAGATTTGACCGGTTCATGATAGAGAAAGAATACACAATAAGTCAATTTGATCATTGTGTATATTTTCGTAAGCTTCCAGATGGGTCCTTCATCTATTTGCTCTTATATGCAAATGATATGTTAATTGCATCAAAGAGCAATGAAAAGATTGACAAACTCAAGGCATAATTAACAAGAGAGTTTGAAATGAAGGATTTGGGAGAAGCAAAGAAAATTCTTGGCATGGAGATCAAGAGAGACAGGAAGAAGGGCATGGTTCATCTGACACAAACTCAATATTTGAAAAAGGTGTTAGACAGATTTGGCATAAATAGGAAAACAAAAGCTGTGAGTACACCATCGGCCCCTCATTTCAAGCTTAGTGCTTCGATGTCTCCACGCACAGAAGAAGAACGGAAGCATATGGCACAAGTTCCATATGCAAATGTAGTTGGTGCATTAATGTATGCTATGGTTTGTACAAGGCCTGACATCTCACATGCTGTGAGTATGGTAAGCAGGTATATGCATGATCTAGGAAAAGGTCACTGGCATGCAGTGAAATGGATCCTAAGGTACATACATGGCACGGTTAATCTAGGATTGAAGTTTGAGAGAGATAACCGACTCGGGCAGAATTTGGTTGGATATGTGTACTCAGATTATGCTGGTGACTTGGACAAACGCCGATCAACAACAGGGTATTTATTTACGCTTGCTAAAGGGCTGGTGAGTTGGAGGTCAACGCTTCAGTCAACGGTGGCTTTGTCTACTACAGAGACAGAGTACATGGCAGTGACGGAAGCCTTTAAAGAAGCTATTTGGCTACACGGGTTGATTGAGGACTTGGGTATTGTTCAGAAGGACGTTGCGGTGTACTGTGACAATCAGAGTGCCATTTGTTTGGCAAAGAACCAGGTTTATCATTTCCGCACTAAGCACATTGATGTTCATTTCCATTTCATCCGAGAAATTGTGAATGAAGGGGATATTCTGCTTCAAAAGATTAGTACTGCAGATAATCCGACCGATATGCTCACAAAAGTGGTTTCTGGGATCAAGTTCCAACACTGTTTGGACTTGGTCAACATCTCTTGGAACTGAGCACCTTTGGGTGCATGGCAGTGTTGATCGATCACTATGTTGGATAAGAGAATCCTCGCCAATGTGGAGATTTGTTGAAGATTGGGTTAAAGATTCAGCCACGAACTACTCACATGGGTTGAGGGGGTGATTTATTGGAGATCACCCCATGTGAGGAGTGATCTCTTCTCCATGTGAAGCCAACACAGCAACATAGCTTGCCAACTAGCAACATAGCTTGCCAACCGACAAGTCACGAAGGTGGACGGCCACTTTTGTGAAAGACCAGGCTGACCATGTGCAAGGCCAGCCAACCTCTCTGCCTTCTCTTGAGTGTATAAATAGAGAGGCTAAGAGGAGAGTTGACATAGAGAAAAAAACAACTATCAGAGTGTTTCCATTGTAATCTTTGCATTTCTCTCAATATAGTGAAATCCGCTGCCCGTGGACGTAGGCGACTTGCCGAACCACATTAAAACTCTTGTGTTATTGCTTGTTTATATTTCCTGGTATGCCCTCGATCCCCAACACCCTCTTATGAGTCGGTTTTATGGATGTGTTCGAGCTACAACGCCTTAACCAAAGACCTAAAAAACCATCCATAGGTTGGGACAGGATGAGCAGGAAAGCAAGCTGAGCTAGGCCATGGAACGAGTAGTCTGAGTTATGTAATAGTAGGTTTTCTGAACCATTTGATAACCCTAGTATAGGGGTTGTTTGATTAGGGGTTCATAAGGGAAGTATGAGGGTGGCTGGATATAAAATTGATGGGACTCGTTTGTTTTTCTTTTCTTTTCTATGTCTCATGTTTGGTTGATTTGGATGTAGGCAGCCTATAATACCCAAACATAGTAAAAATAGACTGTGCATATAATTTATCTGATACTCTAAACATATATATCTTTTTCCAAACTCTTGTATCAAGTCCAAACAATCAAACATAATCATAATCTCTTAAAATTGAGGAGCTACATACATCTCATCCCGACACCTTACTTAATATTATATTTGTGTACTAAGTTATATTCTTAATTTTTTTTACTATTTTATATTATCAAAATATACATGATAAAATATTATTGGGTATGTTATATTAATCTCCTTTGTGATTTGAAAAAAATACAATAAATTTTATAATTTTAACATAATTACATTGAGTTTCATTAAGATTTTAATTCATATAAACACTTCTCATTTTCGTCAATAATTTCTTAGTTACATAGATAAAAAACATAATAATAATATTGTCATATTTTTTATATAAAAATATATATTTTGCATTGTTTGTTTTTGTGTATTTTTGCATTATTTTCATCAGTTTCAATTCATTTAAGCTTACTATAAGAAAAAATTAATGTAATTATATCAGAATTATAGAATTTACTCTTTTTTTTTTTCAAATCTCAAAAGAGGTCAATGTAATTTATCTAATATTATTTAACTTCGTTGTTTAATTAGGGTCTAGATGATCATCTTAACTTAAAAAAGTATTTGGGCTTGATAGGCTTATTTTGGGACCGATCTCAGTAATTCAAACTATTTACCTTTTAGTACTCGTTGAGTAAAATATTAATATAAAAAAAGCTACTATATATTTGAATAACATTTATATTACGAAAAATAAATGGCTACTTGTTGGCTACATATTTTGTATAAGCCAATTACAATTCGACGCGTGGCAGAATAAGGGTAATACAAGAAGACTATTCAAATCTTCGATCCTAATCGTACACGTGGCAGTTAGTATTGGTTATTACGAGATCTGAGTAGCATTGGATCAGTAAAGAGATGCAAAGTGATGTGGCTTCAACGGTTACTCACATTCAAATTCAAAATTAGGAAGGAAGCCTAACTGCAAGTGATGGCATAGTGGAGCTAATTATGAGGCAACATGGTCAGCGATCATGGAGGAGCAGTTCGACGGTTGGAAATGCAGTTCAATGGTTATCCTTGAGAAGTATAAATAGCAGAGAATGCCCCAGAAAAAAGCCCCAGACTCAGATCCAAAAAACTAGTCTTATTCTACTTTATTTCCTTTCCAGTTTTACATTTCCTGTTCTTTACATTTCTGTACTTTAAAATTCCGGCACTGCACTTCGTTCATAGGAGTAGTTTCAAGTAGATTGCTGCTGTAAACCTTTACGAGGCTGAGTTTGGATCATTGTAAGTTTTTTCATTTTAATGAAATGCTTCAATTGTTCTTCATTTAATTGTTATTTGCTTAATTCTCCTAAATCAAGCCACCAGTAAAAGTTCTCTTCAGTGAGGCTGAAAAAACTAAAACACAATCGTCTGATAATTGGTTGGCAATTCATTTTCTGTAAGGACTGATTGATCCTTGCTGGCACGCTCATAATTACAAAAGTAACATTTGAAAGCCAAAAAGCCAACACTACTATTAAGATTATAATTGTCGTCAATTGTTTTAAAATTTAAACATATAACTACTAATGTCCAATGATTTTAATTTTTTATATAAATAATTTAAAAAATGAACGATTTATATTACTAAGGTTGTCTAAAAATGGGCCTATGAAACTCAAACTCTCTCTCTCTCTCAACTTGAATGGCCACCTTGAGATAATTGAATCCATTTAATTAATGTTTATTTTCAAAACGAGAATTAAAAATCAAGGAGGATTCTACAATACATTCCTTACCATATGCACCTTAATTATGCCATTTTTTTTTTTAGTTATAACATTAAAAAAAATTAATTATACCATGTGGAGAGGTGGTTTGGAAATACTCTTCAGATCCTGGGAGATGCTAGTGATCCTCAGCTAGTCACCTGAAAAGATACAAACACTCCGGTCTGGGGTGCCGGAATTAGCACTCCGATAGACAAGTTAGTTCAGGTCCTCAGGAAAGCTTGTTTACTAAGTTTAGTGAAGTGATTCTTACATACCTTTCTAAATTTGTGGCTCTTGTATTTATACTTGCTTTTTGGGCCTCGGGGCCTGAGCCTACTTTTATCCCATTCACCTTTGATTCATTCGGAGCTACTGACCTTCGTCTATTCGGCTTTACTAACGCATTTGGCGTCCTTATTACGCAATATGAAGCCGAATAGTATCTAATTTCTGGGGTACGCGTCTTCCGACTCTCCTACTTATTCGGCTGCCACAATTGGCCCCCAAGCACTTCACCGACGACAGTTGGCTGGAATGCTTGGTTTTGAATTTCGAAAAGTCAGAGCCAAAATTCGGCGATTGGCCTCATCGTCATGCGGATATCTAAGCGCACCTCTTTCGGTTGTCGTGTCAACTTTCCCCCTTCGCGCACGTGTCTATTTATTGCGATTTAAAATTTTGACGTCCTTTCAAGTATGTATTTCGTGACGCTCATCGCTGGATTGCCTTTTGGATAGTCCCTGCAACTCTGTTTTCCGATATCCCCATCGTCCTTTGTAAGTTCTCTCATCCCCTGCTTTGGAGACTCTTTCTGGTTTATTCCTTCCTTGGCATATTCTCATAAACTGTAGGGTATGGCGAAACATTTAAAAGACCTCCTCTCGTCAGATTGAATCGCTGGCTTTAAACGCCACTTCTCCATTCCTGATGATGTCCGTCTGTCGCTTGTGGCAGACGACACTCTTGATATGGAGAGGGAGGACAAAACCACGATTGTCTTTCCTCTTTTGTCAATTGCAGAGGGTGGAGTCTGTTTCCCCCTTCACCCGTTTCTTAGGGCTGCGCTTCGCTACTGGGGTTTAATCCCTTCTCAACTTAATATGAATTTCTTTAGAATCATAATGGGGATTATAGCACTCAACCGTTGCCTAAGAATTAACCTTGGCATTCCAGCCATCCGGCATTGTTATGCCCTGGCTAAGTCTTCTGGTCGGCACGGGCATTTCTTTCTTAGGGCCAAGGATATCGACCATCAGCTGATTACGATGCTTTCCAGTTCTGGAAAACGAGTTGATGATGTTATGGTCGTTGTCCAGGGTAACTGGGAATTTGGCGAAAGGGAGGATCACGTTGACCCTATTCCTAGACGGAGGGGCGAGCCAGGTGGCTGATTGCCTTCTCGCTTTTATTTTTTGTTCGTTTTTGTTGTAAAGCCTCCTTTGAAATGTGACGGCTTGGCTTGTGCAGGGAGCAATTTAAAGAAAGTTCTGTCTTCAACTGACGGCGCCGTTCTTTCGGATATCGAAGTCGCGCTCAAATATTTCGGCCGTCGAAGTCTTCAGAAACAAGGGAGGTCGGCGCATATTCTGCTTCGTTACGAGCCGACATACACGACCTTCTCGGAAGCGAAAAATATCCCTGTTCCTGAGGGTGAAGATTCTCTTATCGCCCTTATTTTGTCCGACTTCAAAAACTTGAGGCAGGTTGGTTTTGGAGGGTCCAATTTGGAGCGGGATGTAACTAATGTTATCGAATCAGATCAGTACGAAACCGAGTCCGACGAGGTATTGAATTCGGCCGATCCCCCATCCATATCGGGCCGAGGGGATCTTTCACTTGACGGCGTTGTTCACGGCTTGGAGGGTATTCCCGCCGCAGACCCCGAAGACATGGCCAGGTTAAGCCTGACAAAACTTGCCAGGAAGGCGAATACGGAAAGGTTGGCCGCGCGGCGAAGAGCGGAGGCCCTTCCGTCTGAAGTACCACCCGCCACCGAATCTTAATTCTCCCTGCCTGTTAGTGAATCAGAGTCCATGCGCGTTGTTGACGTGGAAACGACAGCAAATCGGAATGCCAAATCTGCTTTGGACGTGCAGGCTGGCCAAGAAGTTGAGGCAGAGAAACGCCCTGCTGAGTTTGAGGCCGGCTCAGAAGAACATGGCGGCAAACGTCCTCGATTAGAGGGATCGGACGTGATCGTTCCTTTTGTCATTCAACCGATGATAAGAAACATGCCGGTTTCTTCTGATGCTTCGGCGCTTAAAGATCCAGAAGTCGCATTCAGCTTGGCTACATCCGTGTCATTGTCGTCTGACAAGGAGGCTTTCCGGGTGGAAACGGATCTGAATGCGACAGCACTAGCCACCCAATCGGCGCTTTTGGTACATTCGAACTTAGTTTCACTTAATCCAAATACTGTTGAAGTTATGGTTTTAAATTCTTGTTTTGCAGACCGTCGGATGGATAGCCGATATGGGCCATCGCCATCGCGACGCCGTCAAAGAGATTGGTCATTTACGTGAGGAAGTTGAAGGCCAGAGGAAAAGGGCCGAGGTCGAGGCTTTGAGGGCGAACAAGGAAGCCTCAAGGGCCGACGCCGAGATGGAGAGGGCTCGTAGCGCGGATCAACTGAGATCGGATGCCGAGAAGAAGGCGGATGCGAGCGAAGATGCGCTCAAATTGGCCCAGAAGGCGATCTCCAAACTGGAGGCTAAGTTGGCTGAAATGAAGGCGGCGAAGGAAGCAGCCGACTCGGAGTCTTCCAAAGTATTCGAGGCTGGGAAAAATGATGGACTCGCCGAGTACGTTGACCAAGTCCCCAAGTTTGAAAATTAGGGATTCAAACATGGCTGGCACAAAGCCCTTGCTGCTGCTAACGCTTCGTTGATTACGCCAATACCATATGAGCAAATGGATATTAAGCCATTGGAGTCTGATTCCGATGGCTAAGCCGGCCGACTGACAGTTTTTAGGATGTCAAATGTATTTTTTACAGTTTTTTATTTGGTATTTTTCATCTGTTGCTACAGTCATGAGTAAATCTTTTTGTTTAGTAACTTGAGTATATATGAAATCGGGCTTGTAGCTTTTTGTTTCGTAACTTGAGTACATATACACAATTTCATGAGTTGCGTTCAACTGGCTACAGAAAATGTTGATGAATGATATTGCTTTCGGTTATGGTTAGATCGGATTAATAAAGTAGATCTGCCCTTGCCTTAGACAGGGCGCGAGCTTGGGAAGCCGAATGGGCCTAGCTCGTGGGCTGGCTAAGGCACATATTGATCGGCGCTTGCATTTGAAAACTCGGCCAACCAGATTAATAAAACTTGGCCGATCAGATTAATAAATCTGCCATTGCCTTCGCCAGAGCGCGAGCTTTGGAAGCCGAATGGGCCTAGCTCGCGGGCTGGCTAAGGCACATATTGATCGGCGCTCGCGCTTGAAAACTCAGCCGATCAGATTAATAAATCTGCCCTTGCCTTCACCAGGGCGCGAGCTTGGGAAGCCGAATGGTCCTAGCTCGTGGGCTGGCTGAGGCACAGATTGATCGGCGCTCGCGCTTGAAAACTCGGCCGATCAGATTAATAAATTTGCCCTTGCCTTCGCCAGGGCGCGAGCTTGGGAAGCCGAATGGTCCTAGCTCACGGGCTGGCTAAGGCACATGTTGATCGGCGCTCGCGCTTGAAAACTCGGCCGATCAGATTAATAAATCTGCCCTTGCCTTCGCCAGGGCGCGAGCTTTGGAAGCCGAATGGTCTTAGCTCGCGGGCTGGCTAAGGCACATATTGATCGGCGCTCGCGCTTGAAAACTCAGCCGATCAGATTAATAAATCTGCCCTTGCCTTCGCTAGGGCGCAAGCTTTGGAAGCCGAATGGTCCTAGCTCGCGGGCTGGCTAAGGCACATATTGATCGGCGCTTGCGTTTGAAAACTCGGCCGACCAGATTAATAAAACTCGGCCGATCAAATTAATAAATATGCCCTTGCCTTCGTCAGGGCGTGAGCTTTGGAAGCCGAATGGGCCTAGCTCGCGGGCTGGCTAAGGCACATATTGATCAGCGCTCGCGCTTGAAAACTCGGCCGATCAAATTAATAAATCTGCCATTGCCTTCGCCAGGGCGCGAGCTTGGGAAGCCGAATGGGCCTAGCTCGCGGGCTGGCTAAGGCACATATTGATCAGCGCTCGCGCTTGAAAACTCGGCCGATCAGATTAATAAATCTGCCATTGCCTTCGCCAGGGCGCGAGCTTGGGAAGCCGAATGGTCCTAGCTCGCGGGCTAGCTAAGGCACATATTGATCGGCGCTCACGCTTGAAAACTCGGCCGATCAGATTAATAAATCTGCCCTTGCCTTCGCCAGGGCGCGAGCTTTGGAAGCCGAATGGGCCTGAATCAGGCGCTTACATTTGGGATTACTAACGTTGCCTCGGGAGAGCTGCAAACATTGAAGGATAAATGGAGCAGGTGTACGCCAGAGGCCCTATTTATTCCCATTCTGGCAACTTGGGAGGGACGAAGATTGATTGAATCAGACGCCGCAATGAGTCGTAGTTGCGAGCCTACACGTACGGGAAGAAGAACGTCCAAGGATCAGGAAACACAGCAGCCCCTTAGTCAACGAAGCAGATCGCCCCGAAAGGACAAGTAACAACGGGGAAATTCTCCGCGCCCACGACCGGGAATTGAGCCTGATGCGACGCCACGAACGTTGAGTTTTGCGGTTTCTGTGAGGAATAGACCAATGACGGAGGCAGATTCTATCATTAAAGACCCAGATGTGGCAATCGAGTTCGCTCGACAGATATTCCTGCCGGAAGTCCAACAATCGATAGTCGGACGTCGAGATTTCAAAGTATTTCGAGACGGCATTCATGGGGCCGTGAAAGGACTATATACTGCTTACGAAGTCGGCATGCGTCTGCGGGAAGCGCGACGTGAGAGCGAGAAAAAGGACGAAAGGAATCGCAGTCTGGAGATTCGCGCGGAAAAGGCTGAGCGTGAGCTTCGGAAGCTGAAGAATGTTCAAGCGAGCGCGTCGATTGCGGCCGGTCAATCTAAATTGATTGTTGCGGAGAGAGTAACCCGACGGACCTCGGGTTATGAAAAGGGGTTTCAGGACGGCCTGAAGGTCGGGATTGAGAAGACCAAACAGGACCTTGCCGAGGAGGTCTGTCGATGTGAAAATCGTGGATTCAAGCACGGCTGGATCAAGGCCCTTCAAACCAAGGAATCTCTCGAAGCCGTGGGCATTGATTCGGCCTCGCCCCTGTATCATTGTCACTACTTTCCTTATCCCGATTTCGAAATTGAGAAGAGCGACGATGAGGATGCCGAATGAATAGACTTCGCACCAAATAAATAGAATTTCTTTTATTTTCAACGTTTGTATTTGGTTTTGAAATGTTATGTGCTTAATTAATCGTATTATTTCAATTTACTGGCAAGTTTTGTGTTGCGTGGCGCAAATGTTTAGACATGCATTGACCGGCCTGAATTAAGAACGATCCTAAGTGAATATTTATTCGGCCAATCCAGTGGTCCGAATACATCTCTCAGAAAGACCAATCGTGATATCCACGAACGGCGCTCCAAATCCGGAGTCTTAATCGGCCTTAATAGGCCTTATTTTGGCCAATCGTGATATCCACGAAGGGCGCTCCGAATCCGGAGTCTTAATCGGCCTTAAGGTGTCATACATCAAAAGGGGCTCCGAATCCGGAGGCTTTATTTTGGCCAATCGTGATATCCACGAAGGACGCTCCGAATCCGAAGTCTTAATCGGCCTTAATAGGCTTAATTGGCCCTAAGGTGTCATGCACCAAAAGGGGGCTCCGAATCCAGAGGCTTTATTTTGGCCAATCGTGATATCCACGAAGGGCGCTCCGAATTCGGAGTCTTAATCAGCCTTAAGGCATCATACACCAAAAGGGGCTCCGAATCCGAAGGCTTTATTTTGGCCAATCGTGATATCCACGAAGGGCGCTCCGAATCCGGAGTCTTAATCGGCCTTAAGGCGTCATGCACCAAAAGGGGCTCCGAATCCGGAGGCTTTATTTTGGCCAATCGTGATATCCACGAAGGGCGCTCCGAATCCGGAGTCTTAATCGGCCTTAAGGCGTCATGCACCAAAAGGGGCTCCGAATCCGGAGGCTTTATTTTGGCCAATCGTGATATCCACGAAGGGCGCTCCGAATCCGGAGTCTTAATCGGCCTTAAGGCATCATGCACCAAAAAGGGGCTCTGAATCCGGAGGCTTTATTTTGGCCAATCGTGATATCCACGAAGGGTGCTCCGAATCCGAAGTCTTAATTAGTCTTAGTCCGGTGGAAGGTTTAATCGGCCCTTATTAATCAAAGCTTGGGAGCGAGCTTAAGAAAACGAGAAACTTTGTATTGCAAAGGTAGAACATGTACAAGTATCAAGCCCACAAGTCGGGTCAATGATAGAATTTACATAAATGTGTTGAATTCCAAGGCCGTGGCAGGCTTCTTCCTGACATGTCTGAGAGCCAATATGCCCCTGTTCCTGCGATGGATTCAATTTGATAGGGGCCGTCCTAGTTTGGACCCAATTTTCCGTCGTCCGGTCGGCTGGAAGTACCTTCTTTAGGACAAACTCTCCTGGCGTGTATCGGCGCAACTGAACTCGCTGATTATACGACTTGGCGAGCTGCTGCTGATACCGTGCCATGGATGCCAGGGCGCGGTCTCTTCGTTCTTCGATTAGAATCAGATCTAGGGCAAGCATCATGTCGTTTTGGCCCATGTCAAAAACTTGCGATTTCAGAGTTGGGATGCCGATTTCCAGGGGTAAGATTGCCTGGGTTCCAAAGCATAGAGCAAACGGCGTTTCTCCAGTGGATCTCCTCGGCGTAGTACGATGAGCCCACAATACACTCGGCAATTCTTCGACCCATTTACCTTTAGCTTTTTTCAGCCTCTTTTTGATGCCGTCCAAGATGGATTTGTTAGAGGCTTCGACTTGGTCGTTGCTTTGGGGGTAGGCCGGTGTCGAGAAGTAAGGCCGAATGCCGTATTTGCTACATAACTCTCGATATACGCCACAATCGAACTGGGTGCCATTGTTTGAGATGAGAGCTCTCGGAATATCGAATCGTGTTATGATGTTTCTCCATACAAAGCGTTTAATGTCGGCATCTCGTATATGTGTTAGAGCCTCCGCTTCGACCCATTTTGTGAAGTAGTCTGTCGCGACGATTAAGAATCGCTTGTTCCCTAGGCCCCTGGGCAATGGTCCTACGATATCAAGTCCCCACTGAGCAAACGGCCAGGGGCTGGTGATAGAGTTCAACTCTTCGGCAGGCAGATGGGTTAATGGGGAGAACTTTTGGCACTGTTCACATTTTTTACATAACTCTCCGCGTCAGCTCTCATTGTAGGCCAATAATATCCCTGCGTTATGGCTCGATGGGCCAGGGAGCGTCCGCCAGAATGGGCACCGCAACTGCCCTCATGTATCTCTGTCAGAAGCTCCTCCACTTTGTCGGGGTGCACGCATTCCAAATATGGACCAGAGAGGGACTTTTTGTAAAGCCCTCCTTGCGGATCTAGATAGTATCGCAGGGCTTTATTTTGCAGCTTGTGTGCTTCTTTTTTGTCCTCTGGGAGTTGTTCAGAAGAGAGGAATGCAGCAATGGGGTCCATCCAGCTTGGTGCGGATTCTATAACATTGACATGGATTTCCTCCGAAGGGCCAATACTCGGCTCCGGGACGAAACCTACTTCGATGGTCCGTTTGATCTCAGAATTGATGGCGGAGGCTAGGCACGCCAAGGCATCCGCGTGTGTGTTCTGGTCGCGTGTTATTTGGTTCAGTTCGTGATGGTCAAATTTTGCCAGCAAGGAATTGGCCGTTTTCATGTAGGCCGCCATGCGGTCGTTTCTTGCCGCGTACTCCCCCTTTAGCTGATTGATTACCAACTTTGAATCACAAAACACAAGCAGACGCCGCGCGCCAAGAAGGTGCGCATTCCGCAGACCGGCTAGAAGGGCTTCGTACTGGCTTCGTTATTTGATGCTTCGAAGCCAAGCTTGACGGCCTGCTCAATTACTGCGCCGTCTGGAGACATGATTACAACTCCGGCGCCACTGCCCCTTTGGTTAGATGATCCATCACAGTATAATTGCCAGATATCCCCGACATAAATTCTCCAGTTCGGCTTTGGTAGAACTTCAGCCTTTGGTCGAACGTCATCAGTTTGAGGTTGGCAAGCTCGCCGGTGAATTCGGCAACAAAGTCGGCCAACACCTGCCCCTTGATTGCAGTTTTAGGTAAAATGAATGTCGTATTGGCCGAGTTCAAGAGCCCATTTTGAAACACGTCCCGATGCTTCTGCACTCCGTAGTACTGATCGGAGGGGATAATCTGTGGCACCCCAATGCTATGTCCCTGGAAGTAATGCATCAGTTTTCTTGCCGCCATGACTAGGGCTAAGATGAGTTTTTCCAGCGGAAGGTAGCGTGTTTCGGCGTCAACCATTGCCTTGCTCACATAATACACTGGCCGTTGCTCCCCCCCTCCTCTTTTAACAGTACGGCGCTGACGGCCCTATCGGAAACTGCCAGATATAGGATGAGCGGGTCACCAGCGGCGGGTGTTGTCAAGAGAGGTACTGAGCGGAGGTAGGTCTTGAGTCCGTTGAAGGCTGATTCGCATTCGGCGGACCATTCAAAAGCCTTACCCTGCCGTAGTGTCTGAAAGAATTGTCGGCAGCGATCTGTAGACCGGCTGATGAACCTGTTAAGTGCAGCGGCCATCCCCATCAACTTTTGGACTTCTTTTACTGAACGGGGGGGAGGCGAGTTCCAAGATTGCTGTGACTTGCCTCGGGTTGGCTTCAATTCCTCGGTGATTGACGATGTAACCCAGAAATTTGCCAGAGCCGATTCCGAACGCACACTTAGAAGCGTTCAGTTTCATTCTGTATTTGCGTAAGATGCTGAATGTCTTTTCTAGATCCGCTATATGATTTTGTTCTTCTTTGGACTTGACCACCATATCGTCGATGTATACTTCCATAGTGTGGCCGAGTTGCTCTTTGAACATGGCGGTGACCAATCTTTGGTAGGTTGTCCCTGCGTTTTTCAGCCCAAAGGGCATAACTTTGTAGCAATAGGTTCCTCTTGGGGTGAGGAAGGCAGTTTTGTCCTGGTTGTCTGGATGCATGGCGATTTGATGGTAGCCTCTGTAAGCATCGAGGAAGCTCATGCGTTGATGACGTGCCGTTGCATCGACGAGCTGGTCGATTCTAGGTAGAGGAAAACAGTCTTTGGGGCAAGCTTTGTTCAGATCCGTGAAGTCGACGCAAACTCGCCAAGTCCCATTTTTCTTCTTCACCACCACTGTATTGGAGAGCCACGTAGGGTAAGTGACTTCTTTAATTGCTCCGGCGTCAAGCAGTTTGTCTACCTCCTCAACAACGGCAGCAGTGTGCTCCGCGGCTGATCGCCAACCTTTCTGAATGATCGGCTTACATGTCGGATCGACATTCAGATGGTGCTGTAAAACTGACGAGTCTATTCCCGGCATTTCGTACGGAGTCCACGCAAAGACGTCAAGGTTGCTGAGCAAGAAAGAGATCAGCTGCTGCTTGTCGGCCTGATTCAGAGAGGCGCCGATCATGAAGAACTTTTCTGGGCTTCCATCAATGTCAACTCGGTCTAAATCTTCCGTGGCCTTCTCATTTGGATAACGCCCAACGTCATCCAGGATCTCCCGATTCGGCACCTCAATGGAGTTTACTTGCAGTTGCTTTGGCGTTCTGGCGGCAAAGAGATAACATGCTTGTGCCGATTGCTGGGATCCGCGGATTTGCTCAATGCCATGTTCTGTTGGGAAACGTAGCAGTTGATGATAGGTGCTTGGGACGGCCTGCAATGTATGTAACCACAATCAGCCTATGATGAGATTGTACGGTGAATGCAGCCTCACGACCAAGAATTCCACATCCACCGTTCTGGAGCCTGCTCGAACGGGTAAGCTGATCTTTCCCAAGGGGTACTCTGGAGTGGCATTGAAGCCGAATAGTGGATAAGGGGTCGGAGTCAAGTCTGACTCGTTGAATCCGAGTTTGGTGAAGGTTTTATAATACATAACCTTCAAGGTACTGCCCTGGTCGATAAGAACGCGTTCGACGGTGAAACGGTTTACACGCAGCTCAACAACCAACGGATCGATGTGAAGGAGTGTTACACCGATCAAATCAGAATCGTCAAAGGTGATACTTGGCGTTTCTCGGGGCCGCTTTGCTGGCGTGAGTTGCTGTTAGGGGTCTGGCTGTGATTGGATCGCATGCACGGCCGGGGCTGCTGGTAGGCTGTATATCATGTGGACGGTGTCAAGCGGAATTGCATCCTACGGAGGGGCAGGTGTTTCGACCACGCTCTTCCGGATGCATTGGTGGAGACATTCGTCTTTTGCTAACTCCTCAAGATGATCTGTTGAGGCATAGCGGCCGTCAGTTTCTTACTGTCGGGCCCGAGATCGTCGATCATCTGCCCTCGGGGGTCACCCAGAAGCCTGGCGCACCGTTTGTTTGGATTTTGCTATTTCCGAGGCCAGATCGCGACGAAGGCGTTCGTTCTCAGCGATGATGTCGTCCAACCTCTGTTTTGTTTGCCTAGCTTGTGCCATGGTCGCTTGTATTGTCTTTGGCGTTGGGTTTGAAGATGAGAGGAGGTTCGAGGCAAGTCTTGCTGCGATGGTTTTTGGTCCAAGCGAGTTTGCTGGAATGAGGTCACCTCTCTGTGCGGTCTTGTCGGTGGCTATCGGAGGATCTTCAGTCATGCCTGCCATGGATGTATTTGAGTATTCCCACAGACGGCGCTAGTTGTGGAGAGGTGGTTTGGAAATACTCTTCAGATCTTGGGAGACGCTAGTGATCCTCAGCTAGTCACCTGAAAAGATACAAACACTCCGGTCGGGGGTGCTGGAATTAGCACTCCGATGGACAAGTTAATTCAGGTCCTCAGGAAAGCTTGTTTACTAAGTTTAGTGAAGTGATTCTTACATAGCTTTCTAAATTTGTAGCTCTTGTATTTATACTTGCTTTTTGGGCCTCGGGGCCTGAGCATACTTTTATCCCATTCACCTTTGATTCATTCGGAGCTACTGACCTTCGTCTATTCGGCTTTACTAACGCATTCGGCATCCTTATTACGCAATATGAAGCCGAATAGTATCTAATTTCTGGGGTACGTGTCTTCCGACTCTTCTACTTATTCGACTCCCACATACCATTATTTTGAAATGCTTAGTTATGCATCATGTAGTTTTGGTTATGCTTTTTTCTTTTTAATTATAACTCAAAAAATATAAAATTTTGTCATTTTTTCTTTAATTATAAGGCCCATATAGTCTTTCCCATGAAAGCAATCATGAATATCAACAAAACAAAGGTTAGTTTGGGAAATTGACTATTTTAACTGTTTTTTTAGCTTTTTGACTATTTTAATTTGGCTAAAAAAATTGTATTTAAAAAGTTGGTTAGCTTTTTTTTGTAAGTGATTTGATGACTATGAGAGAAAAAATAAAATAATTATAATTTGAATATGACATTTTATCTTACTAATTATTTTAATATATTTAATTTTTATTAATTATTTTAACCAAAAAAACCATTGCCAAACATGGCCTAAGTTATTATTTGTAGCACACAATGCCTCGCCACCCTGAGTATTCGCGGGTCCGAAAGGTAATACGGTTTTCTCTCTCTCTCTCTCTCTCTCTCTCTCTCTCTCTCTCCATCGTGTTCTCTCTCTCTCTCTCAATCGACACCAGGTCCAGAACTCTCTCTCTCTCTCTCTCTCTCTCTCTCTCTCAACACATTATGTCTCTTTCCATTCCCCATTCAGAAAAAGACGCCTGAAGAACTGCCACACCACTGAGCAAACGAAAGGGCTCTTTAATCTCACAATGAAAAATTGATTATCAGAAGGTTTGTTCTCTTTTATTTGTACTTACATTCCGTTTTTCGAAATGGGTTTTAGTTATTTTCTCTATTGCATTTCTGGGACATTCGATTCTCTCAATCCTCTGTTTGGTTGCTGACAAAAACAGAGGAGGAGAAAGAACAATTTATTAGTTTCGAATCTGAGATTACCCACACTTGTGTAGGTTCGTCACATTTCACTAAATGTAATAAAAATTCTGATTTTTTTTTTTTTTTTGTATGTTGCTCTACATTTTCCTCAGCAATCAAATATTCTGTGATTCTTTTTTGTGAACAGCATGCATGCATGTTAAATAATGTAATATGGATCTAGAGTTTGTATTAAATACATTGGTATTCAAATTTCTTCATACATCAAACTGTCTTATTTAGTTTATTTTATTTTTTGTTTGCTTTCTGGACACAATTAGTTTTGTTCTTCTCAATTGGGACTGGCACAAACACAAGCAAAATGTCTGGTTTTGAGGGTGTTGTTGTTTCTGATCCATGGCTTCAAAGCCAATTCACTCAAGTCGAGCTTCGTGGCCTCAAATCCCATGTATGTAATTTTATCAATTTTTTTGGGTTTTGCTTTCTTTTTTGAATTCATTTATCAACAACATTGTATGGACAAATATTTGGCTTAATGGCAATTCCTGTTTGTTTTTGGTTATAGTTTCTTTCAGCAAGGAACCAATCTGGTAAAGTCACGTTGGGAGATTTGCCTCCAGTGATGATGAAATTAAGGGGTTTGAGTGAAATCTTTAACGAGACGCAGGTAAGGACCATCTTGGGGGAGTCTTCTTCTGACATGAGCCAAGAAATTGATTTTGAATCCTTCCTTCGGGTGAGTTCCTAAAGATGTAACTGGCATTGCTTCTTTTTCTTTTTTCTGTTATCTGTTGTTCCTAATGTTTTTCATACTTGGTAGAGACTTTTTAGCTTTTGAATAGTTGAAATAAGATAATTAAATAGAGGCTGAACAATTATGCCAGTTCATAAGCAGACATGGTTAAATTTGATGGTTCTCTCATTTATACCTTTTTGGTCGATGAAATATATGTAATTGGGAAACCAAAAGGCAATAAGATTTTGCAGATGAGCGGGCCTCTAGTTACTTGCGTGTTTATTTATCATCATCTCTTATGTATTATTAATGTTATTCACGTTTATACTTCATAAACTAGTGGCAGCTGCAAACGCAATGCGTTTACAATTGTATATCTAAATGAATTGGAAAACTGATTAGCAGCAGTTACTGGATATGGAGTTTTAGCCATTACCAATTTTAGGGGTATTTTGGGAAGACAAAAATGCATGACCAAAAGCTTCGGAGTTGTGTGTTTCATATAATAGAATAGATAAATAGAATTGATGAAATATAGCTTTCTAAGTAGCCAAAAGAAATAAAACCTAAGTGGGATTTTGTGATGGGCAGGCATGCCTGAATTTACAAGCAAGAGGAACAGCAAAAGCTGGTGGACCGAAATTGAAAAGTTCAACTTCATTTCTCAAGGCTACCACAACAACCCTCCGCCACACCATTAGTGAATCCGAGAAGGCCTCTTTTGTTGCCCACATTAACAGCTTCCTCAGAGAAGATCCATTTTTGAAGGAATATCTTCCTCTAGACCCATCTAACAATGCTTTATTTGATCTTGCAAAGGATGGAGTTCTTCTCTGGTACATATAAAGATCCACTTGACACTTCAATTGAACAAAGAAGTACATACACAAACACTTGACACAATACAGACACATAGACATGCAACTTTTCAGAAAATCCCAGACACGACATGGCGCGGACACATGCAAAACATATAATTTTATATTTATTATGTCATATATTTTTTGAAATCACATATTTATTTTATGTTAAATACTTATTTTTATCAAATTATCAACCTTGGGTATGCTATTCCGGTAAAAAAAAAAAAAAAAAAATAGCACACAGCTTGTCCATAGCATGTTGAACTCTCTCCAACGTGTCAGACACCGATATGTGACCTCTGGAGAGGTGTCTGTGCTTACATGAATGTTTGTAGTTTGTTAATATATTACTTCTTTCATGCAGTAAGCTCATCAATGTTGCTGTCCCTGGTACAATAGATGAGCGAGCTATCAACACCAAACCGGTCCTTAATCCATGGGAGAGGAATGAGAATCACACTCTTTGCCTCAATTCTGCGAAGGCTATAGGCTGCACTGTGGTTAATATTGGCACACAGGACTTAATTGAAGCAAGAGTAGGTTAAGCTAATGCTAACTATTTCATTGAAATGTTGTTTATATTTTCCATTGCTGATATAGAAGTCGCTGAAGTTTCTTTCTTTTGCCTTGTTGTAGCCACATCTGGTAGTGGGGTTGATTTCTCAAATAATCAAGGTTTCTTTACTTTGTCCAATGGATATTTTCTCAAGATACGTAGATTTTGATCACCACAGTTCTCAATCGTGTTTGTATTTATGTTTGGCTGCAAGATCAGATTCAACTGTTAGCTGATCTCAATTTAAAGAAAACTCCTCAACTGGTGGAATTGGTGGATGACAGCAAGGTCACAGGATGTTAATTGTTTTTACCTCCATTGATATTATAGTGAAGAAATAGAGTATTATGTTTTACACTTTGATATTTTATATTTGAATTAAATAAGTGACGAAATTTGCAGGATGTTGAGGAACTCATGAGTTTACCTCCCGAGAAGGTTTTACTCAAATGGATGAATTTCCAACTGAAGAAAGCAGGCTACAAGAAACAGGTTACAAATTTTTCATCTGATCTGAAGGTAAGAAAAAGTTCACCGGTTTCTTAATGATGAAGCACTCTTGGTTTAAATCTAGTGGCAACAATAATTTAAGTTTGCTTGATTTGGTGATCAGCACACATAATTATATTGAAATGATTTGCATCTACCTTTAGATGATATTACCTGGAACATTGTGGTCCTACATATAGCATTCGGGCAAAGTTAGGGAGGTGCCCCCTTCACTTGTAAATTATGGGTGGGGAGAAAGGGGGAAAACAATCAAACAAAGCAAAAACACAGTCAACATTTTTAGTTTGGCCGTTCTCTTATGGCTTATTCGTTCTTTACTACTCCATGCATAGTGAATTTTTGCACAATTCAATGGTTCTGTCAATGTAATCTTTACATTCTTGGGCTAAGATTTCTTTATAATTTAAAATTTATATTCCCTTTTCCAGTTTTATATTTTATGCATAAAACCTTCCCTTTTACAATATTAGCCCATTGATACACTTAGATTTTATTGTTGACATTCTCTATTTTTTTTTTTCTTCCACACCAACCCCCCCCCCCCCCCCCCCCCCCCCTCTTGTACATCAGAGGTCACAGCTAAGGGAGAGGGAAAAACCTTGAACCCTTGATCTTCTAGTGAGATGCAAGGGTGTTAGCCAATGGGGCTAGCAACAGTTGGTTTTTATTGTTGACATTCTACTTTTATCATTTCTTAATTAAGATACATGAATTTTAAATAAGTGATTGACAATCTGACACTTAAAATAAAAAGTTGAATGGATCCTAGATTCTGAAGTAATTTATATTGACAAGTTAACAACTACAAGTTAATTAGTTATTGTTCCTTGAGGGTTAAATACAATTTCAATTCAAATAATCATGCAAGCTTTGCAACATCACATGGAAGACACATTGGACTGCAATTGAAAACAGCAAAGGATGAATTTCACCTAATAAACCATAGTGATAAATTTCATTGTGATTGTAAATGTTAATCAACTTAAAACAAAGTAATGTAATCATCTTGTTAACATATATTAAGAATATTGAATCATCTATATTATGAATAGATGTGATTAGCCCTAATTTAGATCCTTTCCACATTTTTGTATCTTGGTGGCCAGTCCACCATTGCCTATATAGTAGATCCTCTCCATTGTACAAAGCAGCATATCGAAATTATCTCTCTTATTTTCTTGTTTTCTACGTTGTATCGGAGCCGTCAATACTTGTGGCCTAAATTCTCAATTAAGCTTGCCCTCCGTAGAAGGACGGCCCCTTTGCTGCCTTCGCTCGTTGGACCCTCAAATCATGACTCCTACTTTAGCCAAGCACTCTCTTTTTTTATGATTCACCAATAGCCTGCCAATTTTCACAATCGTAAACATCACTATCACCCACATCTTATCACAGCCCCTCCAAATCCGTCTGTTTCTTCTGCCTTTCTCACACAGTCTCACTCTAGTGCATTTTTTAGATGCCCTTTCCTGTGGTAGAAGACCAGTTTAGTCCTCTTTGTCCATCCTTGTGTCCAGCTAGTGAAAGAAGTCATATTTGAACCTCCCTGTCCTGTCCAGTCCAGTCTTGAACCGGAGGAAGAAGTCCAATTTGGTGGTCTCTTTGTCCATCCTCGTCTTTTGTAAGAAGTCATGTTCGACCTCTTTAGTCCGGTCCTCCCACGATGGAAGAAGTCAACTCCAGACCTCTTTGTTCACTTGCATGTCTGATGCCAAGACAGTAAACTAGCTCTTAGTGGTCTTCCATCACCATGACCACTACACTTGCCTTTATCGCAGTAAATCATCTCAACCTCCGCAGGTTTGCTATTCAGATATCACCCGAGGCTCTTTTTAGATCTCTAGCAGCCATGTGGTCCACACATTTTCGATTTTCTTCCAAACTCAAGTTGGTCTCAATTGTCTCAACCTACTTGAGTTTGAGGGGGGATGTTAATGTATATTAGGAATATTGAATCATCTACATTATGAATTGATGTGATTAGCCCCAATTTATGTAACTAGCTCTAATTTAGATCCTTTCCATATTTCTGTATCTTGGTGGTGGCCACTCCACACTTGCCAATATAATTGATCATCTCCATTGTACAAAGCAACATATCAAATATATCTTTCTCTTATTTTCTTATTTTCTACACATTTGATAAGAAAGAATTTTATGTCTCATTATACTTTAGTAACTTAGGAAGTGAAGTGTCTTTTATTACATTACCCAATTTATGCCAGGTTCAGGAGGACATCTTTGAGATACTAACATGCTAAAGACATGCAAGTAGTTGGATGTAGCATTCCATTAATATCTGTTGAATGTAAAATACTACCACCTACCACTACCACCTACTACTCCACCTACTCCACCTACCACTTCACCTACTACCACCTACTCTCCACCCATCTCCTATATATAGAATCATTGTAAACATCAAAATATATCAATCAATAATACATCAATATATACAATTTATTCTCTTTCTCTGTACATTAAATTTCTACATGGTATCAGAGCGGGTTTAAAATCTAGTATTTTCGCTTTACCGGCGGGCGGCACCCTCGCCTTGGCCGTCCGCCGGACCTCAACCCAACCTGTCAAACCAAATCCATCTCAAATCTACCCACTCAAGATGTGTTCGCCGGCGATTCACTGCCTATCATTCCCCTGATTATTGGTGACCTGAACTCCGATAGACAGTCCCTTCTGGACTTTGCTTCTGCTGTTCCACATATCCGAAAACTCAACTGGAATTCTAACATCTCTGTCTGCAGCTCTTGGGTCGGTATCACCTGCAATGATGATAAAACAAGAGTGATTGCCGTCCGTCTACCCACCAACGTTGTCCGCCGGAGAGCTTCCACACCTCCGCCGAGCTCCCGTTGCGAGCCACCACGCTCCCGACGAGCTCCGATCGACCATCGCGACTTCTTCCCCCATCAACCACCGTCCTTCCAGATCTGGTCAGATCGAGTTCGTCTTGGCTTGGATCGCAAGATCAGAGCACACGCGGTCTACGCTGACTCCATTGAGATCTACACCTTCGGCTACATCAAGGTCTTGTTTGGCTCTCAACGTCAAGGTTTGGTTCGGCTTCATCGAGATCTACTTCCTCCATTGACTTCCGATTTCAGCGCCTGTAGGATACAAATACTCCGACAAGGTCCGACCGTGGCATCTAATCGGCCAGTTCATCCTTGCCCTGTCCAATCCATCGGATCCATTCCAGGTCTATTGTAATTTTGTCGCACTGGATCAAAGATGAGAAGTACAGTACCAGAGTGAAGGATGAAAAGGGCTTCACAAACTTTGCTCTCTCTCTCTCTAGAATTTCACAGTCTCGTCTTCACCGGAGCTTAATCAAATCGCAGTACAGAGCAGTTTTTCCGCCGATTATGGGTCTGAAATTGTTCATCGAAGTCCACCTGGACTCTCACTTCCGTGGACCAGAGACTCCAATTCCAGCAACTTGGTTCCATCTTCCTATTGCATATCATGGAAGAACATCATCTATTGTTATTTCTGGCACTGACATTGTTAGACCAAGAGGTCAAGGCCATCCAGCTGGCAATTCACCTCCAAAACCTCACTTCCATCTCTCTCTTCACATGCACTCTCCTTTTTAAAACAATTGTCCACCACCTTTTACCCTCTCTTTTCTTTTATTTAAATTAAACTTCCCAACTGGGTCTGTCCACTTTCCTCCACCAGCGCACATGCCTTCCATTAATACATTATTATTATTATTTTTATTATTATTATTATTAAAAAAAAAAAAAAAAAAACCAAACCCCATTACTGGGTTTAACAAAACCGTGGGCCTCGAAACCATGTGAACCACTCTCCACCTTTCGTTTTGATTTCAACTATATTCTTCTTATTTCTTTATTTATTTTTCTTTCACATTATTTTTAATCTTTTTCACATCAAATTCATACCATTCAGATTTGCACACCAACCTTATTTTATTCATCCCGGGAACCAACCCCGATCACATTTTACAACCAAAAAAAAACAACCTCACAAAAACAAATCAACCACAACCCACAACCACCACAACAAAAATCGGCCTTATTTTTTCGCCTCTTCAGCTGTTCTCTTCTTTTTGCCTTTGTCTTGGGCGTCCCTTGCCGGTGCTGCCTCCGTGTTTCCCACGCCGCCGAGCACATTCACTTCCCGTTGCTCCTCAACTGTCACATATGGCGGACCTCCAAATCTGAGCATCACGGTGGCTTTCCGCTTCAGTTCCTTGTTTTCTGCCTTCAGCACACATATCTCTGCTCGGGCATCCGTATACATGCGCTGGAGCAGAGCCAGTTGGGCTTTTACCTGTTGCACCTCATTTGTTCTACTCTGAAGCCGGTGCGACAGGTTGTTGACCGCCGTCATTGTCTCAACACACGACTTCAATGTATAATAATTGGCCTCAATATCAGATTGAGCAGCCATTATCTGCTCAACTGACAACATCGGATAGTTCAACGGCGCAAAACCAGGGGCGCTTGGTCCCGGGGCGCTTGGTTGCGGTTTAAGGGCAACTGCCCCGGTTATCTCTCTTGTGGACTCATTGAGGTCGGGAAAGACAGTGAGCAGACCACGGGAAGAAAAGGCTATGTTCTGGGTAGCTGAACGGGAAGAAGAGGCCATATTCTGGGTTGCTATGTGTTTCAGAGAATCAGAGCTTTCAGACTGGTAATGTCAGAAAGGGTCGGCTGCAGAAGAAGGGTTGGCTGTAGAGTGTTAGAGAACGAAGAGTTTTCAGCTGGTTTGTTTAGCCTCAGCCTCAGCCTCAGCCTTGGTTTAAATAGCCAAGGAAGACACGCGTATCGCGTGCCGCTCGGCGCCAGACGACAAAATGGACGCGCAAGCCAAGGCAGTCACGCGCAGCGCCATCATGTCTGGCACACCTTTTTATGGATTGATGGCACGCCTTTTGATAGATTTGGCACGCCTTTTGAGGGTGCGACTTTTTAAGGGTCCGACAAGACTTGGTAAACTGTCCCGACATTGATTCCGGTTAGCTCCTTTATGGGTCCGACAAGACTCTGTAAACTGTCCTGACATTGATTCCGGTTAGCTCTTTCATGGGTCCGACAAGACTTTGTAAACTGTCCCGACATTGATTCCGGTTAGCTCCTTCATGGGTCCGACAAGACTCGGTAAACTGTTCCGACATTGATTTCGGTTCTCTGCTACAACGGTTCGACACAGCCATATAGTGTCTTCTACAACGGTCCGACATGACCCCGTAAACTGTTTTCTACATCGGTCCGACATGACCCCATAAACTGTCTTCTACAACGGTCCGACATGACCCCGTAAACTGTCTTCTACATCGGTCTGCCATAACCATACAGTCTTCTACAACGGTCTGACACGACCATACAGTGTCTCCTATCCATTTTTATTTTATTTGTCAAATTATTTTCCTATTTTGTTACTCTCTCCAAACTCAAGTTGGTTAGTTCCTCACCCCCTTGAGTTTGAGGGGGGCTGTTGAATGTAAAATACTACCACCTACCACTACCACCTACTACTCCACCTACTCCACCTACCACTTCACCTACTACCACCTACTCTCCACCCATCTCCTATATATAGAATCATTGTAAACATCAAAATATATCAATCAATAATACATCAATATATACAATTTACAGTAAGAGTGCTGATATATATAATCACATTTCTTACCTCATTTTCTCACTCCAAGACACAAAGCAATGGGGCCCACATCAATAAATGCACATGGGACCCATTGACTTGTGTGTAGGAGTGAGAAAATGAGGTAAGAAATAGGATTATATGTAGCATTTTCCAATTGTATTTCATCTCCATAAAATATGTAACTCAAAGGCAATTTCTAGGCTTGCACTCCACCAGCCCACCCAATGAAAGAAAGAAAGAAGACTAAAGAGATTCTTTTCACATAATAGTTACCTATTAAGTGTGACCTTCTGAGCATTTCACGAAACAATCACTCTTGATCCTGCAATTTGCAGCAATAAAACTATTGTCTCATTAACATTTGCTTCTAGGTCGAAAGTTTTAATCTATAAGCAGAAATTCAGAGGCAGTTTTCTCTTCACTACTCTGGTAAAAGGACTTTTATATAGCAAAAATAAGTTCTTCAAGTCAAGCCACAAGTTACTTTAATGGAGAGGAAATAACCAAAACTGGATTTTTGTGTTGTATTCTTTATTAGCTTTGTGATTCATGATTTGTTCTTAAGGAGAAACTTCCATAGGTGATTATGCATCATATCAATGATTGACAAGCCAAAACATACCTTAGGGATATTTACCTTCTAAATTTAAATATTTGTATTTGCAATTAGTTGTGTCCTTTCTTTTGTATTTTTCTCTAAAATAATGTTATAGACTTATGCACTTGCAGGATGGTGAAGCCTATGCTCATTTGCTCAATGTTCTTGCACCAGAACATGGTAGTGCCACCACGCTGGATGCTATGGATCCTAATCGAAGAGCAAATATGATTATTGAGCATGCAGAGAAAATGGATTGCAAAAACTATGTCACTCCAAAGGACATCGTTGAGGGATCACCAAATCTAAATCTTGCATTTGTTGCTCAAATATTCCAGCATAGGTAAGCATTGACATTTTATTTGTTGGTCTGAACCTAAAAAACATGGACACTTCTATGGAGGATGTCTTAATTAAAAAATCAAATTCATAAGATTAGACATTTTATCGACACTTTGCAAACACTTCGACGACACTTCTTGACCCTCTGAACACGGCCTATGTGATGAATACCTTCATGATAAGAATGTCCTACATTCTTCTATGCACTCTAAACATGTTTTGAAACATTAATAAGATGAATATATCATACGTATTGCAATATTTTATAATTGTCATTTTAGAATATAATTTTTACATGAATGATATCTTAATGTTTATTTTATGAAATATATGTAGCCTTTTTATGTAACTAGTGGGTGCGTGTGCAATTCAGATAAATAAGCATGAAAACAAATAATAAAGAAATTAATATCATAATATGTATGTTGTCTAAATGGTAAGTGTAGGAAATTAATGTATTGATATTATTGATTGATATCAATATATATTTTTGTGTGTATACAATGGAGAGAATGAACTCTCTTTTATAGAGAGAATGGGTACAATGGAGTAATCAAATTAATGGAGCACTAAACTAAATGGAGCACTAAACTAAATTAATGGAGCATTAACCTAAATGGAGCACTTGCTTGTGGAGCACTTGCTTGTGGAGTTGGTGGAGTTTGTGGTAGGTGAAGTTGGTGGAGTTGGTGGAGTTGGTGGAGTTTTTACATTTACATTCAACAGCCCCCCTCAAACTTAAGGGGGTTAGGAACTAACCAACTTGAGTTTGGAGAGAGTAACAAAACAGGAAAAATAATCTGACAAATAAAATAAAAGTGGATAGGAGACACTGTATGGTCGTGTCAGACTGTTGTAGAAGACACTATATGGCTGTGTCGAACCGTTGTAGCAGAGAACCGAAATCAATGTCGGAACAGTTTACCGAGTCTTGTCGGACCCATATAGGAGCTAACCGGAATCAATGTCGGGACAGTTTACCGAGTCTTGTTGGACCCATATAAGAGCTAACCGGAATCAATGTCGGGACAGTTTACAGAGTCTTGTCGGACCCATATAGGAGCTAACCGGAATCAAAGTCGGGACAGTTTACAGAGTCTTGTCGGACCCATATAGAAGCTAACCGGAATCATTGTCGGGACAGTTTACAGAGCCTTGTCGGACCCATAAAAGTCGCACCCTCAAAAGGCGTGCCCAATCTTATCAAAAGGCGTGCCATCAAAAGACGTGCCATCAAAAGATGTGCCCGACAGCCATCAAAAGGCGAGCCATCAAAAGGAGCGCCGATTTGTCGTCTGGCGTTGGGCGGCGCGTGATACGCGTGTCTGCCTTGCCTATTTAAACCAAGGCGAGGCAGCCGCTGATGCAGAACAAACCAGCTGAAAACTCTTCGTTCTCTCTGTAACACTTCTGAGAGAGATACTCTGTAACACGCTGTTGCTCTGAAAATGGCTTCTTCTTCCCGCCCCGTTACCCAGAACATAGCCTCTTCGTCTCGTGGTCTTACTCTCTTTCCCGACCTCAACGAGGCCACAACTCAGAATATAGCCCTTGAACCTCAACCAAGCCCCCCTGGTTTTGCGCCTTTGAACTTTCCGATGCTGTCTGTGGAGCAAAGAATGGCTGCACAATCGGATATTGAGGCGAATTATTACACATTGAAGTCATGTGTTGAGACAATGACGGCGGTCAACAACCTGTCGCACCGGCTTCAGAGTAGAACAAATGAGGTGCAGCAGGTAAAAGCCCAACTGGCTCTGCTCCAGAGCATGTATACGGATGCCCGAGCAGAGATATGTATGCTGAAGGCAGAAAATAAGGAACTGAAACGGAAGACCACCGTGATGCTCAGATTTGGAGGTCCGCCATATGTGACGGTTGAGGAGGAGCAGCAGGGAGGCAACGAGCTCGGTGGCGTGGGAAACACGGAGGCAGCACCGGCAAGGGCCGTCCAAGACAAAGGCAAGAAGAAGAGAACAGCTGAAGAGGCGAAGAAATGAGGCCGGTTGTTTGTGGTGGTTATGGGTTGTGGTTTTTTTTTTTTTTTTTTGGTGTAAAATGGTGATCGGGTTTGATCCCCGGCATGAATAAAATAAGGTTGGTGACATTACTGCAATTGCTTTCTCTTTTTGGATGACCCAGATTTCTTTTTCTGAGTATTCCAATTCTTGGAGAAGAAATCAAAGCCAAATGGCCCCCCAGATCCAAATCCCGACAAACTGATGGAAGACTAGCACTTGGAAGAGTAGGAGCACTTTGTGAGCAGATTCAAGAATTGAATACTCAAGGATTTGAGGTTATTTTGGTGACATCAGGTGCTGTTGGCGCTGGTCGCCAACGTCTTAGATACCGGAGATTGATTAACAGCAGCTTTGCTGACCTCCAAAAACCACAAGTTGAGCTTGATGGGAAGGCATGTGCAGCTGTCGGACAAAATGGTCTCATGGCTCTATATGATACATTGTTTAGTCAGCTGGATGTCACATCTGCTCAGCTACTTGTCACTGATAATGATTTTAGGGATCCAGAGTTCAGGAAGCAACTTACTGAAACTGTAAAATCATTGCTAGCTTTGAAGGTGGTCCCAATTTTTAATGAAAAACGATGCTGTTAGCACCAGGAAAGCTCCATATGAGGACTCCTCCGGTATATTCTGGGACAATGACAGTTTAGCAGCTCTACTAGCCTTGGAGCTAAAGGCTGACCTTCTTGTCCTTTTGAGTGATGTGGAGGGTCTATATAGTGGCCCTCCTAGTGATCCAAATTCAAAGCTAATTCATACCTATGTTAAGGAAAGATATGAAGGGGCGATTACTTTTGGAGACAAATCCAGAGTGGGAAGAGGGGGCATGACTGCCAAAGTAAAAGCTGCTGTTTATGCAGCTTATGCTGGCATTCCTGTTGTTATAACCAGTGGCTGATGGCGGAGACGCCGGAGTACAAGGCGGTGAATACGTCGTTGAGACGGACAGCAAGGTGGAGGGGAGTTTCACCTCCTTTGTCTTTGTAGGACCCACAACTACTAACCTTAGAAGGTGCTGCAGCATCCTTGAGTGGCCCCCAACACTCCACCTTGTTGTATTCTGGAATGTTGGAGTGAAAATATACCCAAACCAGAGCTTCCTCTAATTCTGGATAGTTGTTGAACAAATTCCCATCTCCATGTACAAAGGCCTTCAAAACCACAGGGAGTTCCTTGGAGAAGATGAAGAATCTGAGCCTAGCACAGAGATCTAACAAAAAGTGGCCACCACCTATGTGACAGTGAACAGGGAGAGACATTTTCTCCTGGACTTTCTTCCACTCTGCTACAACTTCATCTCTCTGTAACTTATTGTACCACCCCTGTAACTGAGAGTTGTTTATTGATTGAGAGATGGCCAGAGTGAGCTTAGAGGTTATATCACTATGTGTGAGTGTATAAGTTCTTGGAAGCTTCCCTGGATGCTTCTTTTCGTCAACTCCTAGGAACAGGACCTTCAGCTTTGAAGCTTCAAAGATTGCTGGTCCAAACAACCTTGCAACAGGGACAATAGATTGGTGCTTCTTGGGTGATCTTCTTCCGTGGATGAAAAAAGAGCTATGTTGGTGAAAACCCATTTGAGGCCTCGCCATTGACAGAGAAGAACAGAGGTGTTCCATGAAGATAAGAGTAGGTTCTCTTATTTCAATGTTTGGTGAAATAATCACCAGAGAGTGCACAGTGAAGATATGTGTAGAAAACAAGCGGATGCTCTTAATAAAATCTAAGGTCTTGGGTTCAAATCTTGCTTACGCCTTTGAATAATATTTTTTTATTTTAGGAAAGGAAAATTTGCCACGTGGCAGAAAGAGAAGCCACCACACTATTAGATGCCAAGTCATGTGCTCACATATATAATTATATAGATTAGTGTTATGTTACATATTTTCATTATCTTTAAATAAATTATTCATATATATATCACATATAATAAATTTAGAAAAATATAATATATTAACGCGTCTCAAGCATGTTATGTCCTGTGGTTTTTGAAGGTTAGTGTGTCCATGTTGTGTCACATTTTCATGTCTGTGCTACTTAGCACCTAACTTGTGGGGCAAATGCATGATACTTGAGACCCACCACATGCCATCTTGGAAGTATCTTTGTCAACTTAGATGGTTAAATTCATTCAGTTTAGACAATATTTTGGGCACTGAAAAGAAAAATTATAATTGGTTCTAAAGTTTGTGCATGCATACCTGTTAACACATCCAGTTATATTGAGTTGGCTAAAAGAGTATTAAAGATAATCTGTGCACCAATTGGAAATATGATAACATACTAAGCAAAGAACAAAATTTAATTTATTTTCCATCAAAACGTTTCCATTTCCTAGGAAAGCAAAACTAAACATAAGTGGAATATTAAAGTTCCAATGTTTGATGTAACAAAAACAAAACATTAGTGGAATTCCAAAATTCTAATGTTTCCGTCAAAACATACTGAAACAATGAGTTGTTTCGACACCTATTAAAAATATTTAACATTACTAATTTTCATTTGCCTTTTTTTTCTCAAAAGAAAATATTTGAAAACAAATAAAAATATTAATCTTAAAACAATCATGGGCGTTTTTTTTTTTAAAATAAAAATATTAATCTTACTAGAGAATCTGATAAACTAGAAAGTACAAGAGGAGAGATAGAAAGGGGAAGGTAAAACAATCATGATTAAGTCGTTTATTCTCTTTGTTTGTTTTTGAAAAGTACATTTTTTTTTCATCCCTACTAGGCTACTACTACTAGAATGTTTCATATATTTTTAAAGTTTTTTTCCTTACAATTGGCAAACCTATTCTCCTACTAAGCCTTCAAACCTTTTGTTTATGAGTAGACCTTACAATGTTCAATTATTTAATTACTAAGAATGTATTAGCATTTTATATAGGGTTTGGTTTAAGTTTTTGTTTCGAAACATTTTTCAAATGTTTTAATTTCTTTCTAATGTCCCTTATGTTTTCGAAATGTTTCTAAAACATTTATGTTTCCAAGCTAACTGAAATTTTTTGACATTTGTTTGGGATGAGGTTTTTTGACTAAAATAGACAAAAAGCCAAAACACCCAATCACATCACTCTCTCTACTTTTTTGCACATCTTTTCGTAAAAAGCCAAAAGGCTAACTAAAATAGTCAATTCCCAAACAAGCTAAGTGATGCAGGACGAATAGAGACAGCACCGTAAGGGCTGTTCTGGGACTGTGAAGGTGCTGAAATTTAAGGAAAAAAAGAAAAAGAAAGAGAAGAGGATAGATCTAGGAATCACTCTTAGAATTCCTTAGGCATCACACCAAGGGTTTGATTGCATCACACAACCAATAAAGAAGCATTACATGGTTCAAAACTCTCAACTTTTTATAAAATATCAACTCTATCAAATTATAAGCATTACATATAGGACTAGAAGACTTCCTAAACAAACTAGAACTAAAATAGGAAATCACCAAAATATCTTTGACTTCCAAAACTAATTCAAGACTAAATAAGAAACAAAAACAAAGACTAATTAAATAACTTGACTCACAAGACGACCCATGGGCGACCCCTACAGTCCATGTAGGCAAACATAAAATTATCAAAATACCCCTCGCCTAAAACTCCTAGAAACATAAAAATAATCATAAAATAAAACTATAATAATATTATAACCATGATTATGTATGGTTCCTATCAATGTCTTTGTAAAATCATTTCAATTTTCAAATATCGCCGCTTCTTTGAATTTGCTTCTCCTTGAGCTTCTTATATTCTGCATCATTCTCCCTTGGTTGGAAAAAAAACTCGACCACGATTTTAGAAGTGTTGAAGTATAAGCATCCACAAGCTTTGGAATTGCTTCCACGGCTTCATGTTAAAATCTTTAAGTTGTCGTCGTCTTTTCTTTGTTGGAGATAGGAACAAAAATATTGAGAAATTAATCTAGTCCTTCATGATACTAAATGTGTCAGGAATGACAAAATCAATCAAAAGAAGTGAAACATCCTTGAATTGATCCAAATCTTGGGCTGCAAAATTTATTTCGTGAAATCTGTTCTCATTTGGCTCTGCAAGGCACTGTTTGTAATCAATTTGAATACTTTCACCCACATCATTAATTGCGGATTCCAAACTTTCATCCTCCTTTTCAACCAATGTTCATCATGTAGTTCAACATTACCATCCCTTTGGAAAATATTAGAATCTGTCATAGAGAATTGAGGCAACAAATTGTTGGCCTATAAAGCCATATTAGGATCGGTGTCAACGACTGGATCATGTAATTCTTCAGTCCCTACAGCTTGTGTGACATCCGAGTCTTCTATTTAGACCTCATCCTCTTCTTGAATAACAATTAGATCTTCTTGGGGTGCTTTTGAGTCATCAATAAGATTATTTTTTCCCCTTATAATCTGACTGTTTACGACCTTCTGTTGGGCTGCTCGTCTTTCCAAAGAATTAAGCCGAACTTGAAAACTATCTAACTGCTCCACAATTTTAAAAAGAATTTGATCTCTTTGGTTTTAAGAAAATATTCCCTTTTCGAGAGTTCTAGGATGCGTAGACATGTTTTTGAACTTCCACAAAACAATAGGATCTTTCGCTTTGATACCAAACTGATGTAGGACGAATAGGGACATCGCCGTAAGGGCTGTTCTGGAGCTATAAAGGTGCTGAAATTTAAGGGGAGAAAAAAAAGAGAAAAGAAGATAGATCTAGGAATCATTTCTAGAATTCCTTAGGCATCACACCAAGGGTTTGATTGCATCACACAACCCATGAAGAAGCTTCAAAGCTCTCAACTTTTTATAAAATATCAACTCCCTAGAATTATAAGCATTACATGATTTTATATAGAATTAGGAGACTTCCTAAACTAACTATAACCAAAAAAGAAAACTATTATAATATCTTTGACTTCTAAAACTAATTTAAGACTAAACAAGAAACATAAATAAAACCTAATTAAATAACTTGACCCACAAGACGACCCATGGGCAACCCCTACAACCCATGACAACAATAATGAAAATTATCAAAATACCCTTGACCTAAAAATCCTACAAATCAAAAAAATAATCATAAAATAATACTTTAATAATACTAGAAACATAATTATATAAAATTCCTATCAGTTTCTCTATGAAATCATGCCAATGTCTAAATATCATTGTTTCTTTGAATTTAGCATTTCTTGAGCTTCTTATACTCTGCATCATGCCAATGTTTATAATATTATTATAGTTTTATTTTATGATTATTTTTATGTTTCTATCGATTTCTCTTTAAAATCACTCCAATTTCCAAATATAGCCGCTTTTTTGAATTTACTCTTCCTTGAGCTTCTTATATTCCGCATCACTAAGGTTCACATAATTCACTATGTTTCCTATTTCTTTATTCCTGAAACTGTGCACAAAATTATGGTGAACTTTTCCAGTCACTTTCCTTTTGTGTAACCTCTACCACTTGTTCTTGTGGAACATAAGGCATTTCAACAATTAAACATTTAGTGTCTGTTTGGATGAATGTGAATTTCAAATCAAGGGATTTGAGGTTAACTAGATAGAAAACAATGAAAAAAGATAACTTGAGATAGAAGATATACATTTTAGTAAGATCCTTTGTAGCTAGAAAGCGAACTCTTAGCATGATTTTAAACAACTACTATTATATGATTATTTCAAATCCATCATGATAAAGCTATTTAACTCAATCTTGATAAGTAAACTATCATATCTAAATTTGAGTTATTGTACTTGAATGATTATGGGCAAATCTCTTGATTTGAAATTCAAATCCATCCAAACGGACCCTTAATTTTGTGCTTTATGTTAATTTATGATTGTGCATATTTTGGCTTTTTCTATGACTATCAGTGTGGATTTCTTTGTAATTAATTTGTGGGTTTTTTGAGGCAGGAATGGCTTATCCACAGACAGCCAAAAGATTTCTTTTGCTGAGATGATGACAGATGATGTTCAAACTTCTAGGGAAGAGAGATGCTTTCGATTATGGATTAACAGTCTTGGAATTGATTCATATGTCAATAATCTGTTTGAGGATGTCAGAGCAGGGTGAGATTGTGATTTCGTTGCCTCATTTTTGAGTGCCTGCTAATTTTGCTTGATGTTTATCTCTGTTACATGCAGATGGGTTATATATATATATTTTTTTGATAAATACATGCAGATGGGTTATATTGGAAATTCTTGACAAAGTTTCTCCAGGATCAGTGAACTGGAAGCATGCAACCAAACCTCCCATCAAGATGCCTTTCAGAAAAGTTGAGAATTGCAACCAAGTCATAAAGATTGGAAAGGAATTAAACTTCTCTCTTGTGAACGTAGCTGGAAATGATTTTGTACAAGGAAACAAGAAGCTCATATTGGGTTGGTGACACCTCATCTCCTACCTCCCTTCCCTAAAAAAAAGTAGAAAAAAATGTAATTACTGTATCTGGCTCCTTTCTTTTCTTTTTTTTACTTGAATGAGGCTCTTTGTTGGCCATTGGTTCACTGGTTGAAATTCATCCCAATAACCTTGAGGTTATGGGTTCGAATATGAGGGCAGTCACTTTGTACATTGATGAAATCGGTAAATGGATGGTCCACAATCCAGTGAGATGGTGATGGAGTGGGGCTTCTTGGTAATAGGCTGGTCTTCTTCCTAGGCAAAGGCTTGCAAAATAAATAAATAAATAAATAAACCCTTTGGAGTGCACCAGTGGGTGTCCTCCTCAAGGTCCTCCTACGATCAAGTTAGTGGTGAGCTCGAAGAAGACTGTAATGGAGATTTAGGGTTTATGAATGGATAACTTACCTTCCACAATACTGTCGAGTGCATATATAGACCAACCTCTCAGGTAGTGTTTGGTTCACTAGAATGAAGTGGAATGGAATGATTATTCCATCAAAATGTCTATTCCATGTTTGGTAGACTAAAAAAATAATGAAAAATGCATTACAAACAGAATTGTAAGTCACCATTGTAAGGGAATGATCATTCCATTAGGGTCCCTAGGGAATGATCATTCCATTCATTCTTATTCCGATGAGCCAAATAAAGCATGAGTGATTTGCTTCACATGGGGAGGAATCATTCCATTACTCCTCTCGCCAATAGGAGGATACCACATGGGCCACTATCATTCGAGGAGGTTGAGTCTATGAGACATCTTTCTGGTGGCTACTGGCGGTTATAGGTGGAGGGACCACCTCGATCATCCCATACATAAATATAAGGCTCATGTTTATATGCTGGTTGGGCAGGAGATTCTGCTGACCAGCTTAGTGGAGTTGAGAGGTTGGCCAGACCTCTATCGTGGGTCATGGAGCAGGGCTACCCTGGATCTCTTGAGCCTGCTAGGTTATCAGCTCATCTCCCACGGGGCTGCATTAATGGTTGGGCCCAGATTATTGGTCTATAGACCATACATTACGGTCAGAGGTTAGGCTTCTACACAGTCCATCCCTTGCAGACCCCCATTAATGGGGCCTAACTGGGTGTAGTTTCTAAGTGAGCCCATTGTCCAACATGTTAATTTTGCCTAATTTACTCTTCCATCTATGGGAATCGCTTTTGCTTTGCTACTTTTGAGTTGCAAAGGAATTTGTTATTGTACCTTTGGATCATGTGGTTTCAGCTGTGAGAGACATTTGATATGAAGCTTGTCTAATTGGGTGCAGTCCATTCAAGCAATAATTAATTTGACACACATTTCTTGGATCTGTTTTTCTTTTATTAAGCAATTTTTATCCTTAAAATTCATCCACCAACTGTCGTGATCATGCTTTTCCTTATGAATCTTGTGTATGTTCTTTAACATCTATGAAGTTTCACAGATTCAAATTTTATCTCGCTGTTTAATTTTCAAAAATGGAAAAAGGAAAACATATATTGACTACCTTTTCCACCTCAGCTTTTCTATGGCAGTTGATGAGGTTTACAATGCTCCAACTCCTGAAAAACTTAAAGTCTCGCTCCCGCTCCTGGGGAAAGGAGGTAACGGATAATGACATTCTAAATTGGGCAAACAACAAAGTGAAGAGCGCAGGCAGAACATCTCAAATGGAGAGCTTTAAGGTAACTGACAAAGCTTTGTGTCCATTTTTACAAAAGGATTTTTTAAGCCATGACTGATCATTTCCGTACTTCATGGCAACTTTTGATAGGATAAAAACCTTTCAAATGGGATTTTCTTCCTAGAACTTCTTAGTGCTGTGGAGCCGAGAGTTGTAAACTGGGGTGTTGTTACTAAGGGTGAAACTGGTATGATATTCTTGAAACTTTTGGTTTCTGATGTGGAGTTATTCTTGAAATTGGGCTTCACATATGATATGGTTGATATATTTCATTTTATTTTCGCTCTCGTTTTCTTTTGCTGAAAATTCACATTGGAGACTGAGGTTCTTTAGCACTTGCCTAAGAAAACCTGACATGCACCAATTTGTTTCATTTATGCTTACAAGTAGAACAATTTTCGAGTCTTTGTA